>OW052222.1:230762488-231146375 GCA_932526605.1 Nephrotoma flavescens | reverse complement strand
AAAAAATAGTATTCCATAAGCAAAATGCTCTTAAGGCTCGTATATGACGGTATAGGTTGTTAACTGAGATAAAATAATCCACATTCTAATACTTAATAGGGTGTACCATAAATTTCGTTTCCTGTATTATACTTGCGAAGTTAAACTCTGCGAATGTTTAGTAGGCTGAATATCTGAGGTGTTTTGTCTAATGAAAAAATGACAAGAAACACCCAAATTTTGGATAGAATCGCAAAAAGTGGAGTATCATTAGACAAATGACACTAAAACGAAATTGGCGTATCCAACCAAAGGAACAATATTAATGCAATCTCTTAATGAGGACCAACCGAACCGAAACTAACTCTTGATATGGGCAACATAATGAAGGCGCAGGTTGAAATGTGGAAATTCTAACAAGAGAGATTGAAATTAAAGTAAATGATGCCAGTTTGGAGGGGCATTTCTCAGCCACTGATGAGGAAGATCAACAGATTATCAAAACAGGAAGTGGTGGAGCGAACAGTAAAAAACTGGCATACATCTTCTGAAGGCAGGCGAGATAAAAAGTTTAAGGAGATGCTTAGGTGCGGGAAGTATGGTCACTAGATTCAAAATTGTACGCAAATATAGAATGATCGTTTATAGGATTCCCGATTAAGAGAACATGAAAACTGGCGAAAGGAAGACAGAATACGGAAAACCAGAGAGTATTCAAGAATTAGACAAAACTGTTGAAATGGATGCGTGCTGTAAAGCGACAACGCAGAGAAAGGGTCGGAGACAATTTGACCCGTTAGCGGAGAGCCAGGAATTTCACAAGTGCCAGGGATAGAAAGAAGGAGAGCTAACGGGATTTCCAACGAACGGATTTGGTTTGGCTGTATTATCCCTCGAAAACAAAAAGGAAAATCTTCAGAGAAGCAACGTAATTGGAAAGGTTCAAGCAAATTTGGATTGGAGTAGAGTGCTAGAGGTTAATTTTAAGGTTGGAGTAGAGTGACGTTAAGTTGCCGATTCAAATCCACACTGGAGTCGAAATTTTTTTGACGATTATTCTAATTCTTCGTTGATGTTACCCGATCGAGTATTTCTTCAATACTGATTGAAAATTCAATTTTACAATGGGATACTCCGATAATCCATGCGGAGGGGAATACAGGAATAATGAAAGCTTAAATAAGAGATAATAATTTGATCAGTTTGAAGATAACGGTTTAAAGTGATACAGTAGTGATACAAATCAAGAATTGCACAGTGAAATAATGAATTTTTGCAAATGTAAACGGCGTAAATATATAAAGTTTGGAACTTAACGCTGTCTTTTATTATTCACAAAATGACTGGCGACGAGAGACTGGCTTAACACGGGACAGTAGCAAACGTGTGCTGGCTTAGCAGTCGTTCGCTAGAGATTGCCGCTGCTGCAAACCCTATCAGATATTACCTACCGAACGTTCATGTCATATATTTCAGCTTCAAGTCCCATTAAATCGCGATAAGGAAAATTTCCTGTTTTTCTGTTTCTGTCGGATACTTACACCTCTTCATCTTCGAGAATACACGGAAAATCTGCATATCATGCACAAACAAAGGACCATTACTTGCCATCAAAATTATTGTTTGGTGTGGCCGAAGTGCCTAGGTAAGATAGCCTGTAATTTACGAGGACAGCGTCTTCTTGCTGCTGCAAATTTACGTATTGGCTTTGAAAAATACGTGGTTTTCGCAGGATGATGCAACTACAATCAAAGCGAAAGTGGTAATATTTAAAATGTTACCGGCCGGTGGTCACTTAAACTCTCGCCTTGGCGATTTCTTCCGATGCCCAAAATCACCCGATTTGACCGTCTAGACTTCCTTCGTTGGAGTGTTTAAAGTCACGATTATATACGAACAAGCGACAGACCTTGGCGATTTTAAAGGAGAACATTCGGCAAGAAGTATAGAGAATTTATTAAACATCTGTCCATCAATATGATTCTAAATTTAGAAAATTTCACTGTATCTATTTTTTTTTTATGTATCATTATACGATTTAGGAAAAAACTTATGAAGGAACGAAGCTTCCTTTTGAGAATGGTTCAATATAAAAAAAATATTTTTTCAGAAAACTAGGCTGCTAAACTAAATTTTGTACCAAAGAACACACTAATTGAAGAATAATGAGTTGTTCAGCCATATGTGAAAATAAAAGAGAGGGTACTTAGTATATTAGAAATTAAAATATTTATAAAATTTTTACCTAACTTAATTCCTTCGACAGATTAGAGATTATCTGAATGAGATTAATCCATTTTTCGTGTTTTCCTGTAAAATTTACTTTCGAATTATAAAATGACAAACTATTAAGCCACCTAATATAATTAATACCAACTCATGATTATCTGCAATCGCGATTGCACGTCAAAAAAATCGCGATTTAAAAATTAAAACATACGCAAACACCGTTCAAATTTACATTAAATTACTAAAATAATACAATTTTAAACTGTGTTTATCGATTTTGAACTAAATCGAACCAATTACATATGTATTAAATTCGAGAAAAGGTTTAATCTCATTCAGCTAACCTTTAAGCCTGTCGGAGGTACAAGACTTAGTTCGGAATCGTGAAATTCTGTGAATATTTATCGCAAACCATTTATTACTGATTGTATTTTAGTGTGCAATATTCTGAAAATATCCTAAATTTACTGGAAATTGAGATGTTAGTACATCACTGAAAAACTTGAACTGAATTCAGAAGTCATTCTGATTTTTTTTTGGCAGTTCACAGTATACTGAGATACGAGACCCAAAAAGAGCAGAATTGTCCGATTTTTGAAATTATAGTTGCAGGAATTTAAGTTACAATTTCACAGAAAACGAGTTACGCGAACTACATCGTGAAATTACTTACAAAATAAAAACTATCCCTCTAATAAAATGTATAATTTAATCTAGCCTAGTGAAATTAGAGATCCCCATAAATTACTAACAAAAAATTAGGGGTAATTCCAAGTTGTGCAAATTCTATTAAATGTATTCAACACAAATCGAAAAAGACGAATCTTCTTCTCAATTCAAACAATACCTAAAATAATACAATAGAAGAATTTTCTTTTATACATTTTCATATTTTTCTTTCATCATCTTCATGATCAACATCATCGTGTTTACGTCTTATATAACCCCCTCATCATTCAGACAATATTGTCATCTTTTTAATAAACAAAGAAAACTACAAAGGCAACCAAAATAAAAAAGAAAAATTATCTCAACCAACAAGTTTTTTACGTGTTTGATACAAAAACAACACAACTGTGGAAAACACGTTTGCATATGAGGAAAATAATTTAAAAACAAATGCAAAATAAAAATGTCTGGCACTACGTGTGTCTCTACAGGATTGTGTATGTACACGCATACTCGTATGGTAATTTACGAATTTTTATTTTACCTATTTTGATCCCGTGCAATTTGGAGTGGTTGATTTGGCTGTTGTTGCTGTGTTTGTTGCACCTGTGGCGGTGGCATATTTTGTATGTGATGCGGCTGATGTGGCGGTATATTTAAATTAACTTGTTGTGGATGCTGTGGATGCATTTGAGATGGATGCACATTCACCTGATGGACGTGATGATGCGGCGGGTGAGTGTGATGCATCATTTTATTTGTATGTTGCTAATTTTTGGCTCTGTTTGCACAACAATAATATATTCCTTCGTTCCGATAGACAAATTGTTTTTTATATTTAATCTTTTTTTTTTGTAAGCGTGATAAATAAAAAAACTCTGGCAAAGAGAAATAAAAACAAATTTTTTTTTTGTTAAAGAACAAAATTTTGTTTCCAATTTTGATTTTCCGATCCGCTAGCAACCTATACGTGCAAAATAATATTTTGCAAATATAAGTTGCTTGTGAATTGTTTTAACATGCAACTATTATTAAATCAATTTTGAATTTTCAATAAATTTTTTATAAACATGCATCTAGATATTACTAAAGATAAACAGCCCGTTGACCTTCTAGCAATTTATATAAACAATGCTAAAATTTGGAGGCTGAGCACAAAATAGATCGTTAACAATTCCTATGACCATACTGGTAAATTTGTATGTCAAACCGGATACAACTACAGCATAATTTTTCTCGTTTGTTTATGTTACTTTTTAATGTTTTATTTACAAAATAAGAACTACTTATATACGAGGTTCTATTTCTAATCATCAAATATTTTTAATATTATGTTTACATTCATATAATGTATTCAAATTAATAAATATTTCTGTTATTGGTCGTGGGAACACACACTTAAATTGTGCGTGTAAAATTGAAAAATTAAGGAACTATTTAACACTTCGTTCCCTTTTCAAAGTTTGAGTAAAAACTAGCAAAGAAAGCCAAACAACACGCATTAGAAAATTCCTAGGAAGTGGCCCAACAAATGTCTTAACTTGACATGATGACAACCAGAAAATTGCAACTTGAGTCTTCTTTAGTTGCTTTGACGAATCATCTTTTACCAATACCGTAGCTTCGTTCACGAAAAGGCATATAAATCTTTAACATGCTTGTTAGGTATTAAGCCCTAGACATTTTTACACCGATTCCGATGAGCTATTCAATTTAATTATGCATAAATTTACAAATTTCCTAACTGATAGGATTTGTTGAGTACAAATTTTAGTTTTGTAATAGGCGCACCGTGATATAATGTATAAAGACTTGTGTAAAACACGATTTAAAGCTTCGGCACTTGGATCGGGGAGGTGACGGTGCCTAATACTACCAGAAGCAGCTTTCGATCGCCTCATTTAATAAACTCAAATTTGGCCCTTTGATGGAAAACATAAATATAAGAACGGACTCATCTTTTATCTTAGTGCAGAGGCTGGCGTGGAGCTTTTGTGAAGTTGTTATACTGGACTACTGTCAATAGTTAAAAAAACAGTACAATCCAATTACACCGAACCATGCCACTCATCTTATACAAATGGTCTTTCTGACCATTAAGATTATAGAAGGTTTAGTCAAGTGTTTTCACTAGATAGAAAATTAAAATACGGTTAAAACTGAAATACAAATTTCAAATTATTTTATAAAGTAGCATTTGAGCCTAAATACATCCAAACTTTTCTTATGAAATGTTTAACATTGTTATCTGTAATGTAGACGAGAAATGAGGACAACACTTTAAATTCATAATTTATATCTGTTTAGAAAATTGTGATGCGATCCAATTACACATTTAAAATGTAGATATTGATTACTGTGATTCGCCCAAAACGAAAGCTTACATCTTAAATGTATCCGAATTGACCAATATTTATGGTGAATCCCAAAACACAAAGCAAATGTATTATTGAAGCTAAACTATTACATCACAAGCAGTATTTTTACTAGGTAAACAAACATAGGCTTCAAAAGTTAGATTTGGTTAACAATTCCAAAGAAAATAAAACACAATCTAATCACATTTTATTTTTTTAGATTATGGAAGTATTGAATGATAACATACATTGAGAGAAACAGCAAAGAGATTTCAAAATAAGTTTATAGCAATACGCAAATTAATCATTACAGATGACATCTTAGGGAGCATATGCTTAGCTGAAAATCATGTGATGAGTCGCGGAATCAGTTTTATCATTAATTTTTTTTCTCCTTAAACTCCAGTTTTATCCTTAATTCAGAAATGGTAATGAATTATAAAATTTATTGTTACAAATTCTTTCGATAATATCGATATTAGAATAACCGAGATTTACTTAGGAATGTCATCAAGAAACAATACTACCTTACTAATCGAGGCAGATAATGATAGTGAGAGCTCGTAAAGAAGTGAGCATATTGTACAATACTATTTTCTCGTAAAGTCTAGTCTAGATTAAACATCACTTAACCCTTGTCTCAACACGACCTACCCTGGTATGCATTTAGTTTTTTAAACGGTAAAATCGACCTAACATAGAGAGTACCTTGCAGACTGAACTTTTCAGTAGCTGCCTAAATATAGAATATATGCAATGCACTTTCAAAAAAAAATAATTTTCAATTAGGATGTTTTAGGACTTAATATACAGTATTACATATTTTACTCAAAACGAACATACCTGTTCATGTTTATAAATTCGTTCGTACATAAAAATGTAATACATATTACTGAATATGCAATTGTGAAATTTTGACATTTTTACTCTTTATGGTTAGAGAGAGTACCTAATCTAAAAGTTGATTTATTTTTTTTTCTTGAGAAAAGTAATGGTAATTTCTGCTAATTTTTCACTAATCAACCGAGTTTTGTTACAGTAAGCACTTTAGAGTATTTCATTAACATTACCACTAGCGAAAAATAATATTTTCAACCAATTAAGAAAACTAAATGAAGTTAGGCTAAATTTAATTTTTGATGAGCTGACATTCTTAAATTTCACTTCCATTAATGTTTCACGAAAAATCTTTGTCCAGGAAAATCAATGGAACAATCTATCTTTGAAACCGTTGTAGAAATTGATGGATATGCGCGTTTAGGAGAGCTTCGATAAATTTCCACCAAACAATGATGTATTTACTCGCCTGAAAAGTTCCCGCGGTCTGACTCATAGATGGTGGGACAAATTTAAAACCCTATGATTTTTAAATTCTACCAACCTTCAAATGATACCTGTTAAAATTAAATAACATTTTGATCGTTAAGTTTACAAATTACAGTTGTTTTAGGGGTGCTACTTTTGTTAATTTCAAAACAATGGAAAACAAAGAATTTCGTGTAAAAATTAAACACTGTTTTTAATGAGGAAAAATACCGTTCAAACAAAGCAGTGGCTTGATGAGTGTTATCCGGACTATCAACCATCATTAACTGGTATGCTAATTTAAACATGGTCGTACAACCACCGATGATGTACCACGCTCTGGAAGTCTGGACGCCCAAATGAGGCTGTGAAAAACTGTAAAGTGAAGTTGCGTGAGATATCTGACATTGTAAAGGTATCAATGGCACGTGTAGGTAATGCTTTGCACGAGCATTTGTCCATGAGAATACACGAATTGCACATTAAATTGCTACCGCATCCACCGTATTTGCCAGATTTGGCCCCCAGCGATTATTACTTGTTTGCAGATCTAACAAAAAAGGCTGAAAGGAAAGCGATTTGAAGACAAAGAAAAATCGTAATACAAAAAAGGCATCTAAATGTTGGAGAGGCATTGGACTGATTGTTTCGCTCTAGAAGGAAATTATGTTGATGATTTTCAAAAAAATTGTGTTTTCTTTGTTAGACCGGGAACTATTCAGGCGATGTGTTATAATTTTAATAAAAACAGTCTGAAACTAAAACAAAATCATGTTCAATTTGAGTAAAGGCCGAAGTTATTGTGCATTTGATTAATACGGCTTTTACAACTTTTACATGAAATAGATCCTAAGGCAATGCATTGTACCAATTTTGTGAAGTATGTTTTTAATTGACGCAGAGCCGACTTTTCGTAGTCTACCCCTTACAACTGTTAGAAGTCCTGCAGACAACGAGCCGAATCTTCAAGTTTTAGTTAATAGAATTTATATATGAATCTCAATTTTCAACTGCTCTTCACATAAATTCATACCTATTTTATTTTCTCTGTTCGGAGTTTCATTAGCTTCACATATGTGGATTAGTGGCACATTGCGTAAACCTCTTGGTCGGTCATGATAATACATGCGCAATAATACATTTTAAAGTATGTATAACATTGTCAATATCAGGTAAGTTTGCAGTAAGCTGGAGTAAGAGTAAATTTATGAATATATTAATGTTAAACCTTCTAAGCCGGTAAAATTTTATACGGCAGAAAATAAAACTGCATTTAAATTTTAGGTCTAGGTCGTCCGCCCTAACGAAAACTTCATCGTTTAATTAAAACAATTTTTAATTAAGGAGATTCGAGTTTTTCTAATTTGGTATTTGAATATTTATTTTTGGACGTTTTCATGATTAATTAAAAATATTATTAAATATCCAAAAGGAGTTTTAGATTATTGACAACATAAAAATTTCTTAGTCGTCAAATAATGGTAAGTTAACTACACCCGACGCGATCTTAGAATTATTCTGTCAAAATTTAATAGATGGTATAAATGTTAGGGAGTAAGCAGGCCAATGGACGGTATCCGTTTCATACTGGATTTGGGGTCTTTTCAGTTTGATTTTTGATACATTCCTCATTGCAAAAAATATTTATACAATTCAGCGGTTTCAGGTCCCTCATCATGATTAATGAAGTCATCGACAATTTGATTTGATAATTTTATTTTCAAATGCTGGCCGCGATTTTACTTAACATGTTCCTAACTGTTGAGTGCGACTTTGATCAGGTTTTTCCGCTACTACAAAACATCTTTTGAGGTACACCAGGTATTTCTAAACAGCCTCTAAGGTTATCACTCAACGAATCGCACAAATGTGTGATTTGCTCTAAAATGTATAATGACTTAAGTTTTGGTATAAGTATATTGAGTGGCAGTAACGCAATCACAAAGCTGTATCGAGGTTAGCTTCAAGCTTAACTTGAAGACTTCTTAAAGTTATCGTTGAGAGGAGCCATCAAAAAATTTAGGGTTTCGCTCACTTTATTGGCCTTTATGGGCCTGAAAAAGGAGAAATAGATAGCGATATTTAGTCTCTTTAGCTGCATAACTTTAAAATTAGCACTAACGGAGCAAAATTAAAAAAACAACGCTGAGAAAATATTAATATGCTCACTTCTTATAAGCACTGGTGACTATGTACCAAAATAAGCAATTCCTTGGTCCTCTCGAAACCAATTTTAATTATTTTTTCTATTGTTTAGCCCATTAAACAAACCAATTCAAATTCTTGATTTTACAAACATTTACCGAACAAGTCGCGCTGTGAAGCTACTTTACTAAATAATCTTCTCTCTCTCACTCTCCGATCGAAGTTTGCGAGTGAAACGAATATTTCCAAAAAAAGTGTTTTTGTGTTATGAATAGTCGATTTATCGATCAACTCGAACATTTTTATATCAATCTTTGCTTCACCATCCTTGGCGAATTAAATAACAAAATCAAAATGTTAAGATTAAAATGAGCTTATAATAAGTTACATACTTTGTATGTCCGCGGACGATGGTTTAAAATTTGGGATACGGATTTTGAATTTTCTAAATTTTAGCCTCATATAAAATTAGCTGCTCTTTGAATGGGAAAACTTTCACTTTGTCATTTTTAATTGTCAAAGTGAAAGTTGAAAATATGTATTATTATTCGTAATTTAAAAAATTATTTAAATTATGCAGTTTTGACATATACATTTTTTATAGTGTAGCGAAAAGAGGCATTAGTGAAAATCCGTATTCTCAATTTGAACCAAATTGTTTAGTTGGAATTAAATTGTTACTTATTTTTTATCTCCTCACACAAAGATTCTGATTTTTCAAGATTTTACTAAATAAAGCATTTCGGACAAATAAGCACTACCTGCAACTGATTAACTTAATTTATATGAATTATTATTGAATTGGCTCTAATTTCTTTCATATTCTTTCAAATAGATAAACGAGAATTTGCTATATTCCCACGATATGTTAGGTTTTTAATATCTTTGCAATCTGTTCTGGGATCGAGGCCCTTTGAAAACTTTCGCAGTTCGCTTTTCCCGTCCTTACTTTTACGCCGTTGCCGAATTGGCTTCGATGACGTACAACTATAGGCATAGGAGCTTATAGCACTAGCTGTATGGAAGATGGGTCGGCCCATGAGTTCTGCACTCCGACAGATGGTCTTAGTTGTGGTTCTTTTCATCACAGATTGTAATCTAACGATGAAAATTCCCTTTTTGCATCCTGCATACAAAATTTCGAAAAATCCCGAGTTTGTGAGTCCCGTTAGTGATGAAATTTTCGAAAAAAACTATTTTTGAAAGTTACTAATTTTTTTTTCAAAATAAATATAACTAATATTTTAATAGATAAAATTCATACTGTGACGAATATCATGCCCAACAATGAATAAAGCTGTGATAGTTCTGGACAGCTTTCTAATTACGATAGAAAAACACTAAGCAAACTAAACCTTTCAATAAGAATTTGAGTTTAGTCTTTCACTACCAAATCAAACGTTTTGGAAAGAGAACTTAAAATGGTGAAACAAACAGGTCGAAAGAAGACCCCGTATAACGCGTTATGTACAAATGATTCACATTTAACTTTTCTCATTTAAGGCGGTTTAAATAGAATTTTGTGCAAACATACGCGAAATTGATTATGAAATGTACAAATCATTATAAATTTCACAGTACAAAAATATAACGTGGGAAATCCCCGTGTTATATGAGGGAAAACACGTGTTATGCGACGGACATGAAATCGCATAATATGAAAACGAGTTATAAGAGTACTGTGTTATAGGGAGGTGGGTATATTGTATGTAACAAATAGCTTGATACAAAAGGGAAAATCCGCTTTATTAATTTTAAACTAACAATTAATACCAGTGGATTGCTATTTAAGTTACCGAATAGCAGAATATCAACTAAATCTACATTAGGAATAGCTTGGGTGAAAGATCCAACTTATTCTTATGCCCCTATTATGGTACTCACCTCACCTCAACTCACCGAGAAATACGTCATAATGGTGACTTGAACTCACCGTTTTGAAATATTTGATATTATGCTTGTTACGATGAGGTGATTCTAGTGTCAAATATACTCACCAATAATATATTGGTGAGTTCATAGTAACTTTTGTGCAAATAAAATCAAGATGGACGGCAAAAAAAACGTAAGATTTTTTAAAAAAAATTATTTCATAATAATTTTTTCATAGGGTTTTATAAAATTAAAAAATTAAAAAAAATTATTATAAAATTATATTAATTATATATTGGACGCAATCATTTTTATGTGAGTGGCATCGATGCAACCGACTACTCCCGGAATGTTATATTTCGCCATAAAATACATTTTACATTTCAATTTTTCTTCATTGGACATTTTGAATTTGATCCATTTATGGCAAATGTGCATTTCTATAAAATTAGCCACTTCTTGAATCGCAACGGACACGGTTGCGCCATCCCAATACCGAAATCATGACCAATAACTTGTTGGTAGCTCCCAGTTGCGAAGAATTTAAGAGCTGCACATAGTTTTAGTATAGAGGGAATGCTCGATGTTCGTCTAGTTGCTACAAATTTTCCACTTAATTCTTCTAGCAAATATCACAGCCCATCTTTACAAATTCGAAAATGACTAATAAATCTACAAATCCGATACATATATTTTATTAAAATGTAATCTAAAAAAATATATGCAATTAAAAAATTACTTGATATCCGGGAGGGCGAAAGGATCAGACTTATCCCATAAGCATTTTCTGATTTGAGCGACATTAGTGCTGTGCTCTTCCTCAATTTTGTCGTCGAAAAATAAATCGACGCTACTTATCATTCTTTATATCAGTTGAAAAGGCAAACACAATTTAAATACTTTTTAACACAACATGAAAACTTTATTTATTAAAAACACGCCAAAACGCAATATTGTGTTGTCAAAAATGTATGTTCAAAATGCTAAAATTATAATATTGCCTACTTGACAACTAATGGAAATTGTCATAATAAACAAAAGGACGCGTAGGGTCTGCAGGCACAACTCACCAAAATAAAAGCGAGCACCATAATACAAAAAACTAACACGACTTGGATTGGTGAGGTGAGTAGCTCGGTGAGGTGAGGTGAGTACCATAATATGGGCATTAGGCGGTATTTTGAACACGAACTGAAATAGCATTCAAAATCTCTGTAAATACTCTGGTAAATATTATTAGGTACAGTAGTTTATAACATTCGTCATCTAACTGGTTTCCTGACTACTTTCTGTTTTGTTTATCTTAATATTGCGATGTCACCTGATGCAACTGAGATTTTGTTTAGTCTAGAATTTTGCACTCAAAATTTTATTCCATCGGGATTTTTTTTATTTTATTTTAGTTGCTTGGTAAAAAGAGGTTCGTAACCTTGCTAGACCACTCACTCGTTTTTTAGCGTTCGCTTTGAGTCAACCTAGCACGACAAGTAGAATAATTAATCATAGAATTAGAATTTTAATTGAAGAGTTAAGACAAGCAGCGATCATTTATTATCTCTGATACCTCTAACTTTCTTCTCTTCGACGACTTCGTCGCGGGTAATCTTTCTAATAAATTCTTCCTGAGTTCCCTATAAACTTAAAACAATAATATCAGGGATATGGCCGGATGCACCTAAGCCAAAAAAATCTTATTCAGTATGATAATCCTAATGAACCGCCTACTTAATTCTTTGGGCATGTAGGGCCTGACTATTCAATCATCAGCCCAATTTTTAACAAATTTGTTGGACTTATTGGTCGATATATTGATGTACAACTGGAACACTTTTAAGGCATAAGAAAGGTGACTCTGTGAGGGGTGTAGGGGATATATTTATTAAAGAGCGAAAACAACAATGGTTTCATAATGCTACCCTGAAAAACACTACTGTGAGGCAAGATTTAGATAGGAGTATGCTATGGTCGGTGATACATTATTCAAGTCAAGAACGAGCTAAACAGATACTTATACTCTGCTCACTGCTGCTTGTTTTCGGAGCCAACTCAGTAATGCTCAAATTGATAGTTGAAATGCTGGGAAATTTGTTAAAAAAATTCTGGAACCGGTTTAGGAGTATCACAATCTATCGGATTAGGGATGGCATGACACAAACTTATCTCTAAACAAAAATAAAAGAAGATATAATCAGGACAAAATTAATAATGTCAAGAATGTATAGAGGGTATAACGAAAAGAAGCTTAATGGGTACGTTATCCAACCCGATTGCGTTAGATTTGACGGATGAGAATGATACTGAGAATAAATTAGTAAATTGGGTCGTTTAATTGGTGGAAGGGTTTGAACTAAACTGCAATGATGTAAACTGAGCAGACTTAAATCTCCTAATCAGACAGATGATCTCATTGCGATATATGATGTCGCCCATATAGCATTCGAACGATCCTCGTATAATGCCAGGAAAGCCATATTCATATGGGTAGTTCACGGCCAAGGTTTAGTGACCATGACCACCGTTCGAAGTAAGATCTTTAAATCACCACCTGTAAACGGTTGGTTAATACCGCAAGAAAACTTTATAAGTACTTACTTGATTTACGTCTTTCGAAATTGCTACACATGCTAGTTATATACAACGAAAAACATAAACGATATTTATACCACGTTGTACTACCCATTTTAATGTTTGGTTTCAATTCAAGGATTAATAAAAACGAGTGGAGAAAAATAATTTGACAATGACATGCAATGGAGCACGCTGCCACACGCAGTCCCTAGACAATAAATTTGCCTCTAGTCTTATCAATATCGATTTTTGTGATAATGGCATTTACCGCATTATTAAAATTAATTAAAGGTAATTAATTTTTAACAAATAATATTTAATTACCCAAAGTAAACAGCAGTTTTCAATTAGTAGTCAATTCGATGTAGTCGCGCACTATAAACAATAAACAAAAACATGGCGCCCTTATTGATTTATAATACATTTGGTTCTGGGGGCAATATCAACGCCAAAGGATTCGTGATACCTAACTATTCAGTAAGGTACCTAAAAATATTTTTAACGTAATAAACGACTATATTGGTAGATTTTTATTTATTTCCCATTCACTGCTGATCTGATATACACGTATCTTGTAATGTAATGTAAATAAACTTTACTTTAATTACCACACATCTACTATATAAGTATAAAAAGCATCACACTTTTGAAATTATGATGTACTTACATATTTTCTATGTTAGAAATTTAAATACACTTAATATAATTTGATAAATAAACATTTTGTAATTCACAACATATCGGAAAATTCAAAATCACAAAATTAATTTTTTTTTCCCAACACAAAATTAGAAAATTTTTCCTCACTTTATCACTCAATTTCTTGTTATTTATGTTTTGGCAAACAATAAAGAAAATATATATTATTATTAAATAAAATAAAACTTAAATTACTTATTTTTTAATTATTTAAAAAAAATATTGTATAAAATATAAAATTTTGATTTTTTATTTCTGTTTTATATTTTACATGCGGCCATATTAATTTAAACTCGACAAATGAAATTTTCTCTCCCTTGTGTTGTTTTTGGGTCAAAATATTGCTCGGTGTGGAACATAATCCACACGAATCAAGAAATTTACAAGCCAGGGTTGAATGTTGATATATTTTTTATAATACTCTACTCATATATAGATGCTACTACGATTCATAGAAAATTAATAACATAACGTGTATAATCTACAAACGTGATTACGGTTGTATTTATATCAACGATTTTTGCAAATAGTTCGGCAACTTCAGTGCGATACATGTTCATCAATTGTCGGCTGAACAGTAGACGCGTAGAGTTTACTACATCGAACCATTTCGGGTATCGAATCTGAGATTGCCGTTCCACCACGTATTGGGCAAACGCATAATATACATACATAAAAGTCATCGGATATACAATCGGAAACATCATGAGCATCACCAGAAACCATATCTTAACAATTTTATAGGCGGTTGGAATCGGAAGTGGTTGAAAAATTGTTGATTTTATATCAGACCAAAATGGCACATAAAACGTTAGAAATTTTGCGCAATATGATGATTTTTTCCACTAAAATACACAAAATTTTATTGATTGCAGATAGTAATATTATGGTACCAACCTTATTGACAGAAAATTGTTTATTTTTACGATAAGGTTTCATAATTTTGGAGTCGAAATTTTTTTGTTGCACCAAAAACAAATTTTTGAAAAGAATAATAAAATATGTGCATTCTGGTGTCGAGTAGTCGTAACAAAAATGTGGATTTTATTACCTCAAGTTCACGGTACATACACACTTTGCATATTTGCAATGTGTCAAAATCATATGGTCGGTCGGTAGAACAATAACAATACCGACATGTTTGTGAGTACAACTTTTTTTTATTAATTAAATTAATTTGATTTATAATTGTTCGAATAGAATTATTTTCGGTTCATTTGGTAATTTATATGCGATTAGTTCTTAACTTTCGGAGTTTTGGGTTGGCTCTACTATGGCTTTACTATCACAACAATTTTGATAAATCTCGCGTAAACGTAGCGAACGATGTTTTATTTAAAATGTTTAATAGATAACTAGCTTTTGATTCATTTTATTCGAATAAATTGCATTTTACAATTCCAAATATTTCACAAAAAAACATTTCTTCGTGTGACGTATGTATGAGCGTGACCGGTACATCCGTAACATTTTTTACTGACAATTTGTGTTTATGTGGGTGTGCTCGCATTAATGTTACGGTAGGTTAATAATGCTTAAGCTTAATGTTATGTCCATCACGCGAAAACTCGTGTTTCGCCGTATGGATTTTGAAGGTACCAAAAATAATATAAAAGAGTTAAAATTTTTTTTGGTTACATCAACGGATGGTGTAATAAATACATATTATTAATACTACTCAATAACTTAAAATAAGAAAAAAAATGTTTTATTATCAAAAAATGATTATAAACGCAACTGAATAGCATTTTATTTTGTTTTACAACAAAGTTCATTAAAAAAATATGAATGATTTTTTACCATGTAAACAAGTGGCACGTGTATATAGTTTATACCCCTTTTCCGGCCCGTGACCACAATTGTGAGTTTACGAGGCAGAATCATGTCAAACATTTATTTTCGTATGTATTTTGGACCAATGTACGCATTTGTACACCCCACTTAAATTGTTTTCGTCCAATAAATGACATTCCCGACAAACAATTATTGGGTTTGCGCCCAAAACGCGACTGATGTGCGACAACATCGGTCTCAGCACAAGAGTCGGACAAATGACAACTCATTTAAGTAATATTTATAGACAAAAGTCGGAAAATACCATCCTCTGCGTCAACTTGGGCGCGGTTGGACACATTAGTCAGATATGAGTCAATTTCAAGTGTTTGACGCAGATTGAAAACTTTAGTCAGGTTTGAGTCAATAAAAACTGGTGAGCACACATTGAACGCATTAGTTAGGTATGAGTTAGTTACAACTGGTTGGCGCAGATGGAACACAATAGTCAGGTTTCAGTCAATAACAAATGGTTGGCGAAGGATGAGCACTTTGGTCAGGTATGAGTCAATAAGACCCGGTTCGCGCAAATTTAACGCATTAGTCAGGTATGAGGTATTTAAATCTAGTTGGCGCAGATTGAATACATTGGTCTGGTATATGTCAATAACAACCGGTTGGCGCAGATTGAACGCTATACTCAGGTATCAGTCAGAGTGAACACATTCGTCAAGTAAGGGTCAATAACTGGTTGACGCAGGTTAACACATTAATCAGTAATATATGGGGCCAATAATTAAGCGCTCCTAAATTCTATAGAACTTCGCAAGATACTACACTACTGAGTTCATGGTGCAGTACTATTGATGCACTGATTTTTAAAGTTAAAATAAGATATAATAGTATTAAATACGAATATTTTTTAGTGAACCGTTCTTCAGCAATGTCACTTTTGACTTGTTTGTATTAATTAAAAGTTTATTAATTAGTTAATTTTTCTTTATTAAATCAACAACTTCTTGCTACAAAAAAATCATAAAAAATAAAAACATACGAACATAAAATGTATAGCGTCTGAAGAGTAGAATCCCTTCAAACCAAATTGTTGGTTACACATTACACAACCTATTCTTGACTTCATCATACGAAGATATATTATTCTGAAGCATTTTAAAGCCTTTAAAACTTTTCCATTCGTTAATGATTGGATCAATTTCTTTTTTTTTATTATCCCTGCAATTTGTTCTGGGGCCAAGGCTTTTCCAAATCTTTCGCGGTTTGCTTTTTCATTCTTTACTCTTACGCCGTTACCAGCCACTTTGAGGACGTATGGCTGTAGGCCCGATCTTATCACCATCTGCACATTGCATAGCTCCATGCCAGCCTATTCGGCACGGAAGATGGGCCGGCCTATGAGTTTTGCACTCCGACAAGATGTCATTTTGGCAATACTTATATTTGTTAACTGAGACCAGTATATAATTCCACCGACAATCCATTTTTGGGGAAGAGCTGTAACAATCGCTGACCATTTTCTGTAGTTTCGACAATGATGAACATACTAGCAATATAATTAACCTATACATTTTAGAATAAAATAATAAATGGTAAATTAATAATAACTCACATATGTGGAAAATATATTGAATTTGAACTATTTAAAATAATGTGTACACTAAAGTATACAGTAAACCACATACCACACACAATACAAACATTATATTGAAATGTATCTAAAAGATGGCACGGGCGCGTTTTTTCTTCGGCACTGGACTAGCTCTCGAAAGTAATTTTTCGAATTTAGACAATTTAAAATCAAATATTGTAATTTTTTAATTATATCGGATAGACCGTTTATATTAAAAAACCAAATTCACATAAATTATTTGTTAAATTTCACGTGCTATCCGTAATTCGCTAATTGGAGAGATTATACAGAACTAAACTAACAATTTTATTGTGGAAATTTATTCTTAAAAAAATGGACAATTATTAAAAAGTTTAGTACAATTTGGTTTTAAATTGACTAAATTTAATAAATTGTAAGAATCTTATTCAATTGTAATCAGAAGCTTTGGAAGCGTAGTATGTGAAATAATTTAACCAAATTTCAATGAGTACCTGCAGACGCTTGAGCTTATCTTGTAGTAAAATGCGTCCACAGAAAAATATAAAGTTTTCTTTACACGGAAATCTGCACTATTTTTATTTATTTATTGAAATGAAGCAAATTTTTTCTTAACACTCAGTAAGTAAGTAAATAGTAGTCATTGTATTATTTATTGTAGAGTAAATATACACATGAGACAGAGCACGTGGGCTCATTTATCCACGCCAACGAATGATTATCTGGATCATAGAAATATGTAAAACTGATTTATTATAAATACGTTTAAAATATGTTTTATTAAATTGTGCCCTAATTTCTCCCCGACATTTCCAACAAATTAACAACACACCCCACACCCGATAACCCAGTTTATCACCTAATTAACTCACCTGAATTTTTATTAAATTAAAATAATGAAAACAAACCCAATTTGAACTGATAATATTATTTATGCAACACAACACTTCAACGTAAGAGTCCTATTCATAAACTAAACTGATTGAACGAGAGAATTGGTAGAATCAAATCATTGTTTTATTATATGTCGCGCGCGCTAGTCAATTCAGGCGAATGTGGCTGTCGTCAGTGTCTGTGGTACAATTGTTTTTTTTACGAAAGAGAGCAAAAAGCAAAATAGAAAATTTGCTGATATAATTTTTATCATTTTTATATTCGACTGGGCGCATGAGGATTAAAAAACCTTTCTAGACTCGAAATGTTTGTCGGGATTATAACTATAATAATAATAAAATAATTAATATGTCTTATAATTTATATGTTATCCAATTATAATGCTTTTTTTAAAAAAGAATTCCGATTTAAAGGTCCGTTAAAATCCAGAAGACATTACAATCTGTAATTTTTTACATACACATTTGTGTGGTGAGCTTATATTGAAGCAAACAATTTTTTTAACTGGCCGGAAAAGGGATATAGGAGTAGACCAATTTAAAGGCGCCTATGAAATTTCGTTTTAGTTGTTTCGCTGGTTTATGAATTATATCGATTTACGAAAAAAGTGTTTGGTTGCCATATTTGCGCAATTCCCCCGGACTCCACACAACACAAAATGCGGATTACTGCGGACTGTAATGTGTTAATTACAGGTAACCCTCCAAGAACACGGTATTCGAAGAACACGTATACCCATTCCCACAAAATACACGGTTTCAAACAACACGATTTTCGTTATTCTCTTTTATTTTGTTTTTTGTATACCATAACAAAAAAAAAAATTGCAACAACTCGTTTTTATGTTCTTTTTTGTAGTCTCGAACAACACGGTTTTCAAGGAACGAATTAATCGTGTTCTTGGAGAGTTTCCTGTATAAATAAAATATTTCAATTAATTTTTTTGAATTTGCTTTATATACAGATAAATAAAAGGCAAACGATTTTATTTGATTACACACATTTGTATATTTATTTCTTAAAAATGAATTAATTTATTCCTTACACCTATTTTTTAAGTTATCTTGTTTAACAAAATGAAAAGTCTTATTTTAAAATAATTTTCTACTATCCATTTGATCAAAATGGTGAAATGAGTGTCTAATTAATCCTGTTGTTTGGTTTAAATTATTACTTTTATCACAAAAGTTTAAACTAATTAAATTAACGTTTTCTAAAGTTTCTGTCATTAACTTGGATTACCAAACCACTTGTGCACAGAATACAAACAGAAAGGACATTAATCGATTTTGGCATGGAAAAATTTCGACCGTTTTCTTTATCCTTGATTTGTATGGAAAAGGGTAGAATATACCCCGCAAACATTACACAATTTTTACGTACAGTTTGTGAAGATTTGTTTATACTAACATACTACAAACAACTAACTACTACATCATTCTACATGACGATTGTATCGTATTTCCATGTTTGTTAGGAGTTGTTGGCAATAGGTTTTGTGTTCGTGTTCAAAACATTTCGGATGTCCTGAAGTGGCAAAGCACTACGATTCTGAAATAATTCACTAGTTCAATCGGCATTTTGGTATTCTAATTCAATGATGTACCAACGTCCTTCAACTACAAATTTTGATGGCACATCATTCCATAGAATCCGCCCTACGTTTGGATTTTGTTCGTTTCTCTCATACGATTCTCATGAGACTTTGCATGTGAATACTGTATACAATATAAGATTTTAATATGTGCTGCTGTCATTTTCTATCGTTGTGTTTGTGTCAGTTAATTCTCATCAAACTTCGCCAAAATGTTTACAAATGCGTCTAAATGTTGGTTGAGAATTTTTTCAAACACGCGACGTTGGAAACATTTGATAAAAGATAAGTAAATTGTTGCGGTTGTAATTTTGATCTATAATTAGATAAATTTTAAATAAAATAAATTATTTTATTGTTTTTTAACAAATAATAATAGTTGTTTGTTTGTTTACTAGGAATTTGAATAAACTATTTAGGAAATTAACACAACACTTTATTAATTTAAATGGTATTGTGAAATTTAATAAATTTACACCAATATACGTACACCACTGCTAAGTCGTTTCAGTAAATTCTCATGAGAATTGTAAAAAACGTACAGAATCCATATCCTGAGGATGTTATGAACCTGTAAAATATTGTGAACATAATTTTAATGGGAAATTTATTGGTTTAACGCATGGTATTAATTTAATTCAACCAATGTGTTCGGATATTCGGAGATTTTGGCAATCCATGAAATCCAGGACTTGTACCACAATTAAAACACCTAACAGCCATTTTCAGTTGAACGGTCAGCACTATTCATCTAGTTTGACGTTACGATTTTTCAAAATCGAGTTTATATCAAAAAATAAATTCAATATAAAAACAAAAATATAACACTCAAGACACAACGCAAAAACAGAAGAAAACACACAATCCATTTGCTATGACACATGTTGCTAAAAACAATAATAAGACGAACATAGTACCTCGCTTGATTGTTTCTGTAACTAACAAACTCTCAGTAACTCAGTAGCAATGATCACATTCACCCAATCCACGCTAGGACTTTTAAGTCGGGTCTCATTCTTAGTTTTTCTATCTTTATTCTCCTCTTTATTTCCCCTTAATAACTGGTTTTCATTTTCTCGGTTTTATAGGTATAGGGGGAAAATGAAGAATGAGACCCGACTCAAAAGTCCTAGTGTGGATTCAAAATCTATCCGTTTTCCCTACAAGCAATTTTTTTGATCGAGCGCTGAAAAAGATTACAACAACAATTGCATTGTATAAAGCCGAATTGGCTTTAATGTAAACCAAAAAATTTTTAGGTTTAGGGGAAATAAAAACATTTTATGGTTATGGTGTTTACCGCCAGGCGGTTATTTTTTCTACTTTTTCGAACAGTTGTCATCTTGTTGTAAAAAAGACATTTGGCATTTGCTATTTGAGAGAAAAATACCGAATTTAATTTGTTCTATAAAAAAAACAAATGAATATTAATAAAATGAAAAATTAAATTTGAATTTTTGACTTATAGATAGAAAATTTATAAGAATCACAACGTCGGAAACTGATTGTTGTGATTCTTACAAATTTTCCAGCGTTAATGGAAAGCAAAAGTGGTTGGGAAGTTGATTGTGTATAAGTAAGTCTCGATTATCATAGTCGTTGTCACTAATGCTACGATTGATGCTAAAATATTGAAAGTGGATTGATGCTAAATTGAAGAATTTCCTACGATTGTGTATTTAATTCGAGAATACTGAAAATAAAGTAAAAATAAAAAGAAAGTAAAAATACAAAAATTAAAAAGAAAAAAAAATAAAGCCAAAAGTTGTTGCTTTTAGAGTCAAAAGTTAAGCTAAGCGGGATCTACGAAAGCAACGCAGCTGAAGTTTCTCTATTATAGTCAAAAAAAATTCTGTTAAAATAGAAACTATAATGTAGGCTTTTTAGACTTCCGCTCGACAGTCGAACATTTTTATTTAAGTCATATTTTTTTTAACTTGTTCAATGACGGGGTAAAATTATAGACACAAATTTGGTCTCGTTATTTCTACTATATTTCACTGAATCGCTATACTTTTTGAGTTTGCCACAGTTTTTAATCAAAACTCGATAAATTCGTCTCCAGGTTTATTCCAGGTCGAGTGTTTTACAATTTGCAAGTGGAATATATTAAAAAAAAGGCCGAGCGCATTTTTAATTTTGGTTAAATCGAACAATGATTTTCCATTACAAATTACTAGCAGCAGTATGATATAAAAAGGTTCCGGTTTTTGTTGATTTACTAAAAATAATCAATCAATGCCGTAACATGAAGTTGTGGTTCGTTTATTTACAATGCCACACTCCAAACGAAATTCAATTCTCGTTATGGCATTTAGAGACGAAATTTCGATTAAAACTAGTCCAACTGTAGCTCGTCATATCTTTTTTGGAGTACTATACGCTAATTTTGAAAATTTAACCTAAATTTTAGAGTACCACAATTTAGGAATTATAATCTTGTCACCCTACAAATTTTTTCACGTCATTTACATGTAATAGTGGCGCATCTACCTAGGCTTCAGTAATAGTTATGATTTTATTACAGAAAGTAACATACTGGTAGTTGCAAATGGATATAAAGTAAACCGCTATTTTGAATAATATTAGTGGTGAGTTTGCCTTTTTGATGCCTCCTAGTTATCGCGACTTCTTATGTGAGTATAAGGTTACTAATTTATTTATACGAGAAATGGCCTCAATAGATACATTTGTATTGTTAGGATGTCGCCTATTCGGGTAATATTCGCTATTTCCGAATGTAGATAGCGTCGGTTTGTACGATTATCAGAGGGAAGAATTGTCAAACCCATTGTTTTGACAGTTTTGAACCCCTTTTCCTTCATAGTGACCTGTGCTTCGCGTTTTCTTCACTAGATGTCAGTTACTTTGTTGGAAATCAGGAATACGTCAATTCAGTGTAAATTGGCCGCTTGGGCTAAACGTTACTACAGCGTAAATTGGCAGTTATGGGTTATGAATTTTTGATATTTATGACACTAGTGACATCTAGGTTTAAGAATTAGGAATACTTTTATAACAGGCTGGTTTTATAACCGTATTACCATATTGGCTAGAACAACCTTTGTGTAAGAGGAAGACGGACTGCTTGGGATTTTGGATGATCATATCTGCTAGAGTCGATGCTTGATAGTGGTATATTTATTTTTGCGGGAGCCAGGAAAGACGTGGTTGTTCATAGTGAATAGGGATGACCACGGATCACCTAGCAGTGATTGTATCGATGATTGGTGTAATGATTTGTACAAAATACGTATATTATGCTCTTAATATGAAACATTTATGTCGGATTGTTGCGGTCACGCCATTTTATTTCTGTTGGAAAATATTGCCGTTCTTTTATACCGGAATTCATTGAAAGCGTCTGTCGATTGCTAAAAAATGTCAATGACAGTTTATTATAGTTTATTATTACGGTTCCGCCATTCTTCGATCTCAATTTTTTATGCATTTATTTTAAGGTCTCATCAACAGCTTGCAATTCTTACGCATATATATCTTATACCAAAGCCTCACTGTGAAAAAGTTTATATTAAAAATTATGAATTCATCTTATTTTCTACTTGATCTTAACAGCAAATTATGATTTCCCGGACTCGCACTGTAACCTATAAAAAATTACGGTTCTTTTCAAAGCTGCACAATCCACCAAGAAAAAATCGTTGGCCAATTAAAACACTATTATTAGGTACATTTATGAGTGGCCTGATCGGATTCGATGGTTACACAAACGACTTTGAATATATGAAATCTTGTGGACGATTTCTGCGCTCCGCCAAAATCACAGTATTACTGCTTAACGATTATTTCTGGGCCTTACGAGGCCTGAATGAATCTGATCCGAATTATGACATAGTAATGCGAGAGGTAAATAAACGGGCAGCCAGTCGAATTGCCGCAGGTTGTTTACAAAATGGTGGACTATATATAAAAATTGGGCAAGGTGTTTCAGCAATAAATCATATACTGCCAAAAGAATTTACCGACACACTTCAACTTCTCCAAGATAAATGCCTCCCGCGGGAATCCGATGAAGTAACAACAATATTCTTACAAGATTTTGGTAAAACTCCAGATCAAATGTTTCATAATTTCAACTATAAACCGATTGCAGCTGCTAGTTTGGCCCAAGTATTTATGTGCGAAACTAAATCGGGTGATAAGCTGGCCGTTAAAGTCCAGTATATCGATCTGCAACGCCGTTTCAAAAGTGACGTTGGCACCATACAATTTTTATCGAATATGGTTGGGTACCTATTTAAAAACTATACTTTTGGCTGGATTATCGAGGATTTAAAAGAAAATTTGTTTCAAGAGTTAGATTTTGTGAACGAAGGAAATAACTTGGAGCGGTGTGAAAAGGATTTGAAAAAATTTGATTTCGTTTATTTGCCCAAAATTTATTGGCAATACACATCGAAACGAGTTTTAACCGCCGAATACATAGATGGGTACAAAATTAGTGATGTGGAGGCATTACGAAAGAATAACTTTGATCTGGCTGAGATTAATCACAAGATTTTTACAATTTTTGCAGAACAAATATTTAATACGGGTTTTGTACATGCAGATCCACATCCCGGAAATGGTAAGTGTATTTAATATTTCGATACCGCAATAACTGACTATTTATAATATTTAACAGTTTTCGTTCGGAGAAATCCAAGCTCAGGAAAAGCGCAAATAGTGCTTCTAGATCACGGGCTCTATCAAACCATTCCATACAATATACGTCAAAATTTATGTAAGTTTTGGAAATCGATTGTTCTACGAGATGTATCCGCCATGGATTACTATTCAAACCAGTTGAATGTAAAAGATTCTAAGCGATTTGCACAAATTCTAATGCAACGTCCTTTTGATTTGGGCGACGGCCACGATATATGGTCGACAAAATTAACCGAGGCTGAAATTAAACATATGACACAAATAGCAAAACAGAATTTCGAATTTGTCATGGGCACGTTAAAAGAAATGCCACGAGATATGCTATTTGTAATACGAAATTTGAATACGGTGCGTGCGATTGCACGTGAGCATGGTGATCCAGTTGATCGTCCAAAGGTTATGGCAAGATATGCGCTTAAATGCATCGAGGAAAATAAACATGGATTGTTTGCTTTTATCCATTATTTCAGGGAACTCGTCTATTTCGAGTATAAATTATGGTTTTCAGCCTCTAAATTTTGGATACTCTCAACGTATCTAAAGTTTCTCACAAAAATTGGACGATCTCCAGATACGAGTGCCATTTTTAATATTGATGTAGAATAGCCTTAATTTATAAGTGTAAAACAGAGATGTATTCCAAAAATCTAATTAGCTTTATTAAATGGAAATATTGATTCATACCAAATTATTTATTATTCTCTTAAATTAAATTTTATCATGATAGGATTTTTTGTTTTTAGCACTAAGTTTGCAATAAACACGAGCTCATCCCGTTTTGTAACTTGTTCCAATCGAAAATTTAATATTAACTTAACGAGAAGCGTTTTAATTTCCAGCAGAGCAAACTTTTGCCCGATGCAATTTCGTTGGCCAGCACTAAATGGTATATAGGCAAATGGATGTCGACTTTCGGTTACCTCAGGCAAAAATCGATCCGGATCAAATTTCTCGGGATCCGGGAATTGACTTTTATCACGATGTAAATCGAATATATGTAGATGTATGCTCGTGTCCACTGGAAGTATGACGTCATCTGAAATATAAAATAATTTTTAGCTAAATGAAACGATCTGCGCTTGTTTGGAACATACTAAATTCAAATTTTTCTGACACAATCCGTGAAATAAATGGCACTGGAGGGAAAATACGAAAACTTTCTTTGAGCACACGATCCAAATATTTTAATTGATTTAAATCGTTCATTGTCGCTATGTCAATATTTTCCAACTTTGCAAATTGTTGTACCTCGTTAAAAAGTTTTTCTTGAATTGTGGGATTCTCAGCGAGCAGAAATAATGTGAACGTTAAAGCAGCTGATGTGGTGTCATGCCCTTCAAACATGAACGTGTCAACTTCTTCGCGAATTCCTTCATTATCAAAATATTCACCTCGTGCTTCCGCAGCTAACAGAGTATCCAGCATAGCAAATCGTACCTTCTTTGTCTCGTAACTGGAATAAAACAATAACGCGATATTAAAGTTGGAGATAACCATCTTGTCGTAGTGCCACGTGAACTTACATATTTTCGTCGTGATCAAACTCAACCTGAATTTTATTGGTCTGAAACAATTGACGCCGCTTTTTAATGACCTGGCGTGTAAAATTATGCACTGGAATTATCACATTATCGAATTTCTTGGCGTTACCCGTTAACCTGTAAAGCAAGTTTGAGCGCAACCACGGATGCATAATTCTATAAACTATCATTTCACCAATTTCGTGAATTTGTCGTCGATATTTATTCGATTCGTCGGACGATGCTAGTTTTACGCCCATTGCAGTTTCACATATTGTATTCAGTGTAAATCTTGACATACACTCCTGGACATGGATTAATTTATTCGGGTTTCGCCGGATCGAGTCGACCAGTTGATCGGTTTCACATTTGAAAATAGCGTGAAATTGTTGTTGCAATATATGAAAATGAAATGCGGGTGTTAAAATTTTTCGCCGATTTTGCCATTTTTGGCCACCGCTTGTAAGCAGCCCAGTGCCCATGAATGGATGTAGAAAAGTGTAAATAGTGCTTTTATTTAGACAATTTGGGCTATTTAAAATCTGTTCCGCATCTTTCGCTACTGTTACATTAATATATAAATAGCCATTCCACCAGAGGCTGAAAGTTGTTTTGAATTGCTTGGCCCAATTCCGACTCAATTGAAAGGTATTTTCTGAAAGAAAACCTAAAACATGTTTTATTAGAGAAGGATGAAAAAGGCATTAAGACAATATAAAGAATATCCTTAGAGCTCTTTAAAGGCGAGAAGTTTTGAATGAGATTTAGTACGGTAACATAAACAAAGAAGATCAATAGCAGATCAAACTTTCATCTTGAAGGTGTTATAGTTGTTAGATAAATGAAGCTACGTCAAGTTCATTGAAAAGCCTACACGCGTGCAACACAAAGGGAGATCAGGAAAGCTATTGAGACTAAAAAGAATAAAAAAAAAATTCTGCGTAAACTCAGTGCACCTAGAATACTAATGGCTCCATTGCTTTAAAAATTTTGCTATGGGGCGTCATTTTATGTCGACGGTTCCAATCTTCGACTATAGATGACAGTATAATCAGGTAAATGGTTCGTTTTTTTTGTATAATCTTTTTTCCTAAAACGTTAATCTCGGAGAAAAAATAAAAAATTTCTAGAATAATATCAATAAAAAATTCCTGACGTAATTGACGTTGAACGTCTCGAAAAAGATCTTCTTTGCCTAAAAGTAAATGAAACAACATCGCAGGTAGTCGTGGCAGTACGCACGAATAATACAAGCCACCGTCATTCGATCGAACAACTTCAGTTGAGATTTTGTAGCTCTTAAAGGAGGAGCAGCCGAAACATTGCAAACAACATCTTGGCTCTCACAACTGATTGCCCCATAACATACATACATATTTCCAGATTAGCAGGAAGAAGTGACATACAATAGAGGTTTAACAATAAGAGGTGATATTGATGTGTGTTGTTACTTTAGACACAGGAGCAACACACGCGATTCTTCGAAAGAATCTGATCAGTGGAAGCACACAAATGAAATTGCAAACAGCGACTATCGACAGTGTGTTCATCCTAGGTAAGAAAGTAATGAAGATACTAGTTTTCAATATGAAGTACTGGTTGAAGATATTTTCTATTATTCTAGGTATGTACTTTATGAGAACGAATGGCTTCGTGTTGGATGTTGGCTGCGGAGTCCTTAGCCACTGTAATTCGAGAGGTAACTTTGACTCAGCGATTGAAATGTAACAACCATCAGGCGAATAATAATTTACCTCCGAGAAAAACTATCACCAAATACAGAAATAATTATTTGGGGAAGATTGGAGAGAGGTTCTGAGTCACCCAATTTCTGGGTTGTATAAGCTAGTGAACCGAAACAAGGAATTAAAAAAGAACCGATCGAGAAAGCCATAATAATTACAAATTACAATGAAAGCATCCCAATTAAAGCTCTAAATCTCTCGAACAAGTCAAAAACAATCTAGAATATCCATCGAAAAAAGAGGTAAGTAGGATAGTGAAATACGAACAGAAAAATCAGGTGAGAAAAGTCAATACAGCAGAATAAAACGAAATAATAGGACAACTTATGCAGAACTGGATAAAATAACTCTGATTACTAGAACGATACATGTCTATTTTTTTGCAGTGGGTACACCGGAAAATAAGACCAGTATGGTAAAACATAGAATTGACACCGGACCAGAGACGCTGATTCGCCGAGGATATTCGAGCGGCAGGAGTTGATCGAAAAGAAGGACGGCAGCATGACATTTTGTGTTGATTATCGAAAACTTAATGATGTTACGAGAAAGCATAACTATCCATTATGTCACAAGTTTACAATGCAGCATCTACAGAACATGCTTGTGAAATGGCGATCCTTCGTCATACCACAAATCTACAAAGATTATGTAAAATAAAAACAATGAATGCAACCAATCACTGGATAAAGTTACATGACACAAATCAATGGATATTTATTGCCGTTGAAGAAACAACCAAGAATGCAATTTGTGGATCATCTGTCATAACGACACGGTTTAGTGGGTCAGGTATCTTAACATTAGATGATGGATGCATGTTACGAGATTCAAGCCAGTATCTAGTTGCTGCCGATAAAATTAATAGTGAGATAAAAAGAGAAATCAATACGCCCGTTTTCATAAGGCACAACAACTCGAGCAAGCTAAGTTCAACCCCGAATTGGCGAACGATAAAAAGCAACTATAGTCATCGGGCGGAAGAAGATTATATTAACTTAACTGTGGATACCAGCAAGCTAGAGCACGACATTAAACTACTGAAGGAAAATCAATATATTTACGAAATGAATAACACACATCATGTTCACCACTACGTATTAACTCATGTTTTATTTTGGAGTGGCTTAATCATTGCAAGTGCAATTGCCATTAAATATTTCAAGAACAAACAGCAAAAGAGGTACCCGCCCGTCGTGCAGTTTTACCAACGGCATCTCTCATTCCAGCCCCAAGAACTTCTAGGGCGCCCCAGGATGTTTAAACACATAAAATGAAAACGTACACAAATTTTTACATTAATATCGATAAATGGGCATTAGCACATTTTTGTACCACTATTCGATTACACATTAGACACATTTTAGGGTGCTATTGGCAGGCAGAAGTTCAAGAGGAAGATCGTGAGAAAACGGCATTTAGTGTAGGCAACGGATTATAGCAATTTAATGTAATGCCATTTGGATTTACAGGAGGTAAAGTATTTTGGGCATACAGACGAAGAAGAAATATTAACGGTAAAGGAAAGGTTAAGATCCAGAAATTTTCATGAGTTGCTAAGGTTCCTTGGATTGTGTACTTACTGTAAACGATTCGTGCCAGGATTCGCCAATGTTGTAAAAAGTTGGCACGAATTAACAAGGCAGAACAAGCCATTTGAATTTAAGGAAGAACAAGAGAAATAATACGCTGAATTACGGAAACGACTAGGCACAGCTCCAATACTTGCGTACTCTATATCCAACGAAATTTATTTTGGATACCGATGCAAGGAACGATAGTATATATAGGCAGAGTACCTTGCCACAAGAAATCGATGGTCACGAGCGAGTCAAATATTATCGAAACCGGAGCGTAGCTATTGTGTGAGGCGAAAAGGTTTATTGGGTACAGTGGAATGCGTGAAACATTTTCATAAATACCCCTATGGTCAAAAATTCCATTTACGAACCGACCATGGCATGGGACGTTACTCTGGTTGTTACGCAATTTAAGAATCCGGAGGGGCAGATCGCACGCTGGTTCGATCGTTTGCAAAGCTATGACTTTGACACCGAGCATCGAAGCGCACATGGGATTGCTGAGACATTATCAAGGTGGCCATGTCAAGTTGAATGTAAACTCTGCATTGCGAACTGGATAGAAACGAGGATGTAATCGATGTGCGGCTTATGAAAATGCCACCCAAGTCCACAGTACGGATGAATAAATTCGGAGACGCGGATTTATCAATAATATTGCGTTATACGGAAGAAGATCATCATTCAGCCTTCTTTGAGATAAAGACAATGATGCTTAAAACGGGTATGGGGGATCCTGGGTGTCAAAACTAAACAAGTTTTAAAAGTAATGCCGTAAAATAGAATTATTCAAATACTTGAGGGGTATCATGGGAAAGTAAGTGAACTCTCACAAATATTCGTCAACGGTTTTTATTGGTCCGGGTTGCGTAAAAAATGTGATCAATGTGCAACAGTGAAAGGATCTATACGAAAAAGTCGATGATCAATGCAACAGTATAACATCGGCGCACGATTCGGGAGAATTGCCAAACATTGTTCCCAAAAAATTACAAATTAATTCAAATTCATTCGTCATCTTTGTAGTAATCGAACAAATTTGTACCTCAAAATGAAATCAGCAAAATTGTGTAGCTTTCTCAAATAAAAATTGAGAAGAATACTTTTTGCCGCTTAATCGCTCACATTAACATATTTTACCGTTCAAGGTTGCATACGTGTCTACTAAATGTGGGGTAAAGTAAATGTTACGCATCAGATTGTCACAATTATAATAAAATCAGTAAAACATGACATTTTTAGTACATCTATAGAGACACTATACCGTTCAAAATCTGTGTACCTTAAATTTAAGCACATATTCCTAATTTACATACTCACCTGGTTTCATGAAAAATATTTCCGATACAGTTCCAACAAAGAGATGAGATTTAGGGCCCGGAAATTTCTTGTGCAGCTGATATTCTAATTTTGTATACAACCAAAACTCGCGTAACCCTAATATTGCGAACAGGAAAGTTACTATCACGATCGAGATGAGTAGTAAACTCATTTTTAAAAATACACACGCTGCGCTGTTCTGATCGGTTCCAGATACAAATAACAACTGAGTGCTAGATATGTTTGTAAGACCCTCTGTATACATATGCGCTAATGAATCTAATAGCATTTAATTGTAATTATGCACGTGTTTATCAAAGTTTATTTAAATTAGTGCGTGTTTCATATAAATATAGATTAATTAGATTTGATTGTATAGTCGATTAGAAATAATTAAATTCAACTTTTGTATGTCGCGAGTAGTACTGTAGTCAGTCAAATCGAAGTATTAATCGTTTTATATAATTTATATCGCTGGTTCGGATCAAGAAGTTTTTAAAATAACTGCAATCCAACAGGAAAACAACGTCAACCGGTTTAAGAAGAAAGTTTAAAAACTCAATTCGTAATATAGAGGTCTCGAACGACATTCATAAAGATCCAGAAATGGAAATACAAAATACGGATTTTTTTTGGGAATATCACTATTCGGAATCGGAAGAGGCTATTAACTTGGACTGGGACGAAACCTCTTTCCAAAGATGCCTCAAATAAATGGCAACAAATTCGAAGCCAGTTGGAAGACGTCAACCTTCCATACCACGATTCGTACAGGCAGACAAAGAATGTATCATCGACACATACGTGCATCCGCCGACGCGAGCCAAAATGCATGTGGCGCAGTGGTGTACAAAAAAATAACAACAGCTGAAGGAAGGATTACCGTTCATGGTAACAAATTTATTCGGTTAAGATGTGAGCGAAACCCAAATACAAATAGGAAAAATATACGCACGGACCCGAAGCGATAGAGCACATGTGTGGGTAACCAAACGTCCGAAGACCTGCTTAACTCGAGAAAATCTGTTATACGAATTGTACCACACTTTGCTGGCACCTAGGAAACGGGCGTAAACGCAGCAAAACATATCTTGATATGTGTGATTGGTAACACAATTTTAGCCCGCGAGGAAATGGCCACCTTACTCGCAGAGATCGAGACCATATTAAATTCAAAACCGTTCTATAATTTCCAGTGCCATCAATGTGCTTACACCATTGCACTTCTTAATTGGACATTCAGCCACATAGATCCCGGAAGCTGACAGCACTCGGGTCAATGCCTTCGTAGTTAGGTAGACGATAATACAAATATAGCCCCCCATCGTTGCGCGATGACGAAAGCACACAACACATTTATGTGTAAGATTTTGTTGCTTAAAATCCAATGGTGATCAGCTGTGGACCATACAGCTGTGGTCTATAGCTTTATGCAATGTGAACAGAATCGAAAAATGATCGGATGCTTCCGTGTGTATGAGAAGTTCGATTCGTTGAGCCACCCTCCGACCCGTAGCAAACCGTCACCGCCGGCGAAAGGCGAGCTGCATGGCCAACAAAGTAACACTTGCGATTCGGTCCATGCGTACATTTGAACCTGTAACACGTCGAGGGCTGAACGATGGTGTGCATGAGTTCGGCGAGGAGTACGCTGACACAAAGCTCCAGACGTGGAAGGCTGACCATTTTCAATGGTGCAACATTGGTCTTTCATCAGCATTGTGATATTGGCGCATCCATCTGCTAACGTTGTACGAGCATACACCATTGCTGCGTATACTTTCTAAGATGCGTCGCTGTCCCGTGAAGTTTAAGATGATTGCGAGTTCGCTAAGTGAGCCATCTTTGACAGCCGAGCGAATCAAATATCTTTGATGCCTGCGACAGTATTGTTCATTTTATTGATGTACGAACATCCGAAGACGCACTGATGCTGAGTGCAAAAGAATCGGCTGAAGGAAGCTAATGTAGCCCGCGTGTTCTGACTGAATCATCCCAGTGTAGGCCAAGTTGACGCTGATGTTCGCGGAATTCAATTTGTATCTCATAGAAAAGCTCCTGACCGTTCGAGGACCACATTTGTATTTCAAATCCGCCACATCTGAGCAGTTCCACCATTTGCCTGCCATGAATTAATGTTTCGAAGATCATAAACCACGATATTGTGTGCGATACGTCGAATACCACGCGTCGGTTGCGTTGCATCACACCGGGATGAGAAAGATGGCACGTCTGACCCGGCGAGTTGTTGAGATCTTTTGTCACTTCCTCAAAGTGGCCCGATATAATCCTGCATGAACCTGTTTTACTGAAAACGTATAGTTGATCGTTTTTGAGAAACCGGCGTTCCATATGGTGTAGTCGCAGAACTGAATCCTCTCGTGACCTCCCAAGGGGCGATGATTTCTCGCGCTCCATCTTGCCCAAAATAATATAACCAAGTTTCGTATTTTGTGCGAATGGTGAACCGTTAACGCCGCTGATGCAACCATAATTCTGAAGCATTCCGATAACGTCGGCTACGAGTAAAATATCTATCTTATTTGGTCGATATAGTAATGGGGATCGGCAAGTTCCACTTCCAATTGCTTCAAGTGTTATTGCTGCAATTGGCTGCGATGGCAGCGTGCCTGTGATCTTCTCGACCGGGATGGAAAATGTTGAATCGATTCGGTTGTGTAATACCAATTCGATACGAGTGCGATACGATGGCGATTGCTGAGGGTTTGGTATTTGGATTCAAGTTTTATGGCAAACCAGGCACAAACTGGATTGGCAATTCCAACTGATGTGGCTTTCGCGCGGGCTGTTGAAGCAACACCTCTTTTCTCGAACGAGATTTGACTTTTCTTCGAATATGCGAGGGGAATTGATCGCACTGAAACACGTTGTGGTTTCCAGCAAAAACTTGACACGTGAAGATGCGAGAGTCCGAAGTGATGACGAGTCAGTGAGTTGCGGAACCTCTTTGTAGTGGATTCAATGGTGCTTTAGTCATGGAAATCATCTTCAGTGATTGCCATCGGGTGTTCAGGAAATCGATCAGATTTTGGTATGATGAATATTGCGGTTGGGTTAATGACATCTCCCAGTCTGCGTTGATGTTGCGATTTAGATGATATCCCATGTGGTGGCCGGTACTCCTAAAAATTTCAGACTGCGAACGATGTCGGTCGAATAGTATGAAGGATCTTGTGCAATCGCACAGCTGATTCGATTTGCAGTACAGGCATGGTTTTGAACGTTCGAAGATGTCTATCGATGATGAACCGACGGTTGTTGTGTGGCGATTGACCAATGCAATTAAATCGATTTTATAGTAGTAAAGGTTCAAACCTAAGATGTGTCCTCGATTATTGTGTAGAATTTGTAGAATTATGCAAGAGCGTCATGATTTTCTTTGTTCCAAAACTATAAAAACGACGTGAAAAAAAAATAAAAGTTCTTTATAGATGACTATAATTCGATTCGATATTTTGTAAAATGTTCAATTAATTTACAATTGTAACAAATGATGAAATGCTAATAATAAAATGGAATAAGTAGGCTTTTTCTCATATAAACAAAATCATCTCAGCGACATAGGAAGTGGCGCTAACTAGGCGGTAATTAAAAGGCCAATAAAAACGATGTGAAGAAAAATAAAAGTTTAGTATTTGGATATAATTGGTATTACGCAAAAGCTCAATAGAGTTCGCTCAAATCAATGTAAATGAAACAAAGCGAACCGATTCTTATATTAAAAATTACAAATAGAATCAGAACAAAATAGTAAATGTAATATAATTGTTAATTAATGTGAATTGTTAAATAAAATATATATAATTGTGTGTAAAGGTGTAATGTTTTAATTATTAATTTGTTACCTTTACCTACACAGTTGTATCAATCTCGTACAATGAGCCACGCTTCCCGGTACAAATTCTCAAGCTTGGCCCAAATCGCGTAGTCGCTCTCAAAGAATAGAATCGTGGTTTAGAGGCAGCTTCGTATCGATCGACCGTTGTACGTAAGTTACCTTTGCGTCACCTTGAGGGTTCCCGACCGTGGTTGATAGCTGTAGTTGTATGGTTTTTAAATTTGATACATGCATTAGTTGTCGATTCCTGGCGTGTCGATCGCGAGCGTCTTGCTCTTCCTCGTTTGACGACCTGTTGTAGCGACGCTTACTTGACACGAAATGTCATTGCACCACCAAATTATGTTCACGAGTCACGCGCACTGCACTGAAATGTTAACTTTTCTTACTTACTTCTTTTCTTATTTGATTGTGGAGTGCCCATCGATATGAGTCACCTCCTGCTGTCGTGTAGACGTTTGGTGTCATCTTCAACAGCCACCTTTGCACTGTTTAGGTAAAAACCGTCAAGTGTGTACATCAAAGAGGCAACCGACGTTTAAAATTTTCAAATTATTTCATAATATTTAACATTTTAAAGTGTTGTTGTTCTTTCTTTGTGATTAATTTTTTATTAGGACGCATTATCCTTACTCAACTGTATACAAAATGAATTATATCAAATTGAAATTATTGACCTACTTTAGTAGAAAATTTTGCGACCTATATAGATTCAAAAATTATCAATTGTCTATATTTCTCAATACAGTTCAAAATAGTCATTCTCAATCGATCTGTTGCTAAAATGACTTGTCTGTTAATCGTTATCGCAGTAATAGTTTTGCTATTCATTATTGCAGTGTTGCGTGAATTTTGGTTGTACACGAAGGTGGAGTATACGATTCATAAACAATTTCCGGCCCCTAAAACCACTTTATTTTTTGGAAGTCTTTGGGGGTTTTTATTTCTGAATAATGGTAAGACCCAAACAGTGCTGTTGTATTTTTAAGTTCGTCGAGTGTCTAATGTTCGTTTAATGTACACAACGATCATATATTTTCAGAGCTACTATTCCGGACTGCCCGCTTTTTTGCGAATACTTTTAAAACCTCTTACAGTATCTGGTGGAATGGTTATTTAATTATCAATGTGATAAATGGGAGAGATGCCGAATATATTCTTACCAGTTCAAAGTGTTTAGATAAAAGTGTTATTTATGAATTTTTACAACCATTCATGGGAACCGGACTTCTAACAAGTGGTGGTAAAAAATGGTTACATAGACGAAAAATTTTAACACCGGCGTTTCATTTCAATATATTGCAACAACAATTTCACAGTGTATTCAAAAATGAGACCGACCAACTTGTCGAATTAATCAGAAATGATTCGAATAAATTGATCCACCTGCAAGATTACATGTCGAGATTTACATTAAATAATGTGTGCGAGACGGCAATGGGTGTAAAATTAACATCGACCGATGAATCAAATAAATACCGACATCATATCCATATGATTAGTGAAATGTTGGTGTATCGGATTATGAGGCCTTGGCTTCGTTCAAATTTACTTTGCATGCTGACGGGCTACTCCAGAAAATTCACAAAACTTGTAGGTCCACTACATAATTTTACGCGAGAAATCATTAAGAAGAGACGTCATCTTTTCCAATCCAATCAAATTCATGTTGAATTTGACAATTCAGAAAATATGTGAGAATATTTTAATGCATTAAGAATAAAATGAAATCGAAGATTATATCTATTTTACAGCTACGAAACGAAGAAATCCCGATACGCTATGCTGGACACGCTTCTAGATGCGGAAGCACGAGGTTTTCAAATAGACTATGAAGGTATTCGTGAAGAAGTTGATACGTTCATGATTGCTGGCCACGATACAACGACGGCTGCATTGACGTTTACGTTATTCCTGTTGGCCGAGAATCCCCAAATTCAGCAAAAACTGTACGAAGAGATACTAGATTTTGCAGAAGCACTGAATATGAACGAAGCAACGATGAATGATTTAAATCAATTGAAATACTTGGATCGTGTACTCAAAGAAAGTTTCAGAATTTTTCCACCAGTCCCATATATTTCACGAATTGTATCGGAAGAAGTTCAATTTAGTAAGCGCTTTCAGTTCAATTTCCCATTTACCACTAATATAAATTACATTTTAGAAGATGTTGTGCTACCAGTGAACACGATCGTGCAAATTCATATAATGGATATACATCGTGACGAAAATCAATTCCCAGATCCGGAGAAGTTTGATCCGGATCGATTTTTGCCCGAAGCAACTGAGAAACGACATCCATACGCCTATGTACCGTTTAGTGTTGGGCAACGAAATTGTATTGGCCAAAAATTTGCACTCTTAGAAATTAAAACGTTACTGGTCAAGCTGATTTTAAATTTTCATTTGGAACAGGTGACTAAGCGGGATGAGTTTGTGTTTATCGCAAACTTTGTGCTTGCTGTAAATCATCAGATTACAGTCAAGTTTAATCTGAGAAAATAATTTTAAATGTGTAATATAGGTATCAAGTAAAATATATTGGAATTATTTTGAGACATTTATTATGTACAAAATACTTTTGGTGGCTAAAAGGATAAGCGATAAGGAATTGACCTGAATCATTGCATATAGACACGATGTGGTCTGGCACCAACACCGTTAACCCTTCCAGCCTGAGAACGGTTTAGTTCATAACATACCTTAAAAGTTACAGGTAGTCCCGTCTTCAGCCAATAACCGAACTATCTCAGAGTTGATAGCCTTGGTGCTTTGTTGATATATGAAATCAAATTCGGATACAAGCTGGTAAAAGATGAACTGGCATATCCATTGCAGATTCGGATTCTATGGCTTAAAGTACGTGGTGGTTTGAAACACCTAAAAAAAATATTATTTAATTTTTTTTTATTATTTTTTTTTCTAATTTAAGAAATACTTATTTGTTTAAGACTAATTTCGCAAAATGTTTTAAAGAAATTTTACTTACTTTAAGCCGTAGAATCTGAATCTGCAATAAAAATAGGGGTTCCTATTTTAATTTCAAAGTTACCCCCGCCCCACCTAAAAGAATGGTAGGAGGAGTACTAATTTCGTAACTAATGTATGCATCCCCGGAATGATTAAATTTTGATAATGGACATTTTTTTACAGGACATTTAATGGACAGTATATAGCTAATTTTTTTAAGATTCAATTTATTGCTTATTTTGCGTAACGTAACACATACATATTTAATAACCGCACACTACTTTCATATTCAAAATATAACTGAACTGATTAACTCAAAAGTAGAACTCGTTATATTTAAAACCCGACTGATTTTAACAACTCTACTCTCAATTTTGATGTCCAAAACTAGATTTTTTTAATCAAAAATGAAAACTGAACCAAAAACTCTAGCACCAAAAAATCTAAGGTGCACATTTATCTCGCTCTCAAATTACTCGACGCTTTATGTAATACAATAGGGTGGCCGGTGGGTAAAAAAACATAAAACAGAAATTAAGGCCCACGCACACTTCACAACAATTTTAATATTAATGTTATAATACAGATGGCACTGCCATCAGTAAAATGTATTAATCAAACGGCTATAATAAAACTAAAAATTTTAAAACAAAATTAGAAAAAGACAATGTTATGACCACCGTGTAGTCGTAACAAGCGCTTGTTAATTACTATTGAAGTGTTGTTGCTAACAACACTTCAATAGTAATTACTGCCAAAAATGCTGAGAATATATTGCTGAAGATGTAAAATTGTGAGGAGACGTGGAACGCTGTGAGTTGAAGCATGTACGACGTGATGCAACAGCTTGGAAAGCTCGAAAGGTATAGTTCGGTAATTGTAAAAGTACAGCTTTTGCTAAGCGCCTGCTCATGACGTAATGTCTAGCAAAAATTCCGCGGAGCTGAATGGCACTATAGATATTGAAGGGAGGTTTTAGCAGGTAATAATTCAGCAGTAGTACATAGTAAATGGTTCACGTGTATACTCTTTAGAAAATCTCCTCCCGCCATAAAAAAAAAGCCAACACACTGAGAAATTTTTGAAAACAACTTTTTCGGACTTCGGCGATATAGCAATTGCAGATTACTCTATAAAGTATAAGAAAGTAATAGTATATGTAACCCTTATGAAGAAAGATCGAATAGTGAATTTTTAACACAGCCACGGAGCTGCCTCTGGTATTTTGTTGTTAATATGAGGGTTTTCGATATGGGTCTACTGTCACGGTAGCTCCAAAATATTTTGTAAAATCGTCGCAGATTATTAATACACATTTGAATAAAACACGGTCATTTTTAACAAAAAATATGTCTTTATATATTGAGCAAGGCGGAAACTGATACTATCAAAACTACAATTGAAATACTAAAATGTATATGTACAATGCACGACAAAAGTATTAATTAGTTACAATGTTAGAACATAGGTGTCGTTCAATACGTTACACTGCTCTCGCTGGCCATCCAACACATCATGAGAAACCGACCTGCCCTATTGCTCGGCAACCACTGACCTACTATGAGCAAAGTTATAATAATTCGGGACAGCTATCTTCATAACTTGATTAGAATGCCGCCTCCACCAAAGACGTTCTTCAGTTTCTACCAAGAATAATGCTTTTCCCAATAAGCAAAACTGTAGAATTTGGGGCTCAGAAAATCCAAAATTGATTGTAGAGAAGCCATTACACCCGGAAAAAGTCACTGTTTGGTGCGCATTGTGGTCTGGTGGTGTGATTGGGCCGTATTTTTTTGAGAACAACCATGGACGAACCGTTACCGTCAATTCTGAGCGCTATGGCCGCATGTTAACCGATTATTTTTTTACGAGAATCGAAGATTATGATCTTGACGATATGTGGTTCCAGCAGGATGGAGCAACCAGTCACGTAACACGAGCAAATCGAGATCTTTTGCAAGAGAAATTTCCTGGACGTTTGATTTCGCGATTGGCTGATGTCAATTGGCCTCCAAGATCCTGTGATTTAACGCCTTTGGATTTCTTTTTGTGGGGCTACGCGAAAGATCGTGTTTACGCAAACAATCCTCAAACTCTTGACGAATTGAAAACTAATATTCGTAAGGTAATGGCCGAGATACCGCCCGAAATGTGCCGAAAAGTCATTGAAAATTACCTCAAAAGAATCAAGGCCTGTAAGAAGTCCCGTGGAGGACATTTGAATGATATCTTGTTTAACTAAAAATGGCAAGGATCAATCTGTAAAATGAAATAAAAATTACAATACATTCCGAATATTTTGTGTGTTTTTTTTAAGTTTACTTTATCAACTTCGAATTGGATAACCCTTTATGATTAAATGAAGAGGCTGAAGCTATATGTAACTAAATTAGGAGAATGATACCCCACCGCAAGAAGGAGAGAACGCCCGTTGGTCTACTTAAAGCAAGCAGATTTGAATGAAAGAAAAATAAAACAAAAAAATAAATAAAAAATAAAAAGAAAGATAAAATAAATAATAAAAACTAAAGATAAGTTAAGAAAAATTAAAAATAAATAAAGCGGAAATGGGGAGAAAAAAAATGGTAAAAATTATAAATACTCGATTGAGTATTTAAGTCAAATCGATAAGAAAAAAGTTAATAGTTTGGCCACCAAAAGTATGTTCGGGCTAATGCCTTCATCTTACTCATACCATGATGATGTGAATTATGTATCTCATTTAGCACATTTAACCGAAATTTTGTTAGAATAACGATTCTGTAGTCCCACATTATTATACCTTTTTTCAGTGAGAGGTCTTTTATGTGCACGAAAAACGATTTCAACAATTCATCTGAATTATGATTAGGCCACCCAAAACTAAAATTATGTATTATTTTACTTAGCACCTTATATTGTGGTGATGCAGCTCTGAACATTCACTAAGTCATCAAATTCCATATTGACAAAATTCAAATAAGAAAAATTGTCGTTTTCTGTGTTCTTAAAACATCGGATATTGGTATAATCGTGACAAAAAATCCGCACTCTTGTTGACCTTTTCTTTAATATGTTGGATTGTAAAATCATATACTGATAAGTAAACAGACCAACGTTGCAAACGTTCAGCAGCCATCTCAGGAGTTCCCTTCTTTGGTCCAAAAATAGTCAACAAAAGCTTATGGTCGGCGCATAAAATAAAATGTCGACCAATGAGATAATTTGAGAATTTATTACCCCAAAATAAATTGCAAGGGCTTCTTTATGAATCATCGCATAGTTATTCTTTGGCTTTGACAGAGTACGCGATGCATAGGCCATTGGTTTATCCACTCTATCAGGAAATACATGAACTAACACTGCTCCCACTCCGTACGATAAAGCATCTGTTATTAACTTCACTGGCAATACTGGGTTAAAATGAACCAAAAACATATCGGAAGTCATTATCTTTTTAATTTAATCAAATGACCTTTGACAATTCAAATTCCATACAAATGTGTCATGCGTGAATTCCATAGTGAAATAATTTTTTTGAGTAAAATATATTGGGAAACCGAAAAGAGAAGAGTATATTTAAATTAAGTTAGGGCAACTTTTGTATGTTTTTGTTATAGCAAAATTTATAATCAAAATAGTGACAGATTGGAGGCAATATAACCTAAAAAATTTCTAAATAGCGAAACAACAATAACGAGTTAAAGATTTTACCCTACAATGAACGTGTTGTACGTAGCGGCACATGCAAATTATCCCACTCTTCATTTTTCTCTTGACATTTGACTATAATATTTTTTCAACCACTACGACAGTGGTGTGCCTAAAATATTTTTCATCGAATACTATTTTTTTCAAGGTGTGTTAAAAATGTTGCCATAAAAAGTATTGAGTTTCATCATACTTTTTATGGCAACGTTTTCCCCCACTTACTATATTATTTTGCCAGTTTTACTGAACATTTTTTTTGTTTCTCTCTGACAACTAAAGGATTTATCTACTAGAAAAAATGTACTGCGAGTAAAACTAAAGGAAGAAAAAAATATATATTTGGTAGTTGGCGGAATGAAACAAAAACCCTTTTCATTTGAGTCTGTAGTAGTGTATAAAAAAAAAGTTGTCTTTGTCTATTACATAGAGTTTCGTACATTTTTCTCTTTTCCTCTTTTTTTTACTATCAGTAAAATTTCAGGAATTTTTCTAGTGAAATAGCACCTTTATGCCTCTATTATGCGTGGATTCCACAATGAAACAATTTTTTTCACTAAAAAATACTGAGAAACCGAAAAGAGAAGAGTATACATATTAAAATTACGTTAGAGTGACAAAGACAACAAATGTTGCCATAAAAAGTATTGAGTTTCATACTTTTTATGACAACATTTTCCCCAGTAAATTTTACTGAATTTTTTTTTGGTTTCGTTTTGGTACGTGGCGAAATTATATTTTTATATCTCTCTTTTTTTTACTGAAAAAATATGGTTCATTGTGGAATAAAGGCTTTACACCAAGAAAAGTTTACTGTCAGTAAAAACGAAACGAGATAAAATTATAAATATTCTTTATACTAGAATGAAACAAAAAATAAAATCAGTAAAGTTTACTGAAAAAATATTTGTGTATGTGTGATGTTGCCATAAAAAATTTAAAAAATATGTATCGAGAGTACTTTTTAAGGCAACATTTCAATACATATGAAGATATGTATATTGTGTAGCGATAGAAAATATTTTTCTCACACATGTACCATCAAATTTTTTATAGTTAATTATGGTGACGGTCTTTTCTGTCATTTTTGATTACATTATTTTTCATTGTAATTTGTTTCAAAAACCACTTTAAACTTAATAATTGTCAACACACAACGAGCCGCACCAAAAATAAATTTGTTTGGTTATGTTTTTTGTAGTTGTCAAAATTTAGCTATAAAATCTCGCTATAATAACAAAAAAAAAATGAAACATTTATTTTTTCACTCCAATGCAATTTTATATCATTTTTCTTTTTTTGGTTTTTCAGTATTTTTTACTGACATTCAAAGAGTTAACCATTGTAAACGCCATATTTTTGTGTTGTTTATGTATTTTATTATAAATTTTATTAAAACACATAAAATTAATTTATGATCAAAACAAATTAAATATAAAATAGCCCCTCGATTCTAACGTGCAGTCACAGACGTATTTTCAGTCTTAGCGAAAACTTTTGTCTTAACGAAGACTAGATACTTTAAATTCCTATTCTGCAATTAGTCTTATCTGTCAGTAGTCTTAAAAAATTGTCTTCGTTAATATCAGCGAAATAGGTGGTCTTAGGAATCATAATTTTGACATTTACACAAAAACAATAATTATATGTATTTGACTATAAAACCGGAAAAATTATTCAAAATACAATATTATGTACTTACTCTCTCAGCATATTATATAAAACATAAATTTGAGTTTTTTTTACCAATTTCGAATTGAACTGTCGCTTTTCGTTCATAAATTTGAAACAATACCGTAAAAATTTGGGTTCGACAGCTCTACAAAAGTCTTTGGAGAGTTTCTAATATATTAAGGCGGTGATACATGTACAGATTTTGCCTTTAAGGCATAAAAATTATGCCCGCTGATTGGTTAAAATTCGGCCATCTTGAATCGCCTTATAGGCAAAAATTTTAAATTAAACATTTCTCAATTTTGTATAAGGCAATTTGTTTTGCCTTAAAGGCAAAATTTGTACATGTATCACCGCCTTTATTTAAGACTAGTGTCTTCAGAATTTCAATGAAGACTTTAGTCTTAAAAAATAAAGTCTTAACAAGAAAGTCTTAGCTAAGATAGTCTTAGTAGTCTTATCGTCAGAATCGGGGGGTAGATTAGCATGTTAAATAATAACAATTCACAGCTCGAGAACAGACGTGATGTGCTGAGAAAAGGAAACAAGCACCATATAACAATTAAACCAATTCGCCCGGATCGCGTTATTTCGATACTGTTCATCATACAAATGACACAAATACGAACAAAAGAAAAATACAAATACAAAGACAAAATTGAGTATTATACACTGTGTACGTATTCGTTTTTTCTTGGTTCACTCATTTTAAATGAGTAACAGACGAGACAAAATCGATATACTGGAGTAACTTATATAGTGGATTTAAAATGTCGACTAAGTTTGGAAGAAACTTACCATAATAATATTTACCAATCTTATATGAAAGCTCTGGTTTGGGTAATACCTTGTGAATTTGGCATATTAACTATTGCCTTAATCTTGTCCTCTTCTTTGAGAAGTCTCTTAGCATCCATAACGTAACCTTAATAGTAGAAGAGACTTCTCCGTAATTTTCTGAAAAATCGAACTTGCAGGCTTCATTTCAAAAGTTAAGCAATTCACTACAAAAACTTCTTTGGTAATACTCCACGATAATAAATGTTTCGTCTCCTCATTCAATTCGATCTGGTAGTAAGCAGAACTAAGATCAAGAGATATAGTTCCCTCATTCTGCAAACGATCCATTTCTGTATTCATTTTTTTCCTGAATGTATGTGATACCTGTCATGGCTTACAGAAAACTGGTTTGGCATCATCCTTCAATTCTAATTTTATGGTTTCATATTTATAAAGTCCTAATTTATCCGAAAACACTTCACTAATGCCTGGAAATTATATTGCTTATTTGTTTTTCCGGACTGCCGTTTATTAGTACAACATTATTAATTTTAGGATTTGTAGCTTTAGCCTTTGTAAACGTTGTTTAATTATTTTTTTGTAAATCACGACCAAGTAAAGGTCTTTCACCATTACGTACCACCACCACAATATTTTCGTATAACAAATCTTCAAATTTAATCTTTCCAACAAAATAACCGATTGTACTTATGGCTACTCCATCATAACTTTTCAATTGTTTCTTTGGTTTCACTAAATTTTCTGAACTAAAATGTTTATTAAAAAATTCCCCAGAAATTTCCGTCACTGACGCATCAGAATCCAGCTCCATCTCCACTGAAATATTATTTATTAATACATCCAAAAAGAAAAGATCATTGTCATTATCTTCATTGATAATAAAAAGTTCAGAACAATTGTGTCTGTGATTTTTTTTCCCCATTATCCTGCCGCGCACTATTATATTTTTTTACCGCAACACAAACCGTCTTAGGCTGCGGGCCTATAATCGGGTAAATCGTTTACTATCGAAAAAATCGGATTTAGAACAGATTTTTCGATCAGTTTGCCATAGAGTTTTTGAAAAATAAATGAATTTACCGAAAAATTTACTTAAAATTGACTTTTACCCGAGTATTGGCCCGCAGCCTTAGTATGACCATATATTAAATAACTTATATGGGTATAGGACGTTCGTGTTCTTTTTTTCTCTTAGCTTATCGCATTTACAGTAATTAGATTTTTTGTCACGGTGTCGCTTTTGTCAGCTAACTTCACTCTTGTCTTATAGAAAAAAAAAATTGGAACACGATTTTACAAGGCAATGTCTATTGATACTATTTAATATTTGGTATGACCTTTATTACCACATCTCTCACAATTTTACTTTTTAAATTTGCAAAATGACAACACATGATTTCCTTGGTCTCAAGCAAAGCACATTGCAGCACTTGAATTGGAATTTTTATTACATATAGTGTCATTTTTAGGTTTTCATTTGTTTATTATTCACTTGGTTTTTTAACTGCGAATTATGACAAATTTTGTTAATAATTTTGTTAACCTTTTTAATCGCCACATGATAAATTTTCGTTAAATCGGCATCCGGCTCTTCGACTAATCCTGTTCAAATTTGCCACGTAATACAGCCCTTAAATTGCCATTAAAATTACAGTTGGTTGTCAATTTTTTTACGTGGGCTAAACATTCTGCTATTGTTTCGCTGCCAAATTGCCTCGCATTATAAAATTTTGCAAGGAAACTGAATTGAGCAAGGCGGAAACTGAAAACCAAAATATTAATTAGTTACAATGCTAGAACACAGGTGTCGCTCAATACATTAAATATTTCACAGTCGGAGGTGGCACCTATCGGTGGGCACCTCACAATCAAATATCGGCAATACGGTTCTAACTAAAACATCAATATCGGACAATATTTTCGCAGCTGTCAAAATCATCCCACCTATGTGGTAAACTCCCTTCTTCTTTCAATCTTCAATCGAGCAACATGGAACGGATAATCAACATAAATAATAAATAGATATATTTGGAATTAGCCGTAATTAAAATCATCTTTCGTTTTTTCACATTTTATTCGTCATCGTATTTTCACTCCAACAATTATCTTAAATTAAATTTTACCATAATCGGATTTTTCGTCCTTAAAACTAAGTCCGCTTTAAACACAATCTCATCCCGTTTTGTAACTTGTTCCAGTTGAAAATTTATAATGAGCTTAACAAGCAACGTTTTAATTTCCAGCAGGGCAAATTTTTGCCCAATACAATTCCGTTGGCCGGCACTAAACGGTACAAATGCGAAAGGATGCCGTTTATCGATAGCATCGGGTAAAAATCGATCCGGATCAAATCGTTCTGGATCTGGAAATTGGCTTTCGTCCCGATGTATATCGTATATATGAATATGTAGTACAGTGTTTACTGGCAGTTCAATATCATCTAAAATTTAAATAGTTTAGGAAAATAGCCCCTTGGTAATATGCATCAGATATAACTTACTAAACTGAAATTTGTCCGATGAGATTCTAGAAATGAATGCTACTGGCGGATAAATTCGTAAACTTTCTTTGATTACACGATCTAAGTATTTCAATTGGTTTAAATCATTCATTGTTGCTTTGTCGATATTTTGTGTTTTCGCAAAATCTCGCACCTCCTCATAAAGTTTTTGCTGTATATCAGGATGCTCAGCCAACAGGAACAAAATGAACGTCAATGCAGCCGATGTTGTATCGTGACCTTCAAACATAAAAGTATCGACTTCTTCTCGTATTCCTTCATTATTGATATGCTCACCTCGGGCCTCTGCATCTAATAATGTGTCTAGCATAGCATATCGAATCTTTTTTGTCTCGTAACTAAAATAAATTATTCGTTATTTCCTTATAGAACTCATTTTGGATACGGCGTACTTACATATTTTCATTGTGGTCAAATTCCACCCGAATTTGATTGGACTGGAACAATTGACGGCGCTCTTTAATCACCTTTCTTGTAAAATTATGTACCGGAACTATAATTTCATTGAATTTTTTCGCATAACCCGTCAGCCGACAAACAAAATTCCACCGAAGCCATGGCCGCATAAGCCGATACACTAACATCTCACCAATTTCGTAAATTTGCCGTCGATATTTATTCGATTCTTCGGCCGATGTTAATTTCACGCCCATTGCAGTCTCGCTCACCGTGTTTAGCGTAAATTTTGACATGCAATCCTGCAAATGAATTAATTTATTCGGGTTACTTCGGATCGACTCGATCAGTTGATCGGTTTCACTTTGGAAAATGCCATGGAACTGTTGCTGCAGTATATTGAAATGGAAGGCGGGTGTTAATATTTTTCGTCGGTGTTGCCATTTTCGACCGCCGCTAATCAGTAGTCCACTGCCCATGAATGGCCTTAGAAAATCGTAGAGGATACTTTTGTTTAGGCATTTTGGACTGTTTAAAATTTGTTCAGCGTCTTTTCCTACAGTAATATTAAGAATTAAGTAACCATTCCACCACTGGCCATAGGTGGTTTTGTAGCGTTTTGCTAATGTGCGGCCGAGTTTAAAGGTTTGTTCTGAAAATAAATAAAAGGAAAATAGTTAAAATATTAATTCCAATGCTAAGCTCTTGCAGTAATAAGGAATATAATTTAAAATACGCGTTGACGTCATCTAATATAAGTAAAAATTACATTTGAACTGCTGGTTACCTGCAATAACGTTAATACTATGTGGATTCATTCCTGCATTACTGCTGAATTTCTGGAAACTGCGGTAATTCTTACGTAGCAACGGATTCATCGCACGCTCCCATCAATTTCAACATTTAGGTCTTCCCCTGCAACGTGCACGGACCGGTTGTTGATTGCACACTTTTCTTATAATTCGTTGCGATAGGGATTTTCAAAGTAGTCCAGCCACCTAACTGTTGGATTTAATGAAGATAACATTCTACAATCGTTAATCGTCAAGGTCCAACGTCGCTCTGTGAAAGCTCATGTATTCGATGCAGATATTCATAAATTCGTGCTTCTGTTTCCGGAGGTATTTGGTCACATCTTTGTGGCGAGGTGCTACTCTGTGTGAGTGCTTCCTGTGTTACGAAATAACCAGTTTTCACTCAGATTTCGTCTATTTTCGACAATTGGACGACACTGATTATCGAACCAATCATTCCGTGCTCTTAGTGGTCTTCTTCGAATAGTATTTTCAGCTATGGTAGTTATGCATGACTAGAAAGCCTGTCACTGCTCATGGATATTTGGTGGAGTTTCGTAGTTCTCATTGTGCCGGTTTAGAGGTTCAGTGATAGCTAATTTGTAACTTTGCAGAGTTTTGCATCGATATTCCAGCGCACGGTGGTCTTTGCTTTTATGTTAAATGTAGATGAAAATTTGCACGGATCACTCTCCATGTCGGCGCATCTATAAAATTTACGGCCAGTTATTCTGGTGGAATGTCTTTTCAAAATGATAAATGATGTGTTCAATTTGGTTTTCTGTTCTTCCATCATTCGGTTGCCACATGTCTTTGAGTACTTTGAGATTTTCTTATCTTGAAAGAAATTACGTGATACGACACAGTTATACAATACAGCCAGTTCTGTGGCGCGTGTGCCGTTGTTGTTACTCGCAGCTGATGCGAGCTGTACGGACCAATATGTGATGTTGTACCAGTAGTCCATGCGTTGCAGTTGCCTACGATAATTTTGATATTAAGCTTCGGGATGTTACTTATGATGTCTTCCATCGCAACAAAGAGTAAATGTTGGACATCATCTGATTTGCCTTCGGTGGTCGCATGCACTTTAACAATCGTGATGTATGTAGATCGGGCGGAAGTCGATAATATACTGCTATATACTCGCCGGTGGATGAGAAAGCCGACTCTAAATTTTCCTCAGTTCTGACGGCCACTTTGGAGAGATATTGGTGGTATGATGGATCCCTCAAGTACGTCCAATGTTTAAAATTCCGCCTGGTACGAAAGGTTCTGGAGATCTCCATGCCTTAAGAGAGGTAGCACGTTCTATATTCCTATTTTTATAGTGTAGTCCGTGTACATTTTCTGAGATCGTTGTTGTGATGAATCCGATAAATTAACCCAACCCCCCAACATGAATTTTGATCTGGAAAATTTACGAATAATAACCATCGACGAACCGATTCAAATGAGACACTTCAAAACTTTAAACGTTAAGATTTTACTAACTTTTGAAGTTAGACGCCGTTTCACTCCCTCAAATTTATCTGAATTTCCATTATTAAATTTGTCCTGTCCATTATGAAATTTGTCCTGTCGATTGTGAATACAGCTATAGGATTTGACGGTTGCAACACCAACTTTTGCAATTCACACACCCTTGCTGAAATATTGCTGAATCTATCAAATATATTCCCATTTTTCTAAAATCCACTAATCATTAAAACACGACAGTAAATAATTTCCACAATTTTTTAATAATTCACTATTTACCATTCATAATTATTTTTACATCACACCATACTATTTCCACTTTACACAATTAATTATTTTCCCGCGACTCACATTCGCTTTTCATTTTTCGCATACCGAATCCCCCAAATAACTACATTGATGAAACATTCTAGTCTCGCCTGGATTTATACATATGTAAATATTCCCGAAGGTTATGTTCTAGACTACTATAATCTGCTTGCAAAATCTGCATAGAACACAACCTAATGCCACTACTACTTAACCTAGATGTCACTAATTTCACAAAAAAGAAATATTTAATTTTTCAACTTTGGCTGTATGCCAAACTTAAGGTAAATCGTTTACTAAGTTAAAAACCGGTTTTAGGACAGAATTTTCGATCAGTTTGCCATAGCGTTTTCGAAAAATAATTGAATTTACCGAAAAATTTACTTAAAATTGACTTTTACCCGACTATTGGCCCGCAGCCTTTAAAGAGAAATTTTCGGTGTTTGAATGGACGAGTCCATGCTAAATTAGTTACCCGTCAAACCAATAGGCGAAATCCTAATAATCTGCATAGGTTAGGTTGGGTTAGGGTGGTTGTTCTACAAGACTGAAATAGACACAATCAGGTCACCAAATCATCGAACCATCATGAGCTCTCCACGAAGCGTAGGATATCATTGGCATCCATTTTACTGTGATCCGTCAAGTTATTTACGAAAGGAGCTCCTAGGAATTTTAGTCTGCTAAGCGCTAGACGGGGACAGGTGCAAATTAAATGGAAAAAAATTTCTTCCTCCTTCTTATCTTCGCAACTACGACACAGTAATCATGTGACGAGACTCCCATTTGCGGCTTACCTATGAGAAAGTGTCCCGTAATAGTACCCACCACAATACTGACATGCCGCCGCCGCCAAAGCATTACCAGCTGCCTGGTCCTTGAGGTACGCATGAGGTACTATTGGACCATCTGTCGGTCATTGTTCTTCTAGCTTACTCTTGAACCAGCAAGTTGCACGTAGCGAGCAGTATATCAACATCCGCCTCGCTTGGTGAAATAAGGCTGGTTGTGCCATGTTGAGAATGCCATGGTATCCACATCAGGTAGATGTTGAACTGATCTGCCATCTCGTTAAAAGATGAAATTCTCAGTTCAGTTTGAGAAACGCTACAGTAGTCCGGGAGACGAAAAAAGGTTTTTATTTAATTCTTCATAAAAAGCCCCACCCCAACTTTCCCACCCATCTTTGAAACATCAGTGAAGAAATTAACGCCTTTTGTATTCAGAATTACTTCTATCAACGAGCCCCTTCTGGTGGAAATATCAGTCCTTAACCGCTTATAAAAAGATGATGACAAAGTGGTATAGTCGGTAGTATTTGGGTGTATTGGTTCTCCATGGGGATGGAGTTATAGCCAGCTCATTTTTGTGGAGAGAATGCCAAGCGCTCTTTGAATGCGTTCTCTTAAGGCGCAAGGTTATTTACCGAGAACACCAACTTCATCTGCATAACACGCATCCTTTAACCAAGTTCCAAAGAAGATGGGATAATACCCCACCTTGCAGTGTGCTTCGCAGGATGACCGCCACGACCTTGCTTTTAAACATTTGATTTACTCAGCCCCTAAGTGACTCGTCGGAGTCCCTACGCAATCGCCTCTGGTCTGATTTGTTAAAGGGCTCCTCTGTATCCAAAAGGGTTATCATGGAGTATTCCTTGTGTTCTAGGGATTTCTCAATAGGAGCAATAACGGAGTGGAGAGCAGTTTAGACGGACTTCCCATATGGTCGTTAGAGAAAACTCGGAGTAGTGGGACTTAGAGATAGCACTTTACGCCATCTAGTATTGTCTTAGAGGAAACCTGTATTTTATTACATTGTAGAATCCAGACATTTGGGCGTAATTTTACTTTACGTATAAATCGAGAAAATCAGGTAAAGAGTATAGATTTTGAAAATTTTTAAATGTAGGATTGTTTACTATCAGATTTTAGGAGGGGAAGCTAAATTTTTATTTTTTTTATTTTTTCGATATTGTTTTAAATAATTGCTTCGTCAACCTTGCAAACACAGATCAAACAGTTTTTATCGCTCTTATCACTTCTTCTGATGGTGTCACAAATGTTAAAAAAATCAACTTTTGTAAATAGACGTTTTTATTTAATGTAATTTTAATTCGTTGTATACCTTAGAGGGTTAATTTTAAACTAAGTAAAAGAAAATTGAAAAAATTTCAAAATTTTCCTGGAAAAATTGCAAAATTTTCCTTGAAAAACTACTTGTACTCTCGAAAAACAGTTAAGATACAAACCTAATATTAAAATTTTTAAAAAAATTATACATTTGTACGTATTTTGAATAAAATAATATGCAATTTTTTTTAAGTGAAAATTTTTCCGAAAAATGGGGTAGTTTCTTAGGTACTGAGATTATATGGAAAATTTGGGGAAAATTCATGAACTAGAATTTTCACTAGAATTTTTTAATTCCTGCGGCCATATAAGATATTTTCAGTTTCTGGCCAATATCTCAACAACTTTCACTAGTAACCAATACTTTCGGTTAGTTTTCTAATAGCCTTGATCATACAGTCCATGAATTTTCCCTAAATTCTCCATATAGTCTCAGTATGATCTAAGCTATTAGAAAACTAACCGAAAGTATTGGTTACTAGTGGAAGTTTTTGAGATATTGGCCAAAAATTCAAAATAACATATATGGCCGAAGAAAATGAAAAAATTCTAGTGAAAGTTCTAGTCCATGAATTTTCCACAAATTTTCCATATAGTCTCAGTATGACCTAAGCTATTAGAAAACCAACCGAAAGTATTGATTACTAGTGGAAGTTTTTGAGATATTGGCCAAAAACTCAAAATAACTTATATTGCCGCAGAAAATCAAAAATTCTTGTGAAAATTCTAGTCCATGAATTTTCCCCAAATTTTCCATATAGTCTTAGTATACCCTAAGCTATTAGAAAAACAACCGAAATCATTGGGTACTAGTGGAAGAAATGTCGGAAAAACGGAATATTGTTACATTTCAACATTTCATATACCGAGTTCCTTTTCTTCGGAGATCAATCAATTTGCCATTTTAAGGATCACTTCTAATATTTTATTCCGCTGAGATGTTTTATTTAGTGAAAAAATTTACACATAATGAATAAAAACTTTCCGCTGGTAATTACATTACAAAATAAATTCTCTTTGGTGATAGTGCTGCCACTTGCGGCGAGTAGCGTAATCTCTTATTTTCCACTGTCAAAATTCCGCTATCTATACAGAATGGTACCGGTAGTGAATAAGATTAGTTCTAAATATATCCCAGTCGGCTTACCTTCTGTTTCTGTTCCTATGCATAAGAAATTAATAAATTAATAATCTCGCCAATTGGTTTGGGTAGCATAACTTCCGCGTGGATTTGTTTACTTGGGCGAGACTGAGTCATTAATTAGCGTAAATTGGTTTGGGTAGCATAACTTCCACGTGGATTTGTTTACTTGGGCGAGACTGAGTCATTAATTAGCGTAAATTGGTTAATCAGGGGCTAATAGTTTAATGATATTTGTAAAATTTAGTGACATCTAGGTTTTACTATTTAAACTTAGCATTACAAGTGGTTTTATAGCCGTTTAGTGGTATTGCAGATTGATTGCGATTGTTTGTGAACAATCTGGGGCGGTATGTTGTACCATCACTTCGAATCGAAATTCGAAAAAAGTCGAATGGCAGTATGTTGTACCATTTTCGAAAAGCAAAAATGATACAACTTTCACTTTTTCGATTCGACTTTTTTCGAATTCGACTTTTTTCGATTCGAAGTGATGGTACAACATACCGCCCCTGGAGTATTCAGTGCGCTATATAAATACGAGTGCGATAAACACAGTGAGGGAGTCTCAAGTTAGTCTTTGGTGAGTCTTAGTTAAGACTTGGAAGAATAAAAACGAAAGTCATTAGCGGCGAAAATTATAAGTGAAATTGGTGGTGTGATAAAAAATAATTGTAAATGGTGTTAAATGAATTAATAAATAATTTTGGAAATTATGTGTTGTTGTGTTTTAGTAAGGATCAGATTTTGGGAAAATTATTGTGGAAATATTCCTGATATTTTCAGGAATATTCCAATAGTGGTAAGTGTATAGTAAATATTAGGAGTTTTTTCAAAGAGTATTTCCGATATATTCGGAAATATTCCGAAGGCGGTATGAAATTCGAGATTTGGTGTTGTTAACCGCCAATTTTATAACTGTATTCACAATACAGTAATATCAACCGGGCAGACAGAGAAACTGTCTAACAACTTTCGGTTGAAGTAGTCGAGACACTATCTGCATTATCAATATTTTCACTTTTGCCGAGCCAACAAAGTAAAACATGTGTGATATATAATGCAAATTGTTGTTGTACCGCAGTTTGGAGATCACACATTTTTAACTTTGTTGGCGCGGCTCGAGAGTCGAGCAAATTTCATGCGGCCGCCTTTATTGTTACGATCTCGCCTGTCGGATTGATGCGCAATTAATCCGGAATTATACAACAATAATTGCAAATTTAATGTTTAGAACATTCTAACCATTTTTTGTGAGGTTGGTGACATCTGGAGTTTAGTAGTAGCACTAAATGAGTTTTATAAGTTTTTTGTGTAGCAGATTGTATTAGTCCGGAACAGACTGTAGAATAAATCTAGGCGAATCTAGAATGTTCGATCGGTATAAAAATACCAGTTCCACAGACACACAATAAATTGTGTGTCATTTGGGAGTTTCCGATACGCGAAAGAGAATAGCGGGAAAATAATAGTGGTGTTAAGTAAAAGTAAAAGTGCAGTATTTAGTGTGCAAATTATGAAATTCAAAAATGTATTTGGATTAATACACCAATGACCAATCTGAATTAATAGATAATTGTGGAAATTATTTGTTGTTGTGATTTGGTAAAATAAGTGGGAAAATTTTTGTAGAAATATTTTTGGAATATTCCAGTAGTGGCCTAATTGTTTAGTAAATATTCGAAAACTATTCAAAGATTATTTCCGGTATTTTCGTGAATATTTCGGAAGTTTGTAACTACGAGAATTGGTATAGTAACCACCAAATTCAACAATGATGTTCAAAATCCAGTGATACGGATCGTTATATCACGAAATCAATCTGTTAATGTAATTGTAGTTTCTGTCACTTTTCTGCATTTCTATAAACGTATTAAGACTAATATGCAGCTCAGTTGAAATGAAATATCCGCTGATCTCCAAAATTAAGCAGATAACTATCCCTTCAAAAATTAGTTTGTAGAATTTCGTAAAATTGTAATGCACATTCTAAATATTCGAAATTAACTAAATTTTCGTTCGCCATATTTAAAAACACTTGATACACAGCGCAACAACAAACACAAATCATTATGAAACGTTAAAACTTTAGCTTACTTTTATCGTACCTACAGATAAAAACGCAGTGTAAAATGTGTGGAGTTAAACAGAGACATTTATATTTTAATACAAAACCTACCAATTTCACTAGCTAAACCGCGCACCGCAAAATACTTATTGACTTATTTGACGCCATCTTGAATAAGTCGGTCAAGTCGTTTCAATTCATTGTACCGACTTGTTTGTAACGTAATAACAAAAAAACAAAAAAAAACAAAACGCAATTTCTATTATATGGAAGAAAAAAATCTTGACATGTTGGTCGTTGCCACTAGATTTGTAAAAAAAACTGCATGAATTACGTCATAGAACAAAATATACATAAGAGAATTCTTTTAAACTTTCCGAGGTTAACCTATTTTACTATTGGCAATCTGTATAAGTTTAACAAGAACAGTGAACTATAAAATAACTATGCCGATATATTTATAAGATACGTATATATGGATTAAATATAGAAAATAATTAAATTTGTGTATATTAATATATCAAAACTATAAAGTAAGATTAACCTCGGATAAATTGGCTTATAAAATTTGCAATACTTGATTTCTCTTAAGCTTTTATTCCTCGATGATTACATTTAGTCAAGACACATTTTTGGAGACATTTCTGTGTAGACGTTCTTATTGAAATACGTCGGTGTTTGGTAAACATCCCAAGTATCCAGCTCGTGCTAAGATAAACGCGATCTCTACAAGAGTCCACTAAATTACAGATAAATTAGTAAACTAAAAAGTTTATGCAGAGATAAATTTTGACGTTTCTTTTATATGTCCTACAACAAACAAAAATATAGTTCGAAACTATTTTCATAGTCTAGGAAATTATTTTGTTCATCCATTTTAAAAAGTAGTTTCAGTAGCGCAGTCAAATGTGAATGATATAACTACAGGGTGGGCCAAAAGTCGCCATGGGGTTTAAAAATTTAATAACTTTGTCATTTTTATATTTTTTTATTTCTTTTTCAGATTATATAAACAACACCTTGAGAATAAATAATAGAGAGATTCACACCTGAACAAAGAACCAGAATAATAGAATTTTATTATTTAAATCAGCGATCAATTATTTTAACGCAAAGAGCTTATCGTCGCCATTTTAATGTCAGAATTTCACCCTCTGAAGCAATGATTCGTTGCTTAGTTGATCATTACCATCAACATGGCACCGTAAGAGATTTGCCTCGAACTGGTAGACCACGTTTCATTCGCACTGCGGAAAATATTGAACGTGTAGAGCAAAGTGTTAACTAAACACCAGAAACATCTACCAGAAGGCGTTCTGCGCAGATAGGAATGTCTCGTACGTCGAATTTTAAAAATTGATTTACTGTTATTCTCATATAAGGTGCAATTGATGCAAGAATTAAAACCTGGAGATCATCGGCAACGTCTAAATTTTGCAGTTAAATTTCAACCGTTGGCCAATCTCATTTTCATTTGAATGGCTTTGTTAACAAGCAGAACTACAGGTTCTGGTGTTCTGAAAATCCAAGAGCCATTCAGCAACGCCAATTGCACCCCATTAGGTGTACATTATGGTGTGGCATTACAACTGAAAATATCATTGGGCCTTACTTCTTCGAAAATGAAGATGGAAGTGCTGTAACCGTAAATGAAGAGGGGTATCGGTTTATGATAGAATATTTTTTACGTCCCGCTCTTGAAAACAAACCTGAGATGTGGTTTTAGCAGGATGGAGCTACTGCCCACACTGCCCGAGACAAAATGGCATTTTTAAGGCAAATTTTTGGAGAGCGAATAATTTCCAGAAATTCGGAAATTAATTGGCCAGCGGGTTCCCCAGTCAGCACCCGACTATTTTCTTTTGAGTTATTTGAAGGAGCAATCGAACGCTACAGCCACAAATTTTGAAAGATGTTATGGAAAATGCTCTAAAACGAACCCATCATTGCGAAGCTGAAAACGGGGGTCATTTAAGTGATATTATTTTCTATACTTAGGCTGCGGGCCAATAGTCGGGTAAATCGGCTATTATTGTAAAAATCGGAAGATTTTTCGATCAGTTTGCCATAGAGTTTTTGAAAAATAAATGAATTTACCGAAAAATTTACTTAAAATTGACTTTTACCTTAAGTTTGGCACACAGCCTTAGTGTAAAAAAATTTCCATATTTTATAATCTAAAAAAAAAATATATATATATATATATATATACGACAAAGTTATTAAATTTTTAAACCCCATGGTGACTTTTAGGCCACCCTGTACAAAGTTTTTACGTCAGCTGCATATCGCATCTGCGAAATCGTGAGCTAAATATTTTTTTGTTATTTCGCTGGTTAAACTTTACGTCAATACTAGGCATTACGTAAAAATTATTTGATGATAAATAAAATCAATCAATCTAGTAGACTTAGAACCTGTAGAATAGAAATAGAATGTTGCTTCACTTGAGCATCAGAAAAGTCGTAATTTTAGAAGTGAACAGACTGAGATGATACTCGTGAAAAATACAAACTAAGGGGCACATGCTCGATCAGCTAGCAAGCAAGCAATATGCTAGCGCAAAACCTGGCTACTCAATCAATTTTACTAAGCAATTTGAATTTGAATTAATTTTTTTTATACGTTTTTTGTTTATTTTTGCGATTGCACAGTAAATCAATATAAAAATTTGCTGGATAGTTTTTTATCTGCAGAGAAAATCTCAAGACCTACATGTTGGCCCATTTTTAGTGAAACAAGGCCGAGATCCAAACCAACTGACCTCTCAAAGAGTAAGATAACATTGAAACGCGACGCAGGTCGATAGACCTACAGAAGGTCACATTCAAAAGATATGGCCACACTGAGACAAAACGAAACACCAGAATGAAATATGAATTATAGAATTTTGTGGAGGACTCCTATATTTTATACGTAGCACGTCACTCGTATATAAACTCGTTCCACCTGGCTTCACTTATTATCTCGTATAATCACATTAATCATTAAAACATTCAATTGAATTACGCTGTCATAAAGTCAATTAAATGACTCTTTATATAAGTAATTGGTGCACAGTAAAAATTCTTATCAGTAAATTTTATCATAAATTATAGTAATACACGAATAATATTGTTATTGTTTATGCCACTTTAACACTCACAACCTCTCACGCGCACCTACCTGGATTTAAAAATAAAATTTCCCAGAGTGTTCCGACAAATAGATGAACTGCCGACGATGGAAATTTTTTTAGCAGATTATATTCCAATTTTGTGTACAACCAAAATTCACGTAACACAAGCACTGCGATTAGTCCAACTATTATCGCGATCAATATTAATAACAGATTCATAATTATAATGGTGGCGTCGTCCGCCGTTCCAAACGATCCAAGTCACTGAATTTAACTGAAACACAATATATTACGTTCTTATCTAAGTTTACCTGCAAGTGTATCATATACAACAAACAATTGTAATGTATTCGGTATAGTCCGATTGTAATTTGATTAGAGCATTATAAACTTGTCCATACAGTTTAGGGTGAGTAACTTAGCCTCATTATATTTTATTTTATAACGACATTCTTCTGTGATATACAAATCTCATTACGTTTTTTTTTTTCTTTCAAGTTCATCTAACACTTACGATTTCTTAAGTCACCTAATCAGCATGATTTTATAGTAATTCCGCTCTAATCACTTAAGTAAATTGATCACAGTGTTAATTGAAATTTTTTTGGTATAGTTGCGTTGTTGGCGTTTGTTTGTAATTTCTACTGCTTATTATTATCTGCGCTCGTAGATTCTTGAAGAGTCATATTTGTTATTTATTTCATTGAATCCAAATTGTGTGCGATCTATTTACAAATAATGTCTTATCGCTTGTGCCTTTTGTACCAAACCTATATTGCGACACTTTATGATAAGAACAAATAGTTTAACGCACAAAGGTTATGTGCGGGGTTGTTCCAAATTTAGAAATTTGCATTTTTGGAAATATGTATAGCTAACCTTGTTCTTAAAGTTTTGTGTACACATGCTATTATGAGTGGGGATGGGACATCATTATTTGGTGAAAATAGATCTGATCTTGAAAACTAATGATGAATAATGTCAATAAATTTGTCTTGATGGGTAAATATTTTGGATTTTTGCACGCTTTTAATATTATTTGGCATTCAAAGCGATTGTTGGCACTCAGCTATCAATTATACTGGGCATTGTCGTAGGCATATCCTTAAACCTGGTTTCAAATCTAAGGGATAAGGATACTCGGCTTAAGACTCCTCGTGGAATAAGTATTAGTGTCGCCTATTACTTATAAATATGAATCAAATTCTACGAAATATTATTACAAGCGAAAATTTAGTATTATAATCAAAGTAATCCGTCGGTTAATAAGTTCCGAGGCCGACATATAGTTGGCGCATCAACTAAAAACTAATATGATTTTTAGGAAGCGTCATCACAGAATATATAAGAAACGACAGTTATGGCGTTTTCTTTTTATAAAAAACTGGTAAATCACATTTTCGCGCTCTTTTAGCGGAAAAAATATCAAAAAAATTTGATGTACATCAAAAAATGGAAATGTAGATTTTTACTTCCATTTTACCTACCACATACACATATTTATATACATATAATACGTCAATCGTAAATATTGTCAAATGTGTCAAACGCATCATTTAAAATTTTTTCAAAATGGTTTGTTATTGTTTTCGGCATTCCTTTCGGGTTTAGGCACACTACGATAAAAACACATCAATTTTTTTTTGTGTTCTTTCTAACTATCGGAAATTTGATTTACATCAAAAACGTAAAAGAATTCGCTATTAGAAACCATTTTTTTTTACAATACTCCTAAAATAGTTCCCATGTTCGCCAATAGATGGCTCTAAATTAAAAAAAAAAAAATCATTTTTGTAAACATTTTTAGTAGTATAAACATAAATTCTCTCTTCGACTTCTGTCAAATTTTTCACGATCATTTGACAAACAATGAGCATTATGATTAATGAAAATGATTCGGTTAAGGCTAAAAATTTAGCACGGGCACAGAATATACTATATTCTTTTGCACGTGTATCTAATATTTTTGATCGAATATAAATATTGTATCCACGGATTACGTGATCAGAATCTACAACACCGAGAGTCCATCATGGTTCAATTCAGCCAAGGCAAACCAATTATTTGAATTCGTCATCAAGCTAAATCAGTGGCACTATTCTGGTAATTCCATCGGAATAGGGAATTGGGGAAAGATTTTATATGTGAGTTATATTTCACAAATTTTTTTCTGGCATACTGAGTTAAAAATCTAGTGGTAATTTTTTTGAAAACAAAATAAAATTGGGAATAATTTTCCTTGGCAATTTATATATGGAAAAATTATTCTCAATTTATAAATACTTACATCAAACTTTTCTCCTTAGTAGGCCGGAAAAAAATATTTGAACTGAAATTTCATACAAAATCTTTCCCCAATTCCCTATTCCCAGGGAACTACCAGAATAGTGCCACAGAATGAATTTAATTCATTAGACATCGGGGAGTCTGACATGGAAGCCCCAAAAGTTGGAAGAATTCCAGGGACAAGACACATTATACACATTTCAACCGTACGTTTATCGAAACAATGGCGAATAAAGATCGGCAAAACGCTATTGGATTTGTCGATGATGTAAAGCGAATCAATGTAGCGATATCGCGTATTCCAGCATTACTTGTAATCTTCAGTAATTCCTACTTAGTGTGTATCGACCAAAATTGGTGGTTGTTATTGTGTTCAGAACAACACTTATGCCGAATGTAGTTTACTTGAAATTTTTAAAAATAAAACAACTGTTGATTAATGGAAGTTTCAGGCTTTTCATTAACAATTTAATTTTCATAAATTTGGATTATTCTGGATTCTCAATTTTATCGGGTGACTATAAAAAGAAAAAATGTTTATAAGTTCCACAAACTGTTTAGTAGTACTTTCAATTATTTTCACCCCTTTCTTGTGCTTTAGCTTGGGTTTCTTTCTACAGTACCAGTGAGAGCTTCCGAACGAATCGAGAGGGAATCAGTTATTTATTTCAAATAGATGTTGATATGGTGACAAAGGTTGCGTTTCCATTACATGTCCCAATTTTTAGTCAATTTTACAATCGAGTCCAGCATTACGAATTAAAGTCACAATTCAGCTTCCTTTGATTACATGTTTAACTTATCATCCAACATACTTATGGTAACGCATTGATGGATTCTGCAAAATGTTCCAAAAATCATTAAACGGGCGTTTTCAACAAATTCATCTAAACAACCGATTATAAAGAAATCGTTGATGATTACTGTTTGACATTCGTGGTTTCATCCGAGCCCCCTCGAAATACTTTACATATAAATGGTCCAAGAATTCCGTTATTGAATAACTTTAATCAAATCTTTTAGTGCATTACGCCGTCCTCGATCAATGATAGCCAATGTGGAGAAATACCGTAAAATGCAAGAACACATTGTCAAATTATTGTTTATACAAAAACATTTCGATAATCGTCTCATCCCTCAGTGTGATTGAAGAACCGTTGTACACTCCAGCTTGAATATCATTGAAATTGCTGTTGTCGATATACCAACCCAACCGTAGGCGATGTAAATTTTCCAATGCCGACCACCCAGTTAAGGACTAAGATTTCTGATGCCAAATACCCTCATAATACATTTAAATAATTTTTGTCGGATGGTTGCATGACTAAAAGGCAAAAATATAAATACGGAATTGAATCCTGATATTTACTTCATACAAATATTTGACCAGTTTGTAAACGCTATCGATAATTTCAATTTTGAAATTGAATTCCTGATATTAACGTTTGGGATCTTTAACACTATCCGTATTCTCTGTAGATGCGCCTCAAAAGATGAATCCTCCAATTAAATAAACTAAATAGTCGCAGATTATTTATTTTTGGTAATTTTATAATTTATTGTTAAATGCTTATGTTGACACTTTGGTGGTTAGAACAAGAAGAATTTTATAATTTTATGTTACAATATCAATTAAAAAAATGTTGTATATTGACTATAGAGGGTTATCAATCGCTTTCGAGACAAACCGAGATAAAAGTTAATTGCCACTAGATGGCATTACAAATTACATAAAACGCACTCTATAATACGTATTGGTTGCATCAATATTGCATTGGTGGTAGTACAATCTAAGTTAATTACATTAGTAGTGGTACACAAATGTCAATACATCACAACAAACTGGTAAGAAATAATTACATATTAAGTTTACATTTATCTTAAGTTAATATTATTATTTTAGGTAGATAATTACATTCGTTGTGTTTTAAAGGTAAGTGTCTACGAGTTAATAAATGTAAGGTGAAATTTTACGTAAATATTTGTGTTACAATATACATGGCATAATTTGTTTTGATTACCAAATTGAAGATCAAGTTCAAGGACAAATTATGTTATGTACATTGTTTACATATGATTTGGTTTGTTTGGACTAATAATTTAAACTAATTTCTAGGAAATCAAAGATGAATTTATACAATGACAAGGTAAGTATTAATTTATTGCTAATATTTATTTTAGTTTTAGGTGCAGGGAGAGAATATCTTACAGGTGGGTATGTATGACTGGACTTAATAAGTTTGACTGTTGAACTGTTGGTAAACACAAATTTATACATTCTCCAAGTTTCATATCTTTCATTAATGGGGCTAGGCTACTTCAGTTTTCTTTCATGTTGAGTTCACGGAACGGGATTATTTTTTATCCAACTCTTCAGCCAATCAAATCTTTCATATTCAACTAAACCCCGCCGAATTTAGTCCAGCTTTAGTTTAAATATTTCCAGCTTTTGAGCAATAATCTTAGTCGTACCAACATAGTGTTACGGTGACATCTAGTTTAGAGTAGAATAAGTTATTTTAATAAGTTGCTCAACATTAATTTGGTATGGATCAACATTTAGGCGCTATTGGTATACTAACGTATTTGCTAGAATGTTCTCGTATAAATTTTGGACAACATTCGGGATTATTATGAAATGTACGTGTATAACTTATGGGAACATTTGGGATTATTCTAGAAACAAATATTTTGGTATATAAAGGCTCGCGTTGACGTGGAATGCTGAGTTTTATTTTAAACGTGATACAGTTAAATAGAAAGATTATTAAAGTGATTATTAAAGTGTGTTATAATTGTAATAATTAATTGTTAATTTTGTGTTGTATAATAAATTGTGTTGTGTAAATAAATTGTGTGAGTTCAAATTTGAAGCAGTTGTATTTATTCACAACCAGTGATTCGAACCTTGAGTGACAAGGCAAAATCGTAACAATAGTAACAAAAAATAACCGGAAGTATGAGCAATAATTTTGCTCAAATATTTGTTGTTATTGTTTATTTTTGACATTTTTTGAATGAATTTGTTAGGTTATCGCCTTAGATAATTTTATTTAAAGTTATTATATAAAATAAATGAAATAAATATGCGAGATGCATTTAAGTGGAGCAATTAGGATGAGAAATAAAAATTTTATTTTGTTACAAACTGTTGGGTTATAAATTATTTGATAATTTATAAATTGTGATGTGTGTATAAAACCGAATATTGTGTATTTGTAATCCCCAGACATACGTTTATTCGATTAAATTAAAATAAAACCCCATCTAATCGTTAACAAAACAGAAATTGCAAACAAAAAATACAAAACAACAGAAAATATATCGCACATCCTCTTAAAAACTGTCAACACAAAAAAACAGTTCTGAGATAAATGCATTTTAATTTTTTTTTAATTGCTAACGTTACTGTGATGATGGTGAAATTATTCATTATTAGCTTTATAAAATAAATAATCAAGTATAGCAATTTAAAATGTATTTATCACAAAATTGTTTTTTGTGTTATGACATTTTTTTAAAGGATGAGCGATATGATAACCGTAGACAAATTTTTTGAGGAAAAATTGGGAAAAAGCCAGCTTTTTATCTCGTTCCGTGAACTCACAGTCAATGTAGCTAATTCAACCGATTTGAAAGCTCTTCCGGTATAGCTGCACTCATATTTAACGTTTGGCAAGTATCAGCCGTATAATCCACTGGGTTTTATTCACGGTGTCCCAAAATTTTCTCGTATAATTCTTGACGACTATCTAAAAATAGCAATTCAATGCATAATTTGCAGGTTATGAATATAATACATACATCCATTCTTGTAGCACAAAAATTCCAACAGTGGAAAAATTAAATGCCAATGCAGATATTGGGGAGTTTTATCCGTTAAATCGAATTTTATCATTTTAGTTTAATTCTTTACTCGCTTAATAGCTTAGATATTTATCTAGTTTAGATATGGTTTAGATTTTACGAATAATAGCAATACGGTTGGTGCAGCCAAAATCAAAGTGACATTAAATTGAGAGAGCCAATTGAGAGGAAATTTTAGATGTACACTGCGAATAATTTATAATCGATTTTAATTTTTTGAAAACTACTAGCGCTATCTATTATCTACCATTTAAACAATTTTATCACTCCTATTTTAATGTAAAAGGTGAAATATTCGAATCGAAAGAAATTCATATAAAAATGGAGCTATGTCGCTTCAGTATATATTCTTTAGCGCCATCTTCAAATAATTCGTAACAACAAGTTACAGTTCTAATAGTAACGTGACTTTTGTTATTTTCAAAACGGGTTTGCTGAGTTTAAGCGGCTGGTGGCCCGAATTCGGCAGTTATTCCAGAAAATATAAAAAAGAGCACAAAATCGATTTGAAAGACTGTAACGTGAAGTTGCGTGAGATATTAACCTTCACTCTGTGTATAGCGTATATTACGTTATCTGTGTACAGGGTCAAGTAACAATCGTGTCGAGTTGCATTACGGGATACGTATAAAATATCGCATAAAACGGGAGACATATAGTGAAGTTAAGTGTGGAAAATTCCAATATTTTTAAACAAAATGGTTGAAACATGTGCATTAAGGTGCATTGTAAAAAATTTAGAAGCCGTTAAATACAAGGTCAAAAAGCTCGGGCAAAATATAAAAATTACAGAAGCAAAACCGGTCTAGCAATGATTAATAACGAGTGGAGAGATTTACAAAGCATCGCGAATTTGATGATGCTTCGGTGGAAATTGCAAATAAAATTGAAAGGCTGTATTTTGACATGAAGGCAAACCCTGTACGAGTATGAGAAAGTACATGAAGTCGAAAACGCGCGTCAAAGCGAGATTACTGGCAAACCAGTCACAATTTATCAACGAATTATCAACTTTGAATAGGCGAGATGGTGAGGTGAAGTTGCCGCGGGTGAATATTCCAGTATTCGCGGGAAGTTATACGGATTTTCCGTCGTTGAAAGGCCTGTTTGAGGGATCCATACATTCAAACGAAACCATTTCGCCGGTACATAAGTTACAATATTTGAAGGGCGTACTAAAAGGCGACGCCCTCGGTCTGATAAAACACTTGACGGTAACTGCGGCAAACTACGAGCAGGCGTTGGAGAAAATAAAGGAAACATATGACAAACCATGGCACGTGATTTGTAGTTTGCTCAAACAATTTATAATAATAAAATTTTGATAGCCGATACATCAGACGAAACCATACGGGAATTACCGTGCTTTGTGCTTGGGGAACAAGCGGGAAGAAGGGATCCTTGGTTAGTATACACACTAGCGAGTAAGTTAGACGATGAGTCAAGGGAAGCCTGAGCACATGAGTCCGTCGCAGAAAGTTACCCAACTTTGGAAAGCTTTTTTCGATTTGTAAGTAAGAGATGCGATGTTTTGGAGGGCCTCAGCTCCACCCAACGATCTAGGCAAGCATTGTCCAAACGAGCCGGAGTGATGGTTTCTGAAACTACAACCGTAATATCGTGCATATTGTATTCAGGAGATCATTATATCAGTAAATGCAGCAGATATTTAGAATTGCCCATCGATAAGAGGAAAGAATTGGTCGCGGAGAAGAAACTATGTTTCAATTGCTTATCATCGAAACACCAATCTATCGTGTGTAGATCAAAATTCTTGTGTCGCAGTTGTAGACGTAAACATCACGTCATATTGCATATCGAACAAACAAACGGGACGATGAGCGATAGCGAAAACAAGTCGAACCCAAAATCCAGTGACACTTCGGAATCGAGTGTTCATGTTGCCGTGAACTATGAAAAGGGTATACAATCATTTCAAGCCATTCTACTCACGATGATTGTGTTGGTAAAGGAAAGATCAGGGCAGCCGCAGAGGTGCAGAGCGCCATTGAATTCAGATTCGCAATAGCAGAGGTTATAACTGAAACGAGAAAGGGCGAATACAAAAATTACGGGTTTAACTTCCGGAAACATGCAATAAAGGTCATGTCCTAATAATAAACCATTTACCAACATGCCTTTCGAAAACGACAATTTGCTTAGACCGAGAAGCAATACTAAATGACTTAGAACTAGCGGATCCACGTTTTGACATACTGGGTTCTATCGATTTATTGATCGGAGCGGACAAGATTTTTGAGATTTTAAAAGGTGAGCAACAGCGACGAGGCTCAGTAATATTAAGCAAACCCATTTTTCAGTGGACAATCTCAGATCAATCGTAAACCGCCAATCCAGAGACGACTGAAGTATTCATAATTCGAACCGAAGACGCATCGACAATAGATCAAACCCTACGGAGATTTCGTTTTTGAGAAGGCGCACGGGAGAAAACTCGATAGCCGATATGTAGACGACCTTTTGACGAGCAGCATAAAGGAAGCCATCAATGTGAAAGAAAGGTTAACGTCAACATTGATGAGAGAAGGTTTTCATTTGACGAAATGGCGATCGTATGTAGCTGAATTATCTTATCCGCGGTCCAAATTATTGCCCTACAGTGACATCCAGAGAAGTATACATTCATGTTTAAGGTACTGGCAGAGAGAGAGGTAGTGCGATTAACAAGCGAAAAATAATATCAAAATTTTCGCGACTGTTCGATCCACTTGGGTTTTTATCACCATCTACAATCCTTTTTTAAAATCTTGTTTCAAAAATTATGGCTCATCAAGGATGATAAATTACCAATTGAAACGGAGGAAGAATATAGGAGAATACGGAGTCAATTCGTACACTTCCAAAAAATTAGTATACCAAGATTAATGAGTATACAGCGGGAAGGTTCAAATCCATGGATTCTCAGATGCGAGTGAAGCGGCTTACTGTGCAGCACAATATACATTCGAAAGGTGAAAAAGAATGGTGAAATCATAAGCCAGTTATTGAATTCAAGACGAAAGTGGCCCCGATTAAGGAGATCTCAATACCAACGTTGGAGCTATGTGCAGCTCATCTGCTAACAAAGTTGATGTTGGCAGTAAAACGGACTCAACGATCGTATTATCGTGGCTTTCTACGCATTGGAAGACATTCATCACCAACCGAACGAGCGAAATACTTGACGCCATTCCTCGAAAACACTGGGCACACGTTAAGTCAAAAGATAATCCCACAGATCACGGTTCCAGAGGTGTCACTCAAGGAAAATTGGAATTGGCGGAAAGGACCAGACTGGTTACGCTAGTCGCAAAAGTTGTAGCCAACGAGTAACGAGACAATATATTAGAGATGAAGTCGTCGAGATGGAATATCAACGGCCAAAATCACGTGATATATTTTATGCTGAAACCAGCAAAGAAAACGAGTAATGCATGGCCAAAATATTTGAAAGACAGACCAGTTTATCGAAAATATTCAGAGTTGTGGCATATGTATTCCGCTATTTAGAGGCGATCAAATTCACCGCATAGAGACGAGAACTAATTGGACGACACCGATCTACGAACAAAATATCCCAGCTACCGGCGATAGAAATCGAAAATGCGTCACAGGAGACTTGCTGAGAAATCCAAGCTGTTGTCAGAAGGCAGCCTGCAGAACGCGGAATACGATTACGACGGCAAATACTCGATGATACTCCCACAGTAACATATACTCACGGTCAGAATAGTATGGGACACACATATCTCGAATCTACATTCTGGACTCACTCTCACAGCAAGTTTGATAAGACAAAGATATTGGATAATAAAGGGTCGCAGCAAAATACGTAATTTATTGAACCAGTGCGTCGTTTGTAAGAGATATGCCACCACAACCAATAAGCAATTATTGGGAAACCGACCAAGCACGAAAATCACCCTTACCAGGCTGTTAGCAAACACCGGTATCGACTTTGCGGGACCCATATGTCTGAAAGCGAGAACAGGCAGAGGTCACACCATACCAACTAAGGGTTATATATGCATCTTCGTTTGTGATTCAATAAAGGCAATACATATTGAGGGTGTACCGGACATGACCAGCGACGCATTTTTGGCAGCGTTGCAAGGGTTTACAGCTAGGAGAGGAGTGCCAAGACGCATTTATACTGGTAATGGGTCGAATTTCGTAGGAGCAAAACGTATTCTGGATAAAGCGTATAAATTAATAAGCAACATCAACGATGATTACACTCATTTTGGTGGATTATGGTAGGCGACGGTAAAATCCATGAAAGGTCATTTGCTTATGGTTACACGTAACATCAACATGACGTTTGAAGAATTGACAACCTTACTTTGTCAGATAGAAAATGTATTAAACTCGCGTCCACTATGTTCTACCACCGCAGATGACAATTATCTTGCGTAACGCCTGCATATTCCCTACTAACTTCATCTGCCGGGTCTATTCCTGAACCCACTATCGAATCTCCAGAGAACAAGTTAACTAGATGGAAGGTGATGCAATCGAAAATACAAACCTTTTGGAAGCGATATTTCATTGAATATTTGAACAAGATGCAACAGCGTAACAGCGAAACAGTTTGGTGACTGATATTGTTCTCATATTAAATAAACCGTTTTACTTAGACAAACTATATTTAATAATTTATTCATACGCAGAGTACAAAAACAACAATTAAATGAAAAAATGTGGGATGGATATTTTGTTGTTCAGAATAAACAACGAAAAAATAAATTCCGTCTTATACAAGTTTAACGAGAAAAAACTGGGATGAGATGAAATAGTATTGTTTAAGGAAATTTTTTTTTTCTGGGATGAAAAACTGGGCTAACTTCACATGCTTAGAGTAATATAAAGCATACTCTTGCATATTCTCAAACGGAATCCCAAAAGTCAAATCGGTTTACATTGTTCCGGGAAATTTGAAATTAAGGAAAAATTTTTGAAACTATGGACTACAATGGACCCGATTTCATTCATGTTTCGATTATATCGATACGTCTTCCTTTTGGCACCACGGACCAAAACTCGAATCACAATCGACTTGCCACCGACTTGCCTTCATTAGTTCGAGTCTTTTGGTGGCTAGAGATGAGTCGGCTAAAGGAACAGGCTCATCAATGTTTTATACATCGAGATATGTCTTGCCGGAATCTACTGGACCACCAAAATAGAACAGCTTTTGATGATCAGCAAAGCTGCTTATTTGTTCTCGTAATTGAACTCACTTGCTGCTTCTATACTACGCCTGCGGAGCTGAGGCACACCAAAAAATGTTGGCACGATAGTCCATCTTGGCAAAGAATTGAGTCGATCTCATGAAAAGCGAAATGGAATGATATTACCGCGTCATATCGGCCTGGCGCATTTGGAAAATCAACGCTTCGTCGAGATGTTGCTACCGACAGTTCTTAGATAAGCACACGAAATAGTGTTACTGTTGATACCTCCATGCAAATTTTATTAATTAAACTAAATATTAAAAAAATTAAAAGCAAAATATTACATTTACAAAAATTTGATCATTTCTCCATCAGTGGTCCATGACGAATTGACTACCGTAATCCACAGTACAGGTGAACATTAAAAAAATACTTTCGATCTTTCCAATTCACGTCATCTCCCGAAAATGAAAGGTATTTTCGTACGCAGCAGAAGTTCCATTATTCTCGTAATTGGTTCTAGTTGTTTAACAATATTTTGAGAGGGAAAGGTAACCTAATTAAAATGTTGTGTGTACGATGTGAAATGAACCGGGAAACATGGTTTTGCTTAATTAATCGTATAGGAAATGTACTAATAAAAGTAGAATGACCAAATATGTATATGCGAGTACATCCAAATAATTATGACATTAAGTTATAGTTCAGTACAGCTGATAATGTTGTTCAGCGTGTTTCAGCGCGTCTTAGTTGTAGACCTTCTCCATACTTTATAAATTGTTCTATATTGTTGGAATTTAAATCATTTTTGTACTGTTACAAAGTTTGATCAGATGCAATTGTAAATTATTGCTGGTGAGGTGTAAATTCGTGCGATCAGAAAATGTATTTTGTGATTTTTCTATCGGTGATTGTGTTTTTGTGCGCTCTAATTTGTGGTAACATTGTGTATGAATATTGGCTGTACACCAAAACGGAATATAAGCTTCATCTGAAATTTCCAACGTTTAAAACCCAATTGTTTATTGGAACTCTTAAGGAAATACTGTTTTTGGATCCTGGTGAGTTTTTTTTTTTATCAACGGAGAACTAGTTTTTGTGTGTTTAAATTTTAGTGAATAACGGTGAACTAATGCAAGGTGAAAATAATTTAGAGATGTTTCCATTAGACCCAAAGTGAAACTGCTTCAGATGCGATTCTAAAGTTGTAATTCGGTCGTGGCAATACTCCCAAAAATAATCAACTGCTGCTTATTCATTATATTGATAACAAATATAATTATTTTTGACACGTTTGAAATTAAAAGTTACTTTATTGAACGCTGCAAGCGTAACACCAATTAAGAGAAGTTGTAAATTAGAGATATTAATGGCAACAACAACCGGCGAACCCACTTTAAACCTAACCATTAGGCTGAATCCAAATGTTTCTTGAGACTTTAAATTCGTATCTACGTCATTCGAGTGTTTCTGTTACAAGCTTACTTTAAGATGAGCGTGAGTATTTCATTAGTAATTAAAGTTGAATTTGTGCATTCGTGATAGAGTCTTCTTAAAAAATTAATTTTTAGCAATAAAACTAACTGGACTGCAAAATTAGTGGTTCAGTTTCTCTTTTCGTTTTATAAGTTTATCCCTAAAGAGAGGAATGGTTTCTGAACTTAAAAGCCTTGTTAAATTTTAACCAGGTCATGGCATAAACGCAACCTAGACATATTTCAGGGCCGAGGGAAATATATAGAACAGTCAGCTAAATGTCTTGACAGTTAAATTTTATTATGAAATTGTAGCAACAGTTTTTTTGAAAATATTTAATTAAAAAACTTGAAAATTTTATTTATAAATAATAAATAATATTGTTTGCTGGTTGGTGAACTGCGGCTACGATGTTGATTATCCAAAAACCTCAAGAACCCCAGCACATATTTTCCGCGACCACCTATAATAAAAATTGACGTGGGCATGATGCAACATATGATTTTGGCAGATAATTTCTAATTTGTATACTCGTCGAAGGTGCAATCTCTTGCGTAGTAAGGTAGACTGATCGGCTGATGCCACACTAGGGTAACTGGTATCCGGTAAAAAAAAAAATGATTACGAATTTGCCCTGTTAAATTCGGTTTCTATCACTGGATTGTGAATACAGTAATAAATTTGACGGGTTAAAATACCAATTCTCGCAATTACACCTCTTGCAAAATATTCCAGAAAATACTGAAATAAATGGGTTAGGGTCGTTTGCCCGACTTACAAAATCCCGAAATCAAAATCCCGACTTTTAAAATCCGTACTTTCAAAAGACCGACTTTCAAAATCCCGACTTTCAAAATCCCGATTTTCAAAATCTCGATTTTCTATATAAAAGTTTAAGTGAAGAAGATGCATACCAAATCTTCAAATAATTTGTAATTGAAATGAAGGTAAATAAAAGCCTAATCAAGATCGTCCATAAAAGACCGAGTTCTTAATAAAAATGAAGAGGGATCGGCGCAAAATTTCCGAATTATCAAAAACACGATAAAAAAATCCCGACTTTCAAAATCCCGACTTTCAAAATCCCGACTTTCAAAATAACGATTTTCAAAACCCCAATTTTCAAAATCCCGATTTTGCTGAAACCTTAAAAATCTCGAGAAAAGTCGGGGTTTTTTTAAAAATATTAAATATTAAATTTTGTTTTTTTATAGCTAAAAAATTAAAATTTAATATTTAATATTTTTTATAACTACCTACTAGAGTAAATGTCATTAATAGATTCTATATAATAAGCAGGGTCGGCTCAAAACAAAATCCCGAATCGCAAAATCCCGAATTATCAATATTCCGACAAAAAAAAAATCCCCCCTTTATTGTGGAAAAATGTTACTAGATTTTTTATTCGAAGTATTGCTGCCCATCGCTACCCACTACTTTTTCCCATCTTTTTGGCAATTTATGGATTCCATCCCAGAAAAACTGCGCCGGCTTCGCGGCCAAAAACGAATCGAGCCAATTTTCGATACCTTGAACTGAAGTGAAGCGTATTCCTGATAGAGCATTCTGCATGGATCGAAATAGGTGGTAGTCAGAAGGAGCATGGTCTGGGCTATAAGGTGGGTGAGGCAGAATTTCCCATCCGTTATTCTCCAGGTAATTTTTGACCGGCACCGCAATATGTGGCCGACCGATGTGAAGCTAGCACGAAAAGTTAGCACGTATTTTTCAAAAATGTACATATGGTAATACATTTATCAAATATCAAAACCATTTTTTTCCCATTAAATAGTACTAAAAAATGTACAAAACAAAATAATCAATTATGTAATATAATAATAAATATAAAAACATGCACATATTTAAACTAACTATAAAACTCAACGTTTTAATTTATAATAATTTCGTTAATTGATCCATTATCCAATAATTAAATTTTTTATCTTGAAATAAATAAAAAGACTCAATAACAGATTGCTCTAAAACATAATAGTGGTTTGAGTATTAGCTAGAGTTAGCACGAAAAATTCATATAAAAATTAATTGAATTAAATCGTTTCGTGCTGGGCTTTTCCAAAAATTTGTCGGGCATAAAATTAAATTTATATTAAAGTAGGACCAATTACAAAATTATTCAGAAAGTTTCAGAATTTTCTTATGATTTGTTTGTGAGCAATATCGATTCGTGCCGTGCATTTTCGAAAATTTCCCGTTTTTATGAAATTGGTTGAGTAATATCGATTCGTGCTGGGCTTTTCCAAAAACTTGTCGGACATGATGTTGCTTTTATATTAAAGGAGGACCAATTACGAAATTATTCAGAAAGTTTCAGAATTTTCTTATGATTTGTTTGTGAGCAATATCGATTCGTGCCGTGCATTTTCGAAAATTTCCCGTTTTTATGAAATTGGTTGAGTAATATCGATTCGTGCTGGGCTTTTCCAAAAACTTGTCGGACATGATGTTGATTTTATATTAAAGGAGGACCAATTACGAAATTATTCAGAAAGTTTCAGAATTTTCTTATGATTTGTTTGTGAGCAATATCGATTCGTGCCGTGCATTTTCGAAAATTTCCCGTTTTTATGAAATTGTTTGAGTAATATCGATTCGTGCTGGGTTTTTCCAAAAACTTGTCGGACATGATGTTGCTTTTATATTAAAGTAGGACCAATTACGAAATTATTCAGAAAGTTTCAGAATTTTCTTATGATTTGTTTGTGAGCAATATCGATTCGTGCCGTGCATTTTCGAAAATTTCCCGTTTTTATGAAATTGGTTGAGTAATATCGATGCGTGCTGGGCTTTTCCAAAAACTTGTCGGACATGATGATGATTTTATATTAAAGTAGGACCAATTACGAAATTATTCAGAAAGTTTCAGAGTTTTCTTATGATTTGTTTGTGAGCAATATCGATTCGTGCCGTGCATTTTCGAAAATTTACCGTTTTTATGAAATTGGTTGAGTAATATCGATTCGTGCTGGGCTTTTCCAAAAACTTGTCGGACATGATGTTGCTTTTATATTAAAGTAGGACCAATTACAAAATTATTCAGAAAGTTTCAGAATTTTCTTATGATTTGTTTGTGAGCAATATCGATTCGTGCCGTGCATTATCGAAAATTTCCCGTTTTTATGAAATTGGTTGAGTAATATCGATTCGTGCTGGGCTTTTCCAAAAACTTGTCGGACATGATGTTGCTTTTATATTAAAGTAGGACCAATTACGAAATTATTCAGAAAGTTTCAGAATTTTCTTATGATTTGTTTGTGAGCAATATCGATTCGTGCCGTGCATTTTCGAAAATTTACCGTTTTTATGAAATTGGTTGAGTAATATCGATTCGTGCTGGGCTTTTCCGAAAACTTGTCGGACATGATGTTGATTTTATATTAAAGAAGGACCAATTACGAAATTATTCAGAAAGTTTCAGAATTTTCTTATGATTTGTTTGTGAGCAATATCGCGATTCGTGATGTGCGTTTTCGAAAATTTTCCGTTTATATGAATTTGGTGGAGTACTAAAGGTTTATACTGAGCCCGTCCTAACATTTGTCGGACATGATGTTGCTTTTATATTAAAAGGGGACCAATTACGAAATTATTCAGAAAGTTTCAGAATTTTCTTATGATTTGTTTGTGAGCAATATCGATTCGTGCCGTGCATTTTCGAAAATTTCCCGTTTTTATGAAATTGGTTGAGTAATATCGATTCGTGCTGGGCTTTTCCAAAAACTTGTCGGACATGATGATGATTTTATATTAAAGGAGGACCAATTACGAAATTATTCAGAAAGTTTCAGAATTTTCTTATGATTTGTTTGTGAGCAATATCGATTCGTGCCGTGCATTTTCGAAAATTTCCCGTTTTTATGAAATTGTTTGAGTAATATCGATTCGTGCTGGGCTTTTTCAAAAACTTGTCGGACATGATGTTGCTTTTATATAAAAGTAGGACCAATTACGAAATTATTCAGAAAGTTTCAGAATTTTCTTATGATTTGTTTGTGAGCAATATCGATTCGTGCCGTGCATTTTCGAAAATTTCCCGTTTTTATGAAATTGGTTGAGTAATATCGATGCGTGCTGGGCTTTTCCAAAAACTTGTCGGACATGATGATGATTTTATATTAAAGTAGGACCAATTACGAAATTATTCAGAAAGTTTCAGAGTTTTCTTATGATTTGTTTGTGAGCAATATCGATTCGTGCCGTGCATTTTCGAAAATTTCCCGTTTTTATGAAATTGGTTGAGTAATATCGATTCGTGCTGGGCTTTTCCAAAAACTTGTCGGACATGATGTTGATTTTATATTAAAGGAGGACCAATTACGAAATAATTCAGAAAGTTTCAGAATTTTCTTATGATTTGTTTGTGAGCAATATCGCGATTCGTGATGTGCGTTTTCGAAAATTTCCCGTTTTTATGAAATTGGTTGAGTAATATCGATTCGTGCTGGGCTTTTCCAAAAACTTGTCGGACATGATGATGATTTTATATTAAAGGAGGACCAATTACGAAATTATTCAGAAAGTTTCAGAATTTTCTTATGATTTGTTTGTGAGCAATATCGATTCGTGCCGTGCATTTTCGAAAATTTCCCGTTTTTATGAAATTGTTTGAGTAATATCGATTCGTGCTGGGCTTTTTCAAAAACTTGTCGGACATGATGTTGCTTTTATATAAAAGTAGGACCAATTACGAAATTATTCAGAAAGTTTCAGAATTTTCTTATGATTTGTTTGTGAGCAATATCGATTCGTGCCGTGCATTTTCGAAAATTTCCCGTTTTTATGAAATTGGTTGAGTAATATCGATGCGTGCTGGGCTTTTCCAAAAACTTGTCGGACATGATGATGATTTTATATTAAAGTAGGACCAATTACGAAATTATTCAGAAAGTTTCAGAGTTTTCTTATGATTTGTTTGTGAGCAATATCGATTCGTGCCGTGCATTTTCGAAAATTTACCGTTTTTATGAAATTGGTTGAGTAATATCGATTCGTGCTGGGCTTTTCCAAAAACTTGTCGGACATGATGTTGCTTTTATATTAAAGTAGGACCAATTACAAAATTATTCAGAAAGTTTCAGAATTTTCTTATGATTTGTTTGTGAGCAATATCGCGATTCGTGATGTGCGTTTTCGAAAATTTTCCGTTTATATGAATTTGGTGGAGTACTAAAGGTTTATACTGAGCCCGTCCTAACATTTGTCGGACATGATGTTGCTTTTATATTAAAAGGGGACCAATTACGAAATTATTCAGAAAGTTTCAGAATTTTCTTATGATTTGTTTGTGAGCAATATCGATTCGTGCCGTGCATTTTCGAAAATTTCCCGTTTTTATGAAATTGGTTGAGTAATATCGATTCGTGCTGGGCTTTTCCAAAAACTTGTCGGACATGATGTTGATTTTATATTAAAGGAGGACCAATTACGAAATTATTCAGAAAGTTTCAGAATTTTCTTATGATTTGTTTGTGAGCAATATCGATTCGTGCCGTGCATTTTCGAAAATTTCCCGTTTTTATGAAATTGTTTGAGTAATATCGATTCGTGCTGGGCTTTTTCAAAAACTTGTCGGACATGATGTTGCTTTTATATAAAAGTAGGACCAATTACGAAATTATTCAGAAAGTTTCAGAATTTTCTTATGATTTGTTTGTGAGCAATATCGATTCGTGCCGTGCATTTTCGAAAATTTCCCGTTTTTATGAAATTGGTTGAGTAATATCGATGCGTGCTGGGCTTTTCCAAAAACTTGTCGGACATGATGATGATTTTATATTAAAGTAGGACCAATTACGAAATTATTCAGAAAGTTTCAGAGTTTTCTTATGATTTGTTTGTGAGCAATATCGATTCGTGCCGTGCATTTTCGAAAATTTCCCGTTTTTATGAAATTGGTTGAGTAATATCGATTCGTGCTGGGCTTTTCCAAAAACTTGTCGGACATGATGTTGCTTTTATATTAAAGTAGGACCAATTACAAAATTATTCAGAAAGTTTCAGAATTTTCTTATGATTTGTTTGTGAGCAATATCGCGATTCGTGATGTGCGTTTTCGAAAATTTTCCGTTTATATGAATTTGGTGGAGTACTAAAGTTTATACTGAGCCCGTCCTAACATTTGTCGGACATGATGTTGATTTTATATTAAAGGAGGACCAATTACGAAATTATTCAGAAAGTTTCAGAATTTTCTTATGATTTGTTTGTGAGCAATATCGATTCGTGCCGTGCATTTTCGAAAATTTCCCGTTTTTATGAAATTGGTTGAGTAATATCGATGCGTGCTGGGCTTTTCCAAAAACTTGTCGGACATGATGATGATTTTATATTAAAGGAGGACCAATTACGAAATTATTCAGAAAGTTTCAGAATATTCTTATGATTTGTTTGTGAGCAATATCGATTCGTGCCGTGCATTTTCGAAAATTTCCCGTTTTTATGAAATTGGTTGAGTAATATCGATTCGTGCTGGGCTTTTCCAAAATTTTGTCGGTTATGATGTTGACTTTATATTAAAGAAGGACCAATTACAAAATTATTTAGAAAGTTTCAGAATTTTCTTATGATTTGTTTGTGAGCAATATCGATTCGTGCCGTGCGTTTTCGAAAATTTTCCGTTTATATGAATTTGGTGGAGTACTAAAGGTTTATACTGAGCCCGTCCTAACATTTGTCGGACATGATGTTGATTTTGTATTAAAGTAGGACCAATTACGAAATTATTTAGAAAGTTTCAGGATTTTCTTATGATTTGTTTGTGAGCAATATCGATTCGTGCCGTGCATTTTCGAAAATTTCCCGTTTTTATGAAATTGGTTGAGTAATATCGATTCGTGCTGGGCTTTTCCAAAATTTTGTCGGTTATGATGTTGACTTTATATTAAAGAAGGACCAATTACAAAATTATTTAGAAAGTTTCAGAATTTTCTTATGATTTGTTTGTGAGCAATATCGATTCGTGCCGTGCATTTTCGAAAATTTCCCGTTTTTATGAAATTGGTTGAGTAATATCGATGCGTGCTGGGCTTTTCCAAAAACTTGTCGGACATGATGATGATTTTATATTAAAGGAGGACCAATTACGAAATTATTCAGAAAGTTTCAGAATTTTCTTATGATTTGTTTGTGAGCAATATCGATTCGTGCCGTGCATTTTCGAAAATTTCCCGTTTTTATGAAATTGGTTGAGTAATATCGATGCGTGCTGGGCTTTTCCAAAAATTTGTCGGACATGATGTTGCTTTTATATTAAAGTAGGACCAATTACGAAATTATTCAGAAAGTTTCAGAATTTTCTTATGATTTGTTTGTGAGCAATATCGATTCGTGACGTGCATTTTCGAAAATTTACCGTTTTTATGAAATTGGTTGAGTAATATCGATTCGTGCTGGGCTTTTCCAAAAATTTGTCGGACATAAAATTGATTTTATATTAAAGTAGACCCAATTACAAAACTATTCAGAAAGTTTCAGAATTTTCTTATGATTTGTTTGTGAGCAATATCGATTCGTGCCGTGCATTTTCGAAAATTTCCCGTTTTTATGAAATTGGTTGAGTAATATCGATTCGTGCTGGGCTTTTCCAAAAACTTGTCGGACATGATGTTGCTTTTATATTAAAGGAAGACCAATTACGAAATTATTCAGAAAGTTTCAGAATTTTCTTATAATTTGTTTGTGAGCAATATCGATTCGTGCCGTGCATTTTCGAAAATTTCCCGTTTTTATGAAATTGGTTGAGTAATATCGATTCGTGCTGGGCTTTTCCAAAAACTTGTCGGACATGATGCTGCTTTTATATTAAAGGAGGACCAATTACGAAATTATTCAGAAAGTTTCAGAATTTTCTTATGATTTGTTTGTGAGCAATATCGATTCGTGCCGTGCATTATCGAAAATTTCCCGTTTTTATGAAATTGGTTGAGTAATATCGATTCGTGCTGGGCTTTTCCAAAAACTTGTCGGACATGATGTTGCTTTTATATTAAAGAAGGACCAATTACGAAATTATTCAGAAAGTTTCAGAATTTTCTTATGATTTGTTTGTGAGCAATATCGATTCGTGCCGTGCATTTTCGAAAATTTCCCGTTTTTATGAAATTGGTTGAGTAATATCGATTCGTGCTGGGCTTTTCCAAAATTTTGTCGGACATGAAATTGATTTTATATTAAAGTAGACCCAATTACAAAATTATTCAGAAAGTTTCAGAATTTTCTTATGATTTGTTTGTGAGCAATATCGATTCGTGCCGTGCATTTTCGAAAATTTACCGTTTTTATGGAATTGGTTGAGTAATATCGATTCGTGCTGGGCTTTTCCAAAAACTTGTCGGACATGATGTTGATTTTATATTAAAGTAGGACCAATTACGAAATTATTCAGAAAGTTTCAGAATTTTCTTATGATTTGTTTGTGAGCAATATCGCGGTTTGTGCTGTGCATTTTCGAAAATTACCCGTTTATATGAATTTCGTTGAGTAAAATCCATTCGTGCTGGGCTTTTCCAAAAATTTGTCGGACATATGTATGTTCCTGACTAATGCATTAACCACTTCTCCGCAGCCTTAATTATTTATTAACGGGTTATCCTCCGTGTAAATAATTATATTCCAAACGAATATAAAACACAGTCTCACATAGAATCGGTTTGCACAGCAAAGAACAATTTTGTATACACCACAAAATTAACAAAGTTTACCGATTCTAATTGTTTACAATAATACACATCATTCAATATCGTTTCAATCATATCATTGAAACCAATAGTATAGTAATTTGCAATCATATCATAGATGTCACCCATCATCATTAAAAGACTGTGATAACCAAAGACACAGTAATATATACATAATTAACACGATGGCGTGGCCATTGCTAACATAAATTAGAGTATCGTTGAAATGATGTTCATAGGCGTAGGTACGTCTATCATTTAAACAAATTGGTAACCGACTGAAACCAGATTCTGTGGATGCAATTCAGATTTTTATTGCCTTGTTTACCAGTAGCGACATAACTAGATCCATCTGGGTTTTATTATGATAACAAAACCAGATTTCTAGCTCAAAAATTTTGTATATAGTTTATACAAAATTACAAGATATTCCTTATTCAATTTTGGAAATTATCGGAGCAACACGGAGCAGCTCATCACTCACCGCAGCAAGACAAATAATAAAAATTATTCTTTTTAAATAAAAATTCTATTTAAAATTAAATTTAATTTTTTTTATTTATTTTTATTTTATTATTATTAAAATTTATAAAGTGCTCCGCAACATAATCTATAACACAAATGCTCATTACGTTACAGCGGGGATGAGGGGCCTCTTCATATGAATAAATATATGCTTCTGTGAGGTATCGGAATTATGCTTCGATAATTCCGATTCCTAATCTAACAAAAGCGAATATTACATCAGCTGGGGAAGCCTCTCATCCCCGCTGTAACGTAATGAGCATTTGTGTGCTTACTGCTGATGGTTAGTGCATTAATCACGCATATACCATTATATCTGTCAACCTCTGTGAACCGAAACATTAAGGTCGTTAAAAAAATTTCAATCTATTTTATTTGAGGGAATTTTTTTAAATTTCTTAATTTAAAGTGTGGTAAATCTCTTCTTGTAATAGATTTTCAACTTAAATTTTGTTTTGTGTATGTGAGATTGTTTTTATTTTTTTGGGATGGAATTTGATTTTCTCCATAATTTTTTTTATTTTTCGGGCTGAAGATTTAATGAATTTAACGGAGAAACACACCTAAATTATAAAGGCGTTTTCCGGGGTGGTTTTCGGGCCAGTCTCACATACGTGGTAAAATTGGTACTCCAACTGGTTGCAAGATGTTCGATTGAAAAAGACAAATAGCACAAGAGTAATATTTTGCTACACCCAAGATAACTTTCTCTACTCCAGGTTTTTTGGTCGAGTGAACCATTTTCTGATGTTGTCATACACCATTTTTTCAATACTTGCCAACACAGACGTGCTTAATAATCGGGAATCGGGATAATAAGTTTAATTCGAGTATTACGTTATGGAGGATATTTTAAATGGCATTTACTTCACATCATCATCATCATCATCACAATTGTCAATCATCGACATGACATGACAGCAAGGATGAAACAAATATATTGTTTTGACATTTAAAGACGGTGTAGTTCATTTCTGTTCCATTGATACAAAATGAAGGAAAATATCAATCGAAATAAACATTAATATGAGCCTTCTCTTACATTTGTAAGACTCGATTTTATTCTAATAAGTGCTTATAAATTTTAAGGCAATAATTTTATAGAAGTGTATCTTTTTCTATATTGTTAACCTGCATAATTTGTATTAAATATACTTATGTATAAAAACATATGCACTTATTTAACATAAATTATATCGTTTATGTGCCTAATAGTAATATTTTGGTATTATTTGTATACATGTTACAATTTACGTCTGCGTTTTTTCAGTTTATGTCCTTTTCTTCACAAACAAAACAATAAATTCATAAAATGAGTTGGTTTTAATAGACGGATAAATAAACGAAACAACAACAAAAAATCGTGTTTAGTATAAAAGGAAATTTTTCACTCGTTTTATTACATTTCGTTTTCATACTTTGTGCTGTATACATCGTGTATTTTGGAGATTTTTGAGATAGCTATATAATTTTTGTGCTTAAATAAACAGTTTTTTTAAAACTTATTGACTTTTGCTTGACACGGACATTCTTTTTTGCTAATTCTACATTGATTGCTTGCTCTTATAAATTTTCGACCCCAGTTTATTTTAGGACAGTCTTAACACCGTTCGTATATTTTTTGGCTTATACAAATTCGACCCGGCTCTCTATTGGACTTTGGATTCTATTTTCGTTTTTAGTATTTTAACGATACATTTATTGTTTGTTGAAACATGCCGTTCAAAAAATTTGAATTTAATCAAAATTCGTTGCATTTGCTTGTGCGGGTTATCGTTGAAAATGTAAATAATATCGATGAAGTAAAAGTTGGAGGAGGAATTGGAAACTACAACTCCTTACTGTATAAAATATGTTGTGCCTTACATATAATGTGCAACGAAGCTAATCGATTAAAAATCGTAAATATTTTAAAAAATAGTGAGACTAAAGTTCGCATTGAAACTGCTTTAGCAGATAAAAAGGCGAACAATTGTTTAAATGAACCAAATCTTCAAAGTTTGGATAATGTAAATGAGTTTATTGATAAACACGTTACTGTTCCAAGTACAAATTTTTTGTCAGATAACATTAAATTTAGTAACATAGAAAATATCATTTGCTATGAAAACGATGCGGATATAGAAATTAATGATTTTGGTAAGGCATATGTCGTCAACAATGACGACGTAGTTCAAGAGACTGACAGCGATTCAAGTATGTTTAAATCTAAACCAGCCATCCCAAAGTATACTAAACAAGAATATCGAGATTATATGTCAAACAAATATAAATTACCCACCACCTGTATGTCGCCCAACCAAAAAAGTCGTTTCAAAATACCAACTAATGAATGGTGTGCAATTTATGAACCTAAAACTAAGAAATTAGACAAATTTAAATATCCCACAGTAATTTCGAACTATGCAACAAAACTGACTGGTTGTCAAATAAATATTAAAGCTGTAGACTACTGCAAAAACCATATAACTATACGGGCATATTGTAGCCATAAGTCCCTTGATGGAAATAAAAAGTGCAGAACTTATAGATTTGTTTGTAAAAATTTCTCAAATCCAGTATTTGAAGTTTCAAAAAGTTCGGGCCCTATAATACATCCGTATAAAAAAACCCGATATGTTTCCAGATACGCTAGGGAATATTATAAAGATATTTTACGCACTCAGACAGTAGAATCTGCTGCAGAATTATTTATTAAAAACGAAGATACTGTTTTTGTTAGTCAGCACAACACTCAATGTACGACGAAGTCGCAAGATGTGCTAAGGAAAATTCGCTCCGAAGTAATTTCGGAAAAAGATAATGCACATGACGACATTGAGGACATAAAAATAGAAATTTTACTTCAAATGAACAATAAAGATCGGTATATTCATAAATTAGGAGTAGTACCATTTTCTGTTATGACTTATAGCAGATTACAAAACAATGTTTTGAAAATAATGAGCGCCAAATTGGATCACAATGATTTTGTGGCATATCTGGATGGCACTGGCGGTGTCGTAAGAGCTCCATATCAGAACTGCGGCACTATATATTATTATGCTCTAATTATCCCTACGTATGCGTATTTGAGTGATCCCTCCGTACCTTTCCCAATAACGGACTTTGTATCATCGAGCCACAATGTTGATACCATTGGGGGATGGCTTCGATCATACAGAATATTCACTGAACACTCTTTCAAAAAATGGCCAGTTTTTAGTGCCGTAGTAATAGATTTTAGTTTTGCTGAACTAAATTCAATTTTAGATGCATTTAACCAACAAAATTTAGTTGAATATTTAAACATGGCATTTAAATATCTACAAGGAAATGATAACGGAGCATTTAAAAGCAAAGTGAAAATTTATTTATGTTGTTCCCATTTAATGAAAAATATAACAAATGATATTGATCATTATTTTGCCAAAACTTCAAAAAAAAACGGATATCTTAAAGAGATCATATCTAGTATCTTTATGTGCAGCAACTTGCAACAGATAAAACATATTTGGAAAAACATAAGCATTTTAATGAAAAACAAATTTTTAAATCATGAAACAACAAATGCGTTTCGAGAAGTTTGCGAGTTAATAATGTCATCAACTTCAACAGTTGAATTTGATTTTAACGAAGTGAAAGAATTGAAAGTAAACAGTGTCGACCTAAATTCTACAATTTATACACAGAGCCCTTTTTTCCAAGAATTTCGGGAAATTACCGAAACTTGCCATGTTGATATCAACAAAACTAAGGAAGGAGGTCTTAATTACTTTTATAATCCAGAATTTTTAAATATGTTCGTAAAAAAATACATAACCTATATTCCGTTATGGAGTGGTTTATTGCATAACGCTAAGCGGTACAGCAATGCGCATATTGAAAATTATTTTGCTGTTATTAAACGAAGATGCCGAAACTGCCCACTCATTAAAAGATTACCTACTAAGGCACTACGTTTTATTAAAGAAATAAATGTGCGAAATGCTTTAATTTATAAACAATTAGTTGCTGAAATTCCGAAAATATCGCTAAAACGGCATTATCAAAAGGTATTAGAAGAGTCATTAAACGCTTCTGAGTTATCGTTAATCGAAACCCAAAAGGCAGAAGAGAAGTGGAAGAGAAAATTGACTCTTAACACTCCAAAGCGCGAAGCAAACTTTCACATTCGAAAAATAACAGAGCTATCCCGATCAAGTGAGATTGATTTCGAAAAGAAGACGATTTCAATTTTGGGAGTAGACCTAGAACCAATTAAGGAAAATTCATTAAACAAGTCTGTACAGCTTGTAAAAAGTATTGATTCAGAAACTTCTAAAATAAGGTTTTGGCCTTTATTGGAAAACGGAAGTCTCACTGATGATTATTTTAAAAATACTTGTGCGTTCGACTCTTTTATCCAATGCGCCATTAACTCATTCGAAATAAATAAAATGAGAGACACACCGATGAAAACTCTGCTAATGGCCCTGACAGCCCAAAGTCTGCCACAAGCTTATAAGGTCAGAAATGAACTATTACTTGACATTTATAAATATCAAAACTTTTGCGATTGTAACATTTCAAAAATATCAGATTATTTTCTGAAAATGTATCCAAGCGTCGTTGTTAAATTTAAATGTAATATCTGTCAAGATTGTACTTGTGAAGAAAGGCAATACATAAATTTAAATATTTTCGAGTTGGAAAAAAATGGATTTGATAATATAGATAAAAGTTTTTCGGAAATACACAAAAAAAGATGCCAAACTTGTGAAATATATCTAGATATTACTTCAATTATACCTTTCAATATAGTTGCTTTGCAAACCGAGTATATAAACCAACAATCACCTGTTACAATTAGCTCTATACAAAGCAATTTTACATACCATAATAAAAATTACGAAATTAATTCGATAGTTAGCTACATTCCATCAAATAACCAACCACATTATGTAAGCTATTGTAAAATGGATAAGAAGTGGGTAAAATATGATGATTTAAAGTCGTATGTACAGCAGATCGGGAAGCCAATCGTTGAAAAGGTTATACCTCACTTAATTTTATTTAAAGTATCAAATTTATAAATCCAATAAAATTTGAATAAATTGTTGCACAAAACTAAAATCAGTTAATTTTCGTTCCATCGTCACATGTTAACACAACTTTAAAATTTTAAATACTTAATCGAGATGAGTCATTCAAATTTTTTATTCAGCTGAAATATCACCAATTCATCTACACATGCAATTACAAAATACAACCTGCTTACATTAATTTATATAAAAAATTGGTCAACATTGAAATCAGCACTGAACCAAACAGCCATAGTTGTGAATTAAATACAACAAAACTTTGTACAAGCGCAAAAACCCACCGTTGGTCAAAAAACAAAATTTTGTGTTTCTGAATAATTTCGTAATTGATACTTCTTCAGTATAAAATCAATTTCATTTTACGACAAAATTTCGAAAATAGTCGAGTTAACGATAGGCTCCAGTAAAATTTACCTGATCACACGTATTCATCAACGCGGATAGTCCCGGTGATGATAGACACGCCAGTAAAATTTACCGAGCGCTAGTAACATCTCGAAACGACAGCCATCTGATCACACATATTCAATGCGGATAGTCGAGGTAAAGATGGACACGCCAGTAAAATGTACCGAGCGCCAGCAAAATCTCATTGAATTTATTTGTCGCGATAAATTCAAATAAAGATTCTCAAACGCCACAAGTCTCATCAAACGACTGTCATCTGATCGCACATATTCGTCGCGTAGTCGAGTTTCAGATAAAAACAAGTCAAATTTACCGAGCGGCAGTAAAATCTCGAAACGACAGCCATCTTATCGCACATATTCAATACGGATAGTCGAGGTAAATATGGACAAGCCAGTAAAATCTACCGAGCGCCAGTAAAATCTCATTGAATTTATTTATCGCGATAAATTCAATTGAAGATTCTCAGTTACCAAAAGTTTCATCAAACGACTACCATCTGATCTTAAATATTTACCACGGTAGTCGAAATTGAGACAGTCAATCTATCGAGTGCGAGGGAAATCAGATTGAATTTATTTGCGTGCTATTGACTCAAATCTACATGTCCTAAGTATACCAGAATTTAATCTATGAAACCATGAGTTCCGAAAACCGAATCGATCGGGATCAACTTGTAATGATGATCACTAATCACAATATTAAACCCAAGTCGACCTGTATGATAAGATTGGCGCTAAAGACTTATATCCATATGGTCCAGTTCATGAGACACAATTTTGTATTAATCGTTCCCAGAAACCACGAGTTCTGGGTATTATTTCGATAATAGAATTCAAAGAATGAAATTCTACAAAATCTAGATAAATTATATCTAAAAGCACAATATCAAAATGTTATTAAATTTTTTTTGTTGATATTATCAGGGACTCCTGCGCGGCGGGAGGGGCAGGTTCAGGAGTATGGTGGCATCACGAGTACCTGCAAAAAGAAAGGAATTACTAATTTTTAATCCACAATACTGTAAAAAGTTACCACATATTTCTAACAAAATCATAAGCAAATTCTGAAACTTTCTGAATAGTTATATAGTAAGTTAGTAGTTATGTAAATAAAAAATAAAGGAAAATAAAAACATAATAATAAATTCGTATTTGGCCCTGTTTTAAAATAAAAACAACTTCATGTCCGACAAATTTTTGGAAAAGCCCACCACAAATCAATTTTACTCAACCAATTTCATAAAAACGGGAAATTTTCGAAAATGCACGGCACGAATCGATATTGCTCACAAACAAATCATAAGAAAATTCTGAAACTTTGTGAATAATTTCGTAATTGGTCCTCCTTTAATATAAAATCAACATCATGTCCGACAAGTTTTTGGAAAAGCCCAGCACGAATCGATATTACTCAACCAAATTCATATAAACGGAAAATTTTCGAAAATGCACATCACGAATCGCGATATTGCTCACAAACAAATCATAAGAAAATTTTGAAACTTTCTGAATAATTTTGTAATTGGTCCTACTTTAATATAAAATCATCATCATGTCCGACAAATTTTTGGAAAAGCCCAGCACGCATCGATATTACTCAACCAATTTCATAAAAACGGGAAATTTTCGAAAATGCACAGCACGAATCGATATTGCTCACAAACAAATCATAAGAAAATTCTGAAACTTTCTGAATAGTTTCGTAATTGGTCCTCCTTTAATATAAAATCAACATCATGTCCGACAAGTTTTCGGAAAAGCCCAGCACGAATCGATATTACTCAACCAATTTCATAAAAACGGGAAATTTTCGAAAATGCACGGCACATTACTCAACCAATTTCATAAAAACGGGAAATTTTCGAAAATGCACGGCACGAATCGATATTGCTCACAAACAAATCATAAGAAAATTCTGAAACTTTCTGAATAATTTTGTAATTGGGTCTACTTTAATATAAAATCAATTTTATGTCCGACAAACTTTTGGAAAAGCCCAGCACGAATCCATATTACTCAACCAATTTCATAAAAACGGGAAATTTTCGAAAATGCACGGCACGAATCGATATTGCTCACAAACAAATCATAAGAAAATTCTGAAACTTTCTGAATAATTTTGTAATTGGTCCTCCTTTAATATAAAAGCAACATCATGTCCGACAAGTTTTTGGAAAAGCCCAGCACGAATCGATATTACTCAACCAATTTCATAAAAACGGGAAATTTTCGAAAATGCACGGCACGAATCGATATTGCTCACAAACAAATCATAAGAAAATTCTGAAACTTTCTGAATAATTTTGTAATTGGTCCTCCTTTAATATAAAAGCAACATCATGTCCGACAAGTTTTTGGAAAAGCCCAGCACGAATCGATATTACTCAACCAATTTCATAAAAACGGTAAATTTTCGAAAATGCACGGTACGAATCGATATTGCTCACAAACAAATCATAAGAAAATTCTGAAACTTTCTGAATAATTTTGTAATTGGTCCTCCTTTAATATAAAAGCAACATCATGTCCGACAAATTTTTGGAAAAGCCCAGCACCAATCGATATTACTCAATCAATTTCATAAAAACGGGAAATTTTCGAAAATGCACGGCACGAATCGATATTGCTCACAAACAAATCATAAAAAAATTCTGAAACTTTCTGAATAATTTCGTAATTGGTCCTCCTTTAATATAAAATTAACAACATGTCCGACAAGTTTTCGGAAAAGCCCAGCACGAATCGATATTACTCAACCAATTTCATAAAAACGGGAAATTTTCGAAAATGCACGGCACGAATCGATATTGCTCACAAACAAATCATAAGAAAATTCTGAAACTTTCTGAATAATTTCGTAATTGGTCCTCCTTTAATATAAAATCAATTTTATGTCCGACAAATTTTTGGAAAACCCCAGCACGAATCGATATTACTCAACCAATTTCATAAAAACGGTAAATTTTCGAAAATGCACGGCACGAATCGATATTGCTCACAAACAAATCATAAGAAAACTCTGAAACTTTCTGAATAATTTTGTAATTGGTCCTCCTTTAATATAAAATCAACATCATGTCCGACAAGTTTTCGGAAAAGCCCAGCACGAATCGATATTACTCAACCAATTTCATAAAAACGGGAAATTTTCGAAAATGCACGGCACGAATCGATATTGCTCACAAACAAATCATAAGAATATTCTGAAACTTTCTGAATAATTTCGTAATTGGTCCTCCTTTAATATACAATCAACATCATGTCCGACAAGTTTTCGGAAAAGCCCAGCACGAATCGATATTACTCAACCAATTTCATAAAAACGGGAAATTTTCGAAAATGCACGGCACGAATCGATATTGCTCACAAACAAATCATAAGAAAATTCTGAAACTTTCTGAATAATTTTGTAATTGGTCCTCCTTTAATATAAAAGCAACATCATGTCCGACAAGTTTTTGGAAAAGCCCAGCACGAATCGATATTACTCAACCAATTTCATAAAAACGGGAAATTTTCTAAAATGCACGGCACGAATCGATATTGCTCACAAACAAATCATAAGAATATTCTGAAACTTTCTGAATAATTTCGTAATTGGTCCTCCTTTAATATAAAATTAACAACATGTCCGACAAGTTTTCGGAAAAGCCCAGCACGAATCGATATTACTCAACCAATTTCATAAAAACGGGAAATTTTCGAAAATGCACGGCACGAATCGATATTGCTCACAAACAAATCATAAGAAAATTCTGAAACTTTCTGAATAATTTCGTAATTGGTCCTCCTTTAATATAAAATCAATTTTATGTCCGACAAATTTTTGGAAAACCCCAGCACGAATCGATATTACTCAACCAATTTCATAAAAACGGTAAATTTTCGAAAATGCACGGCACGAATCGATATTGCTCACAAACAAATCATAAGAAAACTCTGAAACTTTCTGAATAATTTTGTAATTGGTCCTCCTTTAATATAAAATCAACATCATGTCCGACAAGTTTTCGGAAAAGCCCAGCACGAATCGATATTACTCAACCAATTTCATAAAAACGGGAAATTTTCGAAAATGCACGGCACGAATCGATATTGCTCACAAACAAATCATAAGAATATTCTGAAACTTTCTGAATAATTTCGTAATTGGTCCTCCTTTAATATAAAATCAACATCATGTCCGACAAGTTTTCGGAAAAGCCCAGCACGAATCGATATTACTCAACCAATTTCATAAAAACGGGAAATTTTCGAAAATGCACGGCACGAATCGATATTGCTCACAAACAAATCATAAGAAAATTCTGAAACTTTCTGAATAATTTTGTAATTGGTCCTCCTTTAATATAAAAGCAACATCATGTCCGACAAGTTTTTGGAAAAGCCCAGCACGAATCGATATTACTCAACCAATTTCATAAAAACGGGAAATTTTCTAAAATGCACGGCACGAATCGATATTGCTCACAAACAAATCATAAGAATATTCTGAAACTTTCTGAATAATTTCGTAATTGGTCCTCCTTTAATATAAAATTAACAACATGTCCGACAAGTTTTCGGAAAAGCCCAGCACGAATCGATATTACTCAACCAATTTCATAAAAACGGGAAATTTTCGAAAATGCACGGCACGAATCGATATTGCTCACAAACAAATCATAAGAAAATTCTGAAACTTTCTGAATAATTTCGTAATTGGTCCTCCTTTAATATAAAATCAATTTTATGTCCGACAAATTTTTGGAAAACCCCAGCACGAATCGATATTACTCAACCAATTTCATAAAAACGGTAAATTTTCGAAAATGCACGGCACGAATCGATATTGCTCACAAACAAATCATAAGAAAACTCTGAAACTTTCTGAATAATTTTGTAATTGGTCCTCCTTTAATATAAAATCAACATCATGTCCGACAAGTTTTCGGAAAAGCCCAGCACGAATCGATATTACTCAACCAATTTCATAAAAACGGGAAATTTTCGAAAATGCACGGCACGAATCGATATTGCTCACAAACAAATCATAAGAATATTCTGAAACTTTCTGAATAATTTCGTAATTGGTCCTCCTTTAATATAAAATCAACATCATGTCCGACAAGTTTTCGGAAAAGCCCAGCACGAATCGATATTACTCAACCAATTTCATAAAAACGGGAAATTTTCGAAAATGCACGGCACGAATCGATATTGCTCACAAACAAATCATAAGAAAATTCTGAAACTTTCTGAATAATTTTGTAATTGGTCCTCCTTTAATATAAAAGCAACATCATGTCCGACAAGTTTTTGGAAAAGCCCAGCACGAATCGATATTACTCAACCAATTTCATAAAAACGGGAAATTTTCTAAAATGCACGGCACGAATCGATATTGCTCACAAACAAATCATAAGAAAATTCTGAAACTTTCTGAATAATTTTGTAATTGGGTCTTCTTTAATACAAAATCAACATCATGTCCGACAACTGTTAGGACGGGCTCAGTATAAACCTTTAGTACTACACCAAATTCATATAAACGAGAAATTTTCGAAAACGCACAGCACGAATCGCGATATTGCTCACAAACAAATCATAAGAAAATTCTGAAACTTTCTGAATAATTTCGTAATTGGTCCTCCTTTAATATAAAATCAACATCATGTCCGACAAGTTTTTGGAAAAGCCCAGCACGAATCGAAATTACTAATTTCATAAAAACGGGAAATTTTCGAAAATGCACGGCACGAACCGATATTGCTCATAAACAAATCATAAAAAAATTCTGAAACTTTCTGAATAATTTCGTAATTGGCCTTACTTTAATTCAAACTCAATTTCATGTCCGACAAGTTTTTGGAATAGCCCAGCTGGAATCTATTTAACTCAATTAATTTTTACATTAATTTTTCGTGCTGGCTCTAGCTAATACTCAAACCACATTATGTTTTAGAACATTTATTGTTGAGTCTTATTATTTTATTTAATAATAATAAAATTAATTATTGGACGTTCGAGAACTAAACGAAATTATTATTAAATGAAAACGTTCAGTTTTATAGTAAACTTAAATACCATACATTATATTTATTATTATAATAATTGATTATTTTATCGTGTACATTTTTTTAGGACTATTCAATGGAAAACAAATTGGTTTTGATATTTGAAAAATTTGTTGCATATTATGTACATTTTGGAAAATCTCGTGCTAACTTTTCGTGCTAGCTTCACATCGGTGTTTAAATACATTTTTTCCGTGTTTAATAATCTGTTTAAATATAAAAGAAATTCGTGCTAACTTTTTTAGTATTATGTGAGAAATACATTTTTTCGTGCTAACTTGTACTAAAATGACATTATTCAAGATCCAAACCATTAGTGTTGCCTCAGTGTTTTACGTGCTAACTTTTCGGGCCAACTTCACAGACATATGTGGCCGAGCGTTATCGTGGTGGAAAATGGTTGACTCGTGTCTGGTCGCGTACGTTGGCCGCTCTGCCTGGATTTTCTGCTTCAATCGGATCAATTGTTGACGATAGAGTTGGGCATTGATGGTTTGGCCACTTGGCAACAGCTCATAGTGGATCACACCTAGCTGGTCCCACCAAATGCACAGCATGACCTTGGCCCCGTGAATTTTTCGAGTCGATGGGCCGGCCTCGCCTTTGGGATTATCGTAATGGATCCATTTTTCATCGCCAGTGACAATACGATGCAAAAAAGACTTCTTTTTGTGGCGCTCGAGCAGCATTTCGGACATGCCAAATCGTCTTTCCACGTCTCTTGGCTTCAACATGGCACCCAATTTCCCATCTTTTGGATGAACTCCAAGTCTTTCAAATGTCTGGAAATTGTTGCTTGATCAACTCCCAATGATTCTACAACTTCTTCTTGCGTTTGACATGAATCTTGATCGAGTAATGCCTCCAACTCTTCATCCTCAAACTTTTTCGGCTGACCAGGACGCTCTTTGTCCTTGATGTTAAAATCACCACTTTTTAAGCGACTAAACCACTGCAAGAGCATGCTCACCATACAAATCCACGAGCAAACGATGACTTTCAGCTGCAGTTTTGTTTGCAAGGTCGCATCCAACAATACTTTTTCTTATTATTTGAGAAGGTCGCAACCCTGGTACTTCTGCCAACTTTTTTACTGTTTCATTTGCTTTGCATTTTGTTTTTATTTTTTTGCTTTATTTTTATTTGTGATAGGCCTCTTATTTAATATTTTATTTATAATTTTAAAAATTAAAATATTTCACACTTTATTTTTTTACTAAACAAACAACTAATTCTCTGATTTATAAAATTTATTTTATCACAATTGGAACTCCATAGACTGTATCGATAATACGGTTTACAAAATCCTAATGTGAGAAAACTGAAATCACTCCACATTTATAAAAAAAAAATAAAAAAAAATGTGCTAGTTTCAGGTAGATTTTAGTGAGTCATCATAATGACACATGCCATTTTGGCTACAAATGACGGGGCCGACCCCACCCCACAAATGACGTATTAGTGAGGGTAACAGTAATGGTACAGATTCTTATTTTTATTTTTTTATTGTTTTCATAATTTTTCAACATATTTAATAATTTTTATGATTTAGTTAGACGTAAAAAATATTTAAATTTAAAATTACCGGTAAAGGCTACTCCCACTATTGCGCGCAACCTGTCACGGTTATACTAAAACACCTGATGCATTTAAATCCTTCTTAACTCTTAAGAACATATTTGATATAACTTACATAATATTATGCTAAAAATATATTTGTTTTCATATTTTAAGTCGTTACTACGGAACGATTCGGTTATCAAAAAAAAAATCCAGCTGGCCTAAATTTCCAAAACCCCAATTCACAAAATTTATATAAAATATTGCATTTCAAAATGTTGCATTAACAATATATTATTTTTTATTAATCTTGCAATTACAAAATCTTCCTACGTCCCCCGAACTTCAAATCAAAGCCCCTCAGAGGGCTAAGCGGAATCCAGCGTGCCCATGAGAGTTATCGAAGCCGTTAGCCTCCCAAAATGTTGCATTACCAAAATATTACTCATTACAAAAAGATTTTTAAAAGCTCGATTTAAAACAAAAATATGAATTCGGGCTTTTGAAAGTCGGGATTTTGGAAGTCGGGATAAAGATTTCGGGAGTTTGATTTCGGGATTTTGATTTCGGGATTGTGAAATTCGGGAAAACGAGCCCAACCCATTTTTCACAAACTCTTGATAAATCTTAGTTTAAAAATCTTGGTTTCAAAACCTTGGCTTTGAAAATCTTGGATTTCAAAACCTTGGTTTTCAAAATCTTGGTTTTGAAAAATAAATTTCAAAACCAATTTTTTTTTTTCAAAACCAAGATGTTGAGGATATTGATTTTCAAAATTTACAGTTCCGCGGAATTCCTGTTGAAAATATAAATCGGGGAAAACCCTGATTTTATAAAAATCCTAAAATTAGGGAATTACCCGAAACTGTGAGTATATCCTTCCTGCATCTAATCTAGTTCACTTAAATGATCAAATATTGTGTGTAAAATTCAAATTTTGTTAAAGTATTAATTCCCACCCATCAAAAAATCTGTTCTAAATCCGATTTTTACCATAGTAAACGATTTACGGGGCTATTGGCCCGCACCGTAGTACTTAAAAACACAACAACAAATAATGTTCACTATTAGTTGTTATTATTATTAGTTCACTTTTCATAATTTACAATAAATCACATAATTTTATTTCACGTAAAACACTACTAATAATTTGGGTTGGTATCGAAAGGCCAAAAACTTTATTACCGAAAAAATATCCCAAAATGCCATCCCGAAAAAAATAATCCAAACAACAAAAGTCTCAAAACTCATAATACTAAAAATATATTTACCAAGAAAAAAATTGCTCGAATACAAAATCTCAAAAAAATAAAAATATCGAATTAAAAATCCCAAATTTTACCGAAAATAAAACCAAATAGATATTACTATTATGTAGACTTATATTTCATTTTCATATTTTCATTTAATAGTCTTAAATAAATATAAAATTAAATGAAAATTTTGGATTTTTTGTTTTTGAGAATAAATTTTTCGAAAAAATTTAAATCAAAAATTTACAAAAGGTGATTTGGGATATTTTTCGGACTATTATGTTGACTAGTTATTTTATGTTATTTGGAATTTGAGAAACAGCCTACTAATAAGTTTTTGATCTAGTCAAAAACATCATTTTGGTAATCAAATATTCGGGAATACGATGATATCCCTAATAATTTATCGTCGAACTAATCACTTTCGAAAGTTTAAAACTTCGCGTACCGTTTCTATTAAATGACTAACTCCTTGTGTTGAAAGAACCCGTATTTATATACCGATGAAATATTCTAGACTCACTTGGATTTATACATATATTCTCAAAGGTTCCGTTCTAGATTACTACAATCTGCTATCCAACCAAAATTTTATAAACCTTCCCTAATGCTGATACTTAAATCTAGATGTCACTAATTTCATTAAAAAAATATGATTATTTTTAGATAGTACCCGAAAAATTATGAACGCGTCTTTTCTTCATATGTGATAAATTTTGTAAATTATTTGCTCAAAAGATGGAAAAATTTCAACTAAACCGAGATCAAATTGGGTGGGACTTAGTTGAATATAAAGATTTGATTGGCTAAAAAGTTGGATCAAAAATAATCCCGTTCCGTGAACTAAGCATTAAGGTTTAGAACTTAACTAATTTCTTTTATGCGAGATTAGTGACGTCTGGGGTTTTGTAGTAGTACTAAAGAATTTTATATCAGTTTATTGTGTAGCAGATTATAAAAGTCTGGAACAGAACATTTAGGAGAATCTAGAATATTCTATCGATGAATATACACGGAACAACGAGCCAGTTTTAGTTAGACATTTGGGAGAAGCGAAAGTAAAGAATACGAAATATTAATAAGTAGTGTTAAGTGAAAATAGTAGGGGTGGAATTATAAATTGTAAGTGGTGTATTAAATAAATTAATAAATAATTGTGGAAATTATTTGTTGTTGATATTTAGAAATTATACAAAGATTATTTCCGGTATTTTCGCAAATATCCTAGAAGTGTAACAACTGTGAGAACTGTAGTTGTAAACATCGGTGATACGAACCGGTTATGATAAGACAAATTCGTAACAGTATTGTATTAAAATGAATGCATTTAGTTTGTTTTTGATTATTCTCAGATTAGGAACCAATAATCCCAGAAGGCGTCGGCACGAAATTCCGAATTTTATGTTAAAAGACCGAATTATCAAAATCTCGAAAGAAATCCCGACTTTCAAAATCTCCAAGGGTTGGGGTCGTTTGCCCGACTTTCAAAATCCTGACTTTCAAAATCCCAACTTTCCAAATCCCGATTTTCAAAAGAACGATTTTTAATTTTTTTTTATCAATCGGGCGCCTGCGGGCCAGCATTTTGTAATGCAATAATTCTAGAGGCTAATGGCTTCGATAACTCTTACAGGTACGGGAGAGGTCGCTTCGCTCCCCCGCTTAGCCCTCTGAGGGGCTTTAGATTTGAACTTCTGGGGACGTAGGAGCCGGGATCAGCAAACATGTCGCACTACGTGCCGCACGTAGGAGTGAATTATATAGAATCTGTTAATGGCACCTACTCTAGTAGGTAGTTATAAAAAATATTAAATATTACATATTATTTTTTTATCTATAAAAAAACGAAATTTAATATTTAATATTTTTAAAAAAAATCCCGGCTCCTGTCGGAATGTTTAAGGTTTCAGCAAAATCGGGATTTCGAAAATCAGGATTTTGAAAATCGGGAGTTTGAAAGTCGGGATTTTGAAAGTTGGGATTTTGAAAGGCGGGCAAACGACCGCAACCCCTTTTCAGCATCAGAATAATTCTCACATATTTCCCTAATTCCAATTTTTTCGTGATATTTTGGGAAAGTTATCAGACCGATCAACTAGGTAACCATCCAACCAGATTTGAAGTCGATTAAAAATTATCTAAGATACTACGTGGTAAACATTTCACATTTTTTGCACTAAAATATAAGAATATCCCTTTTTCTTTAAGGAAATGTAGTGCTATAAGCCTTTGCATACAACGATACAGAGGTACCTCACGAGCACATAAATATTAGCCCTTATTTGGAAATAAATTATATGGCCGCCTAAAATCGAAAACTTACTTAGCAAGTTCAAAACGATGAGTCTCTCTTAATTTTCTATTTAGATTCCTAAATTTCCAATCCAAAATTCAAACGGACCTCCATATCTAATTTTATAGTACTTGTAAAGATTTAGCCGAGTTGGACAAATACTAGAAAATTTTTCAAAACTCGACTTTTTCTAAGAAATGGCGGTGATCGATCAGTAATTTCAAAAAACTTTAAAATCCCATATACCGAGTTTCTTGATTTCGGCGGTCAATTAATTTAAAAATTTAAGGGACACTTTTAAGATTTTAAGGGCCAACCAAGAAATGCAAGAATAAAAACTTAAAAAAAAACACACAAAATCAGCGCGATGTTAATTTTCAACTTTTATGAATAAAGTATGATTAGATTTTTATGTATTTTGATTTATTTATTATAACAAACATTTAATAATAGAAAAACCACTATTATTTAATTTTAACTTTTATAAACAACGTGCACAATTCAATCTAATTTTTAGGTTAGGTTTCAAATATTCAAAATCTTTATCATATGTAAGTGAAAGATGCAAGTAAAATTATTCAAATAACTTTATATAAATTTAGTAATAAATTATACAATTAAAATAATAATAATATATTAATAAAAAATCAGATGTTTAATACAATTTTTTATGATTTTCTTATTTTTGGGCAAGAAATAGCACAAACAATTTTATTTTTAAGTGGCAGCCAAATTTAACGCAAGTTTCGTTGAGTTCCTTTAATAACACTGAAACATCATTTTTCGCATTCTTATATTTTATTAAGTTAAGTTTTAATTCCTGACTGGTTCCGCTTTTATTCCGCCGGAATGCTTTGTTTGTAAAAAATTAGCTAAAAAACACAGAATTCTCTTGTGAGAGTTCTACCTCTTGTGGCGAGTAGTGTAACCTCCCGTTTTTCGCCGGCAAATAGATAATTCCGCTATCTTATACAACATTTTTATTTATCTGGTTACCAGACACAAGAAAAACGTGAAAATTTCACTCTGATTTAACACTGCCAAGGATAATTACTAAAATATTGATAGGTGCTTGTCGAAAATTATTCATTTTAATCTCAGTGATTTGTTTTTATCCACAGCCCAAACATTCGCCTGGTTACGCGACAATGCATCTAAATTCAAGCAATCATACAGTCTTTGGTTTCGCGGCATACTAATCCTGCAGATTATTCGGGCGAAAGATGCTGAATACATTCTCACCAGTACCAAATGCATCAACAAAAGTCCCATCTATACATTTTTACATCCGTTTATGGGCACCGGACTGCTAACAAGTAATGACACCAAATGGCAACAGAGGCGAAAAATTTTAACACCCGCCTTCCACTTCAACATCTTGCAGCAGCAATTTCACCAAGTATTTATAGATGAAACGCAAAATTTTGTTGATATGGTAAAGCGGTTGGATGATAAAGTGTTGCCTGTGCAACATGTTACCTCGTTGTTTACGTTGAATACGATTTGTGGTAAATAAGAGTTGTGTTGTAAAATGACATCATTAATTGAATTTAACGAAGACGCGATTTTTCAGAAACGGCTATGGGGATCAAACTAAATGAACGTCCGGAAGCTAAGGAATATCGTAAAAAACTTAATGAAATCGGTGAGGTGTTATTGCATCGTTTATTGCGACCCTGGTTGTATACTAACATTGCGTGCCATCTGTCAGGATATTTTCGACTATTGAACACTTATTTGATTCCGATTCATAAATTTTCAAGGCAGGTAATAAAGGAGCGCCGCCAATTATTTCACGGAAGTAAAGTTGAATTCAACTTTGATGAAAATATGTAAGATCTAAATCGTTACAATTAGCTTTCTTAAATAATGTTCCAACAATTTTTTACAGATATGAAACCAAAAAGACTCGGTACGCCATGCTCGATACACTTTTATTAGCGGAATCTAACGGTGAGGCTATCGATAATGAGGGAATACGAGAAGAGGTTGATACGTTTATGTTCGAGGGCCATGATACAACCAGCGTTGGATTAACATTTATTATATTTCTGCTGGCCGAAAATCCTGATGTCCAGGAAACCGTATATCAGGAAATCCGGGCGTACATCGATGAAACAAAAACCGAAGACTTTACATTAAACCAACTAAATGATTTAAAATATTTTGATTGTGTGATCAAAGAATGTTTACGAATGTATCCACCCGTTACGTATATAGCACGAGAAATAAGCGAACCTCTCTCTTTTACCAACAATATAATATTACCGGCTGGCACAGAAGCACATTTTCACATATACGATTTACATCACGATCCGGAACACTATCCAGAACCGGAGAAATTCGATCCAGATCGTTTTTTGCCAGAAAACTCTGCAAAACGCCATCCGTTCGCCTATATACCGTTTAGTGCGGGACCACGTAATTGTATTGGACAGAAGTTCGCTCTTCTCGAGATAAAAACACTGATGTTGAAAATTATTTTAAATTTTCGTTTGGAGCAGGTAACAAAGCGAGAAGAGTTGGTTATGGTGTCGGATCTTGTATTACGCACCAAGAATCCGATACTGGTTAAATTTAATGTACGGGATGATAATAAAGAATTTGGTTTATAAAATATTTTTACTGTTACTTTTATTTTATATTCGAGATTATTGGCAAAAAATAACTGAAGGGGTCATGAAATAGCAGCCATCAAAATCGTAAGTGGCGAGGTATGAGCGAAATACAAAGTTTTCGCGATTTAAAATAAAAAACGGGGACTCCCAAGAGAAGACGCTGTAGAATAAGAGAGCCATAAAAATATTTTCTTCTTGTGTCACCTCTTTACTGTATTTCTCTTACTTGTTGTAAGCGAGTATTTCATAGTGCTTATGTTCTCGAAAGTATAAACTATAAGAAAATCTCAGATTTCGTGACGACTAAATATGATTGGAAGCCTTAAACATTCCTTGACTCCAAAACTACAAGTAAATACATGGAGCAGCAAAAGTTCATAGCCGACCAAAAGTTCATAGCCGATATTCAACAGACTTGAATCCCATGGATTTCTCCATATGGTCCATTTTGGAGAGTAAGGTGTCCACTAAAAAATAAATACGAAAGTGTTGATGCATTGAAGTCAGCTCTTGTTCGAGAATGGAATAAAATTCCGCAAGCCCACGTTCGGTCAGCATGCAATGCTTTCTATGGAAGACTGAATCAAATAATCAGAGCCAAAGGAGGTCTTATCGAGCAGTAACATGTTTTTCATAAAATGTAATGTGTTTTCAACATATTCTACGAAATTTCAATAAAAAATAATCAAAATTAAAAAAATTACAGTGTTTTCATTTGGTAACACTTGGTCTCAGCCACCCTGTATTTATTGGAAATATTAGTATACAATGTTTTACTTTAATAAACAAAATTGTTTTTTAAGTAAAATTCGATTAAAATATCAACAAAAACCAATTAAATGTAGTAAAATATTTTTAGACTTTTGTTTTCTTATCTTATTGCAATCGCTTGAAGACCGCAAATAATTAAATTATTTTCCCGTACATTTATTCCCCAACCGCTAGAATTAGTTTTTGGAAAACGGGGAATTGGGAAAAATATCTGGGAAATAACTGCTACAAAAATAAATTATTCCCTATTCCCGGGGAATTACCAGAATAGGGCCACTGGTATGAACCTAGGTAAATTATTTATGTTTCAAATTATTTGTTTTCAAGCATTAACTATTTCAAAATTTCTAATTCCATTTTATTTATTTTTTTTTATTTGGCAAATCTTATCAGCTTAATTATATTCAGGTGCTTATGTTAAAGAGAACGATTTACGGGTCAAAATAATTGTTATTGATAACGACGACGAAGACGCTAAGGAGCAAGAAACCGTAAGGACTATTTTGATTAGTGATAGTTTGGGCAAGTCTAATTTTGTCCATCTCTGGAATAAGTCTTGAGTGTGCTGATTCTGACGATCCTGTTAAATCGATCCTGATTCTGTTAAATTTAAACTTTAGGTGAATTCAAGTCTTAATAATTTCGAAACTGATCAAGGTATGTCGTTAAATATTGACCATGTCTTAAGATTGGTACCCGAGTTTGATGTTCGGTTAGCTCGTTAAATAATATATAAATGTGTGTGCATTTTTTTATAGGCCTCTGACGTCAAAAAATGAAAAAGATACCATCCTACAAATTGTTCAATCGAAACTTTCTGGTAGAGCTTACGAATTAATCTTATAAAAGACGATCACTAATTTTATTCTTAACAAATAATTGTTTTGGTTTAATGTAGTTTGATATAGCTAGCTTTAACTTTTATAGCTTAAATTTGTTTTTTAATTTATGCACATTTGCTAACCAACAAAATTTCCGGCACCAAAAAAGTTTTCGTTGCCAGTAATACGCCTTATAACTATCAATGGTTATGAACATCGATAAATTACACTGAACATTTTTTTACCAGATTGCACAATTCGCATGAGTTACTTAAAATAAAAATGATGGTTTTAACTCTAAATTTTGCGAATCACTTAATGTTATTTTTTTTTTGTCACATCACAATTATTATGTTTATTTATTATTTTGTATGTCACTTTATGCAGGTTTAAGTATTACTGCCAATTACAACCAAGTCATCCCGAAAGCTCGTCTTTTATACACATCCCAAAGTCAATAAACGAACCACTACATAGACATATTGCAATGATCTCGTTTTGTTTTCTATGTAGATTTATTTCATAGTTACATGATAATGTCTATAAGGGGAATTTCGTGGAGTACTAGAATTCAACCCATTCGCGGTCGTGTTTCTTAATTCGAAAAGGCCTTACAATCGTGGGGGACGACCCATCTGTGGGGACGACCCACCAAAGAATTTCTACCTTCGTCTCCAAGCTCATAAGCAACGTTACCTACAGGACGGATTACAAAGGCTTTCTGAAATTTAGGGGCCAGTTTGGTAGAGAAATTCTTTGAGGCCGCATCGCTTTGAGCAAAATTCATTGCAAAAACCTTTTGCCCAAAATGAAATTCCCTCCGACGGCTTCGAATATTGTAGAAATCCGCATGTCGGTCATAAGCTAGTTTCAAATGTTTCAGAATATTATCCTGAGCTTGCGTTTGGCGGTCGTAGTTAGAGATTCCCAGATCCTGTCCTCCAAGATTGTGTAGAGTTTTTAGAAGGTGGTAGTGGGAACCATGTCCCACATGATGTTGGCCAAACATTATAAAATGAGGGGTTTGGTTAGTGCTTTGATGGATAGAATTACGTAGGGCAAGAGTTATAGAGCTAATATGATTGTCCCAGTTTTGGTGATTATCGCGCAGATACGATCAAACCGCAGTCAAAATGGAACGGTTTACGCGTTCCGATATATTGGATTGAGGAGAATACTTATGAGTTCGAATGTGACGTATCCTATGTTCATCCAGAAACCCTTTGAAGAGATTCGAAGTAAACTGAACTCCGTTATCGCTTATTATGGACTCGGGCACAGATCAAATACCTTATTCTTTAGAAAGGTAATTACATTTTTAGAGGTTGCGCCCCGCATTGGTTGCAGTAAAGTGAATCGGGAATATTGGTCGAGTACAACAAATAAAAAGCATTTCCCCAATTTAGAACTGGGATATGGACCAAGGAAATCGACAAAAATTCTTTCCCAGGTTCCATGTAGTTTCCCATATTAGGACGAGCTACGAAGTTAGCCGGTTTTGAAGCCTTGCATATCCCACAAATCTTTATAAAGTCAGTTACATCTTTGCACATTCCCGACCAGTAAAAATTTCTCCGCAGGTATTCTAAAGTTTTCGCGATTCCAAAATGAGAAGCTGAAGGCGGACAATGAGCATCGGTAATAAGTGAGATGATTAATGGCTTGGGTATAAAAAGTTTCCATTGTGGCACATCGGAAAACGTGTCATGAGATCCAAAAGCAGAATTATAAAAAATTCGATCGTTAAACTCTTTGAAACTGAGATGAGCATCGTGGTTATCTTTCAGTTTTTTCAAAAGCTCTTGATATTCAGCCTCATTAAAGGAGTCTGAATTAAGATCAACACAACAAACCTCAATTACATGGTTATTGGGGTTGGTGTTTACAGTCAATTCATCAGCATTGATGCGAGACAAGGCGTCCGGCACCAAATTTTCTGTAATTTTAAACACCACCGTGCCAGTCGACCTGTTAGTTCTTTCTGGTTCATCAACCAGGTCAAGCCGGCATGGTCCGTTATTACAGTGAATTCGAACCCTTCCACATAATGTCTAATTTTTTTATACTAATGACAGCCGCGTAACACTCCAACTCTGTCGTGCTATAATTCCGTTGCGCGGAATTCAGTTTAGTCGATACATACGCAATCGGGCGTTCTTCATTAGTGTCCGATTTTTGAAACAAGACTCCACCTATTCCGGTTTTCCAAGGATCACACTCTATATAGAAGTGTCGGGAGAAGTCAGGGTGACAAAGTACTGGTGCAGACGATAAAGCATCTTTCAAAGATTGAAAAGATTTTTGAGCCATGGAATTCCAAAGAAACTTTTTAGATTTTTCAGAAGGTCAGAAAGGGGAGCGGTAACATCAGAGTAGTTTCGAATAAACCGACTGTACCAGCCCGCCATACCTAAGAACCGCCTTAGCTGTCGGACAGTTTTTGGTGCTGGATATTCGGCAATCGCTGCAACTTTACTCAGGCCCGACTTAAGAACACCATTACCAACAATATACCCTATAGATATCTCAATTCACGCAATACAAAATTGCTTTTTTCGACGTTAATTGTCAATTTGGCTTTGGAGATTTGATCAGCAACTTTACTCGAGAGCTCTAGGTGTTCCTCAAAAGTCTCGGATGTCACGAGCAAGTCATCTAAATATACAAAAATTTTGTGATGAAGTTCATGCGGTATGACCTTATCCATGAGCGTACACATGGTTTGGGGGGCATTACAAAGCCCGAAAGGCATGACGGTGAACTGGTAGAGGGGTCTACCAGCTACGGCGAAGGCAGTCTTATCTCTTGACCTCTCATCCAAGGGGATCTGCCAAAATGTGACAGTGTGCTCCACGAACTAAAGCTCTCTTCAATCACACCTAGGTCGAGCATGCGATCTAATTCCTTATAGAGTTCTTTTTGTACCACTGGAGATATTGGGTAATGACGTTGCTTAATCGGAATAGCGTCACCAACATCAATATGATGAGACATAATATTAGTTCTACCTAAGCCCTGAACAGCGAAGATGGGAACTTTCAAATTACGCGATCTAGTCTAGATTTTTGGAATGTAGACAATTCATGAAATATCAGTTCAGGCTGTAAGTTATTTTCACAAGAAGTTAGTTCGTTAACTTCCGCACTATTAGAACCCGCCAAACGCCACCCAGAAATTAACTCCTAGATAAAGAGGTTGACTGAATTTAGGCGCGACGTGCAAAGTTAAAATTCGAGTTACAACTTCTTAATGATGGGGATAAAAATTATCCTACCGTCGAGAAAGAGCACTTATCGGTTATTTGGGCTATACTCAAAGGTTCCATCCTTATTTATACGACAGAAAGTTTGTGATTAGGATCGATCATCGACCCTTAGTTTGGCCCAATAGATATCAAAAACCTAGTTCTCGACTAATTCGCTGGCGATTGAAGCTGGATGAGTACAATCACGATATAGAATACAAACCTGGAAAGATCAATCAAAATGCGCTTAGCCGTATAAAAATTTCTGAAGATTTTGAAACACATAAATCGGATAAAATTATTGCATCCATTACTATAACACAAGCGAGACAAGTGACACAAGATTCAACTCCTGAATAGTGTGATAACTCAGCCTTCTAAATTTGTTCCGACTAATTTAACAATTCGAAAATCATTATCAGCTGAAGAAGATATAAATGAAGTTATAAAGGAATTCCACATTACATCACTTGGTGGTCATCAAGGATTTTCTACAACCATATAAAACGAGTCAAACAATACTACGAGTTTCCTTGTATGATTAAGCGAATAACATCATTTATTAAGAAATGTGCAATGCAGTGTTACGACTGTACGGTCATAACAATGCTGCACACCCTATATATATTATTTCCATGTAATCAATTGTTTGGTGCCTTTGTATTATTTCATGGTAACTGGTTGTATTTGTATGTCTAAAATCCGTTTTGTTTGTATTGTTTGACGAATGGATGATAGTACACCGGGTGTGTGAAGCAATGCGCTCTCGAAGAATATTTTGTCTTATATGCTTATGCTTCTCGTTTGCGAATTGATGCAAACGAAAAATGAGAAGGAAAGAGATTCTTCGAGAACGTTTTGCGCGTCGTTTTAGTTGATGATGTAAAAACCCGAGTTTGATTAAAAATTACAAAATAAAAACATTAAAAATTATTTAAGATCACTTTTGTTTGTAATTAAGTTATCTGAGGTGGTATTAATTAAGGCTCTCGATAATTGTATCCGGATGATTAGGATACCGTATTTTAACGGGTACACCAAATTACAACGGATGCTGAAAATATTTTACAGAGTACACCAAATTACAACGGATGCTGAAAATTTAATAACGGGGGTCGCATTATCGAAGCGATTGATCCCTAATCAATTTTGGTATCGGGGAAAGGTCCCGCAACGGTACGGGTGGCCAACCGGCTATTCGGTTTTGGTATCGGGGAAAGGCCCCGCAACGGTAAATGTGGCCGCCAAAGGTCGCACCAGCACATTGTTTTATTAGTTAAGGTGCGCGTTCTTTTATTTTTTTATTTTTTATTTTATTTTTATTTTTAGATATTTTCGGTTTTATCATTTAAATTTTTTTTCAGCGGGGCCCCATTATTATATTAATTTTTTTTTTTTTGGAATTTATTTTATCTTCCTTTGGTCGCATATTTTCCTTGTCGTCGTTATTAAGGTTGGGTGATTTATTTATGCTTCGGTTTTTGTTATGACTAAAATGAATTGCTAAAAATTTTTAAAGTTTAGGTATGATGAGGGGGGACTTCTCTCTCCGTGTTGGCGTGTTGTTAGCGGTCCCTTGGTGCCCGCATCCGATTTCGAAACCGGCGCTTGCGCCGTTTGAGTTCGGACGGATGCGCACACCAAGGCACCTCTCTTTCCGTTATAATATTTTTGTTTTGTTTTCTTCGTTCCTCAAGTTCTGACCGACAAAGTTCGGCGGCACTCCGGGTTTATTATTATTATTATTTGCGTTTTTTTTATTTTATTTAAGAATTTCTGTAATCAAGTTGTAGGCCAGGAGCCATGCAAGCTTCAACTTCTAACGAGCCACAGCACTTCTCTCTGAGTTGTAGCCGGCAAAAAATCACCGTGGAGGCTACTGCATGCGCTTAGATGAAATCTACTGCAGATTACATCAACGTCAAAAATTCCAATTAATAAGATTTTTATGAACATAGTAGGCCCAATGATTGTTTCACATAAGGGTAACAAATATATGTTAACGATACAGGATGACCTCACTATAAGTACTCTCTGGCAATCCCAATAGCTAGCTTCACAAGATACTGACACAGCGGGCTAGAGCATTTACTGAATGATTTATATGTAATTTCGGTACACTTAATTCCATTGTCACTGATCAAGGATCTAATTTTATATCTGAAATATTTAGTAAACTCTGTAAAACTCTGAAAATTAAAAAAATTAACACCACAGCGTACCATACTCGAAGAATATTTTAGAATATAGTATATTTAATATAGTATATTTAAATATTCCCAAGATTATAAAAGTTATCATAATATCATAAAAGTTTAGTTTATATTGAATTATATCTAAAAACTAGTTTATATACTCGTAAAGTGAAACAAAAAAATAAATAAATAAAAAGAACAAAAAAAATATTTCGCGCCAAGTGGATTTTGGTTGTCATAAAAATGTCTTTTTACGAAAACGCGGAGGAGTCTCATAATTTCCATCTAAACTCGGTTTGTTCTGCATCCTCATGCAAGAAGGTGATATCACAAAAACAATCGGTTGTGATGTGCGGCTACTGCCAGAAAATGTACCACCCACCATGTAAGGGTATTATTGGAGCAGCTAAAATAAAAAAAGCAGCTGAATCTAATTGGGCTTGTTCTCCTGAATGTGCTAAGTTATTCACCTCCAATCGTGAGCCTTCAGCAACATCATCGACAGAAACAGTGAAAACATCTGATGAAAAATTTGAAGATGCAATCAGGACCCTGATGATGCATATAGATACACAATTCGCGGAAGTCAAATCATTGATCTCTGACATCCAAAAATCTCAGGTGTTCATCTGTAACGAGTTTGATGCAATTAAAATCGAATTCAAAACTATTGCTGCAAATAATGGAATCTTAGCTGAAAAATATAATTTGATACAACAAAATTATACTAAGCAAGAAGAACGCATTAATATATTGGAGGCACAACTTGATGTCGCTTCACAGAAAGAAATTGTGAACAATATTGTTATTGGTGGTTTGCCTATGGATGTTCCCAATATCCCCAAATTCATCTCAGAAGCCATTCGACACATTAATTGTGAAGCGGAGATAACTGAAATAAAAAAAAATGTATCATACTCCTAACTCGACATCAAAGTTAAAAAATTCATACATAATTACCTTAAATTCTGTTGAGATTAAGAATGATATCTTAACTAAATTTAAAATGCATCGTCGTTCATCTACCTCGGCTACACAAACAGGATATTATGTTATGCAGCACTTCACTAAATTTCAATCGAAATTATATAATGAAGCCAAGAAACTGCAACGTGCACACAACTACAAGTATTTATGGGCCAAAGATGGGAAAATATTTCTACGCAAGACAGTTGAATCGACAATCCACCATATTTTTAGTCTCAATGATATTTTTCGGCTGGATAAGCAGACAACACATCATGATTCTCCAAATGGTTCATCATCCAGTAAAGGAACCTGAAGCACTGGTCACATTCACATCATCATCATTCACACTCTTGAATCACAGTAATTATAGTTTTATATTCACTTTTATTAGAATTAGATCATTTACATTTCTGTTTATTATTAATATTTTATTCATACTACACATCAACTATATTTCCAACTTTTTATCCACTGTATATTATTATTATTGTCATTGTTGTTGTTGTTTACATGTTTTCTATGTATTATTATTATTTTCTCTTTTGACATCAAATAATTTTGTTTTGTCTTGTTGTCATACTGGAATTGAATTAAAACCTTATAAATGTCATTTTGGCATTTGTCTAAAGGCTCTACTACACTACAATATTTTTTACCACTACATGGTCGGTTTATTTGATCGATATTTTTATTTTGATGAATGGCTCGGTAGTCTTACCAATTTAATTAAGCGGCGCGAAATAATTTTATTTATTATGAATGGTTACATTAATTTGATTATTATTAATTTCAATGGGCAGCTCAATGAACTTTAATCTTGTTTACCAAAACATACGTAGTATAAGGAAAAATTTAGATAAGCTGCTTGTATACATAGGCTCCGGTAATCTACAGCCTCAAATTATTGGTTTGTCTGAAATTTGGATTTACGACAATGAAGTCGCGAATTATGGTGTAAAGGGGTACGATCTATTCACTTCTTGCCTGCATGATAAACGTTCGGGAGGTGTTGCTGTTTATGCCCATAGCAGTCTAAATTGCAAACAATTTAATCTACTTTTCCAAACTTTCAACGCGGTCGGTCTGACTTTCTTTATAAATTCTAAATTAGTTTGTATTATTTGTATTTATCGTCTGGGATATACAGATATCTCCAGTTTTATTGATGAATTCAGTGGGCTTTTGGAAGGTCTATCCCATTCTAACTTAATTATCATGGGTGATTTTAATATCGACTTCCTCAAGCAGAACGCAATGCTTGATAGGCTGCTAATTTTATTATCGGAACATGGTTTGGATAATATTCTTGAACCAACACGAATTACAAATACCACAGCTACTTGTATTGATAATGTACTCCATAGATTTGATCAAAGGTATTTTCCGGTAGTCTCTTACAGTGTATTAGACCTAAAAATTTCAGATCACTGTTTAATTGAAATTAAAATAACAGGAACCTTTAACATTAAATCTAATTCTCGGCGAACCTTTGAAGTTTTACAGATTGATTTCAATAAGCTAAAGGAACTACTATTGTATGAAGTATGGACTGATGTTTATTCTTGCCTAGATGCTTCTAAGGCCTACGATAATTTTATTAAAATCTTTAAAGGTCATATTAAAAAAAGCACTTCCATTAAGTTGTTTGCCAATAGGTCAACGAAGCTAAAGCCATGGATGTCGGATGATCTATTGAGACTTATACGTAAAAGAAATAATATTTGTCGCCTTGCAAAAAAACATAACAGCAACCGTAGATTGAAACAATATAGCTTGACGCTGTGTGACTCTGTTAACCTACAAATTGATATAGCCAAAAAAAGCTTTTATTCTCAAAAGTTCAGCAACAATGGTAGTGATGCTCGTAAAAATTGGAAAACAGTCAATGAAATAATTAACGGACAGCCTGATTCAGCTGAAATTAAAGAAATTGTTAATCAAAGAGGCTGCAAAATATCTGGTCCAGTACAGATTGCAAATGAATTTAACGAGTTCTTTACTAGTGTTGGTGATGCAAATGCTGCCAGTCTCCTCTTGAATGATGACAAAAATAGAATAATATGTCAGTATTACCAATCTATAGATAGTTGCGTTTTTTCGGAAATTTCATCTGGAGAAGTGTATTTTACAATTCTTTCGCTAAAAAATAATTCAACTCCTGGTTTGGATGGGATTTCAAATAATGTTGTCAAAAAAATGTCCTGGTTCTTAGTTGATGTCTTATCTTTTATTTTCAATTTAAGCTTGGTAACTGGAACTTTTCCTACATCGTTAAAGCGAGCCTTAGTTGTTCCGATCTTTAAAAATAATGATAAAACAAGTATGAACAACTATAGACCAATCTCTCTACTTTCGGTCTTCTCGAAAATATTTGAAAAAGTCATAAAAAGTAGAATCGTTTTCTTCCTAGAAAAAAGAGACTTTTTCTCTCCTGACCAATATGGTTTTAGGAAAAATAAAAATACTGAACAAGCTATTGTATCTTTCCTAGAACAAGTAACTGAACATATTGATAAAGGGTCCAAGGTATCTACTCTATTTATAGACTTAACAAAGGCTTTTGACAGAGTTCAACATAGCACATTGTTAAAAAAGCTATATTGTTGTGGATTCAGAGGGATAACCCGGGATTGGTTGTCCTCGTATTTGCATGGGCGAACGCAATTGGTTAGAGTAAATGGACAATTAAGTAAAGAGTTACCGATTAATGTGGGAGTCCCACAGGGTTCTGTCTTAGGACCTTTATTATTTTTAGTGTATGTAAACGGTATCTTTCGACTACAATTTCGAGGGTCTCCAACTGCTTTTGCTGACGATTTCTCGTTTACATATGCTAGTCCAAGTTATCAAGAAAATATCATGCTCATAGATCATGATTTAAAAAGTTTGTCTATTTGGTTGGAAGCACATAATTTTGTTTTGAGTCACAAAACGAAATTATTACATTTTAGGGATACCTCATCGTTGTATCTTGAGACAACGTATCATACTTTCAAATGCAGCAGAAACAATAACACGCAATGCCCTCCTAATGACTGCTTCTTAGTGAACACTGTTGATGAATTTCGATATCTAGGTATTATTATTGATCGAGATTTAAATTGGAAAGCGCACACACAAGGACTGAAAACTAGACTATCATTGGTCTCCAGAAAAATGTATGTCTTACGGCTATTTTGTCCGCAATATTTACTTAGGACGATTTACTTTGCATTAGCGGACTCAATACTGCAATATGGTTTATCATGTTGGGGTAGTGCTTGCAATGCTACACTACGTCCTGTCTACGTGCGACAAAAGCAGTTAATCAGAATAATGTGCTTTAAACCATCTTTTTCGCCTTCGTGGCCATTATTTGAAAATCTCAGCATACTTCCTCTACGTCACATATTCGTCTTCAAGGTACTTAGAATATTCTATGTTAAAAGTGGGAATAATTTTGTGACTCATGCAGGGTATAATCTCAGATCAAATCATACTTTCTTGAAACATATTCCTAAGTTTAGATTAGATCTACGGAGAAACTTTATTAATATCGTTGCACCAATCATTTTTAACAATTTACCGTTGGATATTCGTAAGTGCGGCAACTTCTCTAGTTTTTCAATATACCTTAAAGATTGGCTTCATCAAACTAAAAATATTGACCATCTTTTTCAACTATTGGTTTAAAATATTATTGTTTTTGTTTTTATTGGTTTTAAAATTATATATGTTAAAATTAAATGGTGTAGTTTAAGAGGTTTTAATATATTCATGTGTAGTAATTAAGATGTAGTTATAATTTTATTATATAATTTTTGTTTCTCTCAATTTTAACTGTAAAATAATTTGACTTTAAATTGATTTTAATTTTGTAAATAGAATTCAAATATTTTTTTGTGGCTTAGAATCAGGGGACCAGTCACGTGATCTATTTGATCCAATGGTTCTCTTATCTTACCTTCTTAATCTTGTTAGTTTTAATAATGTTTTACACTCAATGTATTTTATTTATAATGATTAAGCTGGTAATGAAATAAAATAAAAAAAAAAAAAAAAATACTGAATCAAATGGTGCGTTAGAACAATCACACCGTACATTAACAGAGTACTTAACAAATTTTATTAACGACGATCCGTTAGAATGTGATCAATGGATTCCTTAAGCAATTTTTAATTTTAATTCAACACCACATACTTCAACTTCTTTTGTGCCAATTGAACTTCTTTTAGCATATAAACCGAATCTTCCTAGCTCTTTCTAAAAAGATACAAATCCAGTATATACTTACGACGACTATTTATCGGAACTCAAAGTTAGACTTCAACATTCATGGCAGGTTGCACTTTTCAAATTGGGGATAAGGTTCTTTTAAAAAACGAAGCCAGATCAAATACGCTGGACCCGTTATGGACGGGACCATATGAGGTTATTCCGATTTGTTCACCACTCATTTCCTCCATTCGTTTAAATCGTAGAGTCAGAACGGTTCACAACAATAGACTAAACTTATTAAAAAAAAACGAATTATTGCTATCATTTAAAAAAACCACAAATAAAATAATCTAACGTTGTCAAATCGCATGATCTTGGCGGCCAATTCGCATCAGAATTCCGTGTAAACAAGTGGCACTATCTTGTTGAAAGCGAAGATCACCTAAAATAATTTCATCCAAACCCCTCAAAGGGATGCTTGGCCCTTCACGAACATTTTCACTAACACTGTTTTACGAGTATGAACTAGACGATGATGTTCGTATACTCTACGATCTGCAACTGATCCAGTTTGTTCAAAACGTTCAACAATTTTGCGAATTCCAGACTGTGCAGAACATCCATGTTGACCAAAACCATCATGTATTTTACGAAATGTTTCTTTTACAGCACGACCATTTCCGAAAGATGTTTAGATAACCAAAACGTGTTTTTCTATTGTTAACGAACATTACTAAAATGGCATAGTTTTGACTTTTAATTTGGAACAAATTTTCGGATTGCGACCGCACAATAAATATTTTTTGAGCTTAGCTTACAAAGTTATGAAACAAAGTTAAAATATCACTTGAGACATTTTTAATTCATATAAAAGAAGTATCAACAATTTTTTTAAATATGTTTTATTTCAAACATTTAAATAAAAACAATTATCGTTTAATATTTATTTAGTTACTTATTTTGCCATCATCGTGTTTGCTTTATCTTTAACTTAGTTTTCTTCTTTAATACACTTTTATTGTTTATATATCATTTAGATTTTGTTTCTTAAATATTTATTTCATTTGGATTGGTACATTTTGCTTTATTTATTTATTTATAGGAATTGTAATTTTCTTTTAATTAGTAATTATTATTTGTAACATATTTAATTAATTAATAATTTTGTCGCCATATTAATAATACACTTGTTTGTTTTATTATTTTAATATAAATCATTTAATTATTTAATCAAATTAATTTTTTCGTGTTCGTTTTATAGTTTTTTTTTTTGTTGGTATATGATAATTTTAATTTTTTTAATCTGATTTTATTAAATAAGATATGTTTTACAAATTACTCTTATTTTAGTTAGTTGTTTATTTATTTAAAAATACGATTTGCAGAGCTGGGCACACACAACTAATTTGTGATCTAATAAATTATGTTAATCTCTAGTGCCGTTTGTAATTTTTTTTAATCCTAATAAATTCTAATATTTTTTTAATTTTATTTATCGTTTTTGTTATATATTGTGAAGAAATATAAGGCAATACACACACAACAACACATTAGCAAATTTATGAAATCACAAGAAATTGATGCAATTTCTTAATTAATTATTAATCATATTTTTAAATAAATATTTTATAGTTACACATTATTTTTTTGGAATGTACGTTGTATTAAACCAAAAATAATTCGGTTAAAAAACTTAAGTTAAATTTTGTTTTAATACGTAAAAAATGTTTATCAAAAAAATTTTAATTCTGAAAAATTATTAAAACAAAAATTATCATCCTGAGGATTATAATTATTCCTTGAGGTAGTCGTAGTCCATATGCACTAATTTTCTGTGAAAAAATTAAGGCGGGCACTCGTCTAAACTCTAAACGATACCTAAGAAACTAATTAGTTCGGAAATTACTACAATATTACTCGGTAGAGGCGCTAATTTAATTATAATTTAATTTTAAATCGAACAAAAATATTTTCGCGGTGGAGTATTTGAGCTGTTTAAATCACATTTTATAATAATAATATGAGAGGGTCAAATTGACAACTAATAGTAGGCGGCAACCATTATAAGTTGAAAAAATTGGCGTTTAGAACAGAGGAGAATGTGAACAACACAATTTTTTTCCAATTACTAAAAGAATCTAAAATACTAGCAATTACCAGACTTGTACATATATGTAGGGGTAATATGAGCCCCTAAATGTTACTTATACAAAACAAATGGTGTTCAGTATGAACAGGATTAACATGCCACGCAAGAGAAGGGTTAACCAATTTATACCGCCTGCTGCACCAGATTCCTGTGGAATATGGGATGCAAGAGTAAAATCACATCTGCGCAGATGCGACTTTGATACCAACTGATGGATTAAAGATTACAACTGGTCCAACAGCATCAACGTCATAATCGGCGTTGGCTACTATCCCTTAAAACTGAATTTGGTCGGATCATAATGGGAACCACAGGTTAAAGCCAGGTAGTCAAAAGGATGCCAATGATCTCCACTGCTGATATACGATGGGATGATAAGGTGCCAGAAGATATAGAATGAAAATGGAAGAAATGCACAGCCGAATTAGGAGGGTTAACCAGAATAAAAGTACCAAGATGGGTTAAAACATCGTCGTACGTTGGCATATTTTATTTGTAATTAATTTTCCAGAATCAATCAGCATGGATTTTTAGCTAATAAAGCGGTCCAAAACGAGCAGTAAACGTTCAGCAAATTTTTTACAGCCTTTATATAAGCTAGTAGACAACATCACAGCAAGCGAGCCTGTGGAAAGGTAAAAGATATGGAACAGCTGTTTGGTGACCAATTGCTACATTTTTAAAAGGATTGGAGGATAAACAAAAACACATTTCACATGTCCCATGATGTATTGGATGTATAACTTAGTTTTTTGGATTTTCTAAGAGATGGCGTAACTTTAGTACTAAACATTCTTTTACAATGGCACCTACCGCATTTTAAAGTGTTGATATTACACATTAAAATTTAGTTTGTCATTATTCGTGAAAGCGTTAACCACATATTTTTAATCCCGTTTAAACATGTCGAATTTCGTACCAACAAAACACCATTTGCGGGAAGTATTACTTTTTTTGCTTTAATCAAAAGAAAAAAGTTCAGCAGCTTTTTCGTTTGCTTCAAGAAACTTATGGTGCACATGCACCAAATCAACAGACTTGCGAAAACTGGTTTAAACGATTCAAAAGTGGTGATTTTGATGTCAGTGACAAAGAACGTGCTGGTCAAACAAAAAAATTCGAAGATGAAGAATTGAAAGCATTATTTAAGGAAAACTCAGCTCAAACAGAAAAAGAACTTGCAAACCAGTTAAATGTCACTCAAGCAAACGCTTACATGCCATGAAAATGATTCAGAAAGAAGGAAAATGGGTACGCAATTCTTTGCTTACAAGACACGGCATTTTTGTCTCAAACGGAAAAAGGAAACTACGAGTCATCATCGACTATAGAAAGCTAAACGAAAAACCGTCGACGATAAATATCCAATTCCACAAATTGAAGAGATACTAGGCAATTTAGGAAAGTCTGTCTACTTCACAACATTAGATGTGAAACCGGGCTTTCATCAAATTCTATAATGGGTGAAAGTCGCAAGTTAAAACATCATTTTCATCAGACACGGGGCATTTTGACTTCTGCAGAATGCCGTTTGGTCTGAAAAATGGCCCGACAACATTCCAACGAGTCATGTCCCAGGGACTTGAAGATAAAATTTGTCATCTATATCTCGATGATATTTTCGTTGGAGTAGAAAACCTAACATTATTCTAAAAAGACTCTCAAAATTCAACCTAAGGATTCAACTGATTAAGTGTATATTCCACATAAGGGTGACAACATGGTGTGAGACTGAATAGAGGTAAAGTTCAAAAAATCTTAGACTGGCCGCTACCAAGAGACCAAAAAGAAATTAAGCAATTTCTTGGGCTATCTGGGTACTACAGAAGATTCATGAAGGATTCTTCCAAAATCTCAGGAAATATGCCAAAAATACACTAGCGATAGACCAAATACTTACCTATCCAGATTTTACAAAACCGTTCATTTTAACGACGGATGCTTCAGAATTCGCCAAATGAAGCCAAATTTAAAGAAGGGAAAGCACATGCTGTAGCAGATGCCGTGAATTTGGAGGGACACTCGAGAATAATTCCGATCAAATAGAAACAATACACTCGGTAAACACACCATTTGACTTCTTTATCCATTTCGTGGATAGACCTATCAATTATTAAACAAACCAACTTATTTTCAGACCCTCTGATAATATTGAACAGTGCGAACTTATCCTTTTGTTGCAAAAGTACCGGTATTATTTGCAAAACTTAATATAGTTAAGGAAACACAACTTGATGTGATTTAAGGTAAGATGTCGCGCAAAATTCAAGAAAGTGTTAAACGAACTGACCTTCAAACATTCAAGAATAATTCACCAAGCATGTCATGCGGTAAACCGTCAAAAATCGTCCAAAATATAGTGCTATAGATATGGTACACCAGGAGTAGTAAACATAAATTGTCTGAAGTGTAAATCAAGGTCATCACGAACTCATCAAGTGCAATAATTTTAAATAGTTTAGGCACTTGTGCAATCGATTTGAAATCTTGGACCGGCCTAAGGGTCTGCCGTTCACCGAACTGTATGTTGATGGTTGGATGGGTAATATCAGAAAGCGGAATGTGTAGCATGTATTCAGTGTGGCGTTTTATTGCGATTGGATTAAAAACTATGCCAACAATGTTTCTTATTTTCAGAAGTAATCTGGTTTAGCGACGATCCCAAAACAACCTGTTTTGCTAGATTTTGCAAATAATCAAAGGAAGACCCAACTGAATTCATCGAACATGATATCAAGATGAAAAATGCGAATCAGCTTCCCGTAACCCTCCCGCCATATAAAATGTTTGGACCCCGTAAAATTATTTCAAGAATTTGATAAGCTGCTTGATAACCATATATGAGTCTCCTTGGGCAGCACCTGTAGTTACGATGCCTAAGAAGAATAACGAAGTTCAGATGTGCCTGGATTATAGACGTTTAAATGCGGTCAAAGATAGAGATTGCTGTTTAGAATCGAAGTCCTTTCGCATTTGGTCAAGCAGTATTTATTCATGTCAATGACTGAGTTACGGACTGGTTATTAGCAGGTCAAGGTTAGCAATGAAAACTGGGACAAGATCGCGTCCATTACGCCATTTGGTTTATATCGGTTTAAAATGTAGTTCGGGCGGAAAAAATCGACGGCGTCATTTTAACGACACATGGACCGATTTCGAGGTAGCCTACTTTCTAATGTCACAATTCTAGCGTATCTATTTTTGGACATGAGACCACCCGATCAACGTATCACAAGGTCGCACCTTTTTATAAACCTGTTCGTGGTACCGAAAATTATTCAAGCATTTCTCAAATGTCGCTCGTTAATCAATTTGACAAAGAAAAATGCACTGTTGACATGGAGTGAAGCTGAAAGTTCTGCTAGAAACTACAGGACCATTGTAGTACGGGGATTGAACACATTTCGATGCTACATAGAGGGTGCTGAAATCATAGTTTGGACTGGTAATGTTAGTTCAATTATTTAATTTAACAAATATTTATACTGCAGAAAAATCGAATGTGATGGCTGACATTGTCTCGACTACCTACAACACACGAGCAGATTTTCGGATCCAGTGCCTACCGGGTTAAGATTATCTACAGCCTAGAGAAGCCTGACCCTCAAATCATGAAAATTATGTTTCTCGGGGATAACATATGGAGCAAGGGGTACTTTACCGCTATAACAACACCGGAGCTATCGACACATGCTGATACTCACTCCAATGTGTCATCCCCAAGCCAATCCCATGGAACGTCGTAATCGGGACTAGAAAGTTCAATTGGGAATTTTAGTGAAAGATCTTCAGACTGATTGGCCAAAGTATTTATCAAGTATTAGATTGCTATGAACACCACAATATGTAAGGCCACTGCCCGCTTTTTTAACATTCGGACAGAAGTTGCGAACACTCGACAGGGCCACAAATGAAATTCACGACATTATTCAAACGGAGAACTTCGCACCACACATTTCTTCGTATTTCTGGAACTTACAAGGAGTGATGAAGGATACTCGAGAAAACAATGAACGACGTTAACATTCACCTTCTAAAGTCGGTGGTCTGGTACTGCACGAATTCAATGTCCAGAGCAATGTAGCGAACGGATTTAGTACGAAAGTAGCACCCAAACTTGACGGGCCTGTATAGAGCGTATAATGAAATATGTAGCAGTTGGCGTTGTGCTCTATGGATCGATACGAAAGCTCGTATTGCAAAATCCCAAATTGTCAAAATCCCGACATTTTAAAAATGCCACTTTACATAATGCCGCTTTTGATTTTGCTAAAATCATAAAAAACCACCAAAAGCGGGAAAATTTTTGAAGAATTAAAATATTTTTTTTAACTACATCTCGACGATTTCTGTTTTGATCTTGGTCAAATTATGGGATGTGATTTGCATTAATATGAATTTTTCGAGAATTTTTGGAATTTAGTTATGCTCAATAGAACTTATGGCCATATAATGGGATTTTAACGTGAACTTCTGGAATTAGGCCGTTCTAAATGGAACTTCGCCATTTCTTTACCAATCATGGTCAAACTTAGGTTGTAGTTTTTGGTTTTGGCCATGTTGGATGAAATTTAGAAATTTCTTAACCAATAACGGCCATACATGAATTTTGAACGCATTTACGGAATTTGGCATTGCTAAATTGAGCTAGGCTGGTTCTTATTTATATAGAAAGGAACTTCGATTTTTTTTTTTTAATTATTCATTCTCATACAATAATAATGGCGGATTTTCCAGTGAATTTAATGTTCCTTTAAGGATGATTTCTGAACCACTTATGTAGAATTCTAATCCAGTTTATTTCAGAACTAACAACTATTTTATGCATTTACACTGACGAGAAACACATTATCAAAACCACACTTTTGATCGATTTTTTAATCGGGCAGAATAATCGGGATTTTGAAAAGCGAGATTTTGATTTCGAGATATTGAAAAGCGAGCAAACGACCCCAACTTTGTGTTATTGTCTCAGGCATGCGAAGAAGGAATGCGGTTCCTTGTGAAGGCTATTGAACAACTTTAATGTAAACAAAACGGAACTAACTATTATCCATGAGGGCACCGTAAATGTAAAATACTTAAATTTATCTATCACCCTCGTTTTTCTGTTCTGAAGCCGTGAGTGAATTGTTAAAAACTAGTTAAAAAATTTTAATTTTGACATAAAAATTTAAAAAAAATTAATTCACAAAAAAAAAAATAAAAAAATTTAGCCGGTAGCAACCGTATATAAATTTTGATAAGGGGCGGTATGTTGTAGTATCACTTAGAATCGAAAAAGTCGAAATTCGAAAAAAGTCGAATTGAAAAAGTGAAAGTTGTATCATTTTCGATTTTTATCGTTTTTTAATCTTGCAATACTTTTTCGATTTTTATCGTTTTTTAATCTTGCAATACTTTTTCTAGAATGAAATGTCAGCTAAATTTATTATTACTTAGGTTTTAAATGATGAAACTTTATCATTTATCGCGATTCAAAAATGATACAACATACCGCTCATTCGACTTTTTTCGAATGTCGATTCGAAGTGATGGTACAACATACCGCCATTAAAAAAACATAACCTCACATTTCAGATATTATAAACGTGTGGACAACTTCGTTCATCATAGAAAATGGATTCAAATAATAAAAAAGCGAAAAGGACCACAAATAAACCGTAAGCAACATATAATTATAATAATATTATAGTGTTTTAAGTAAAATTTCTAGTTAACATTCAGGGTCATATGAAGAAAGAATGAAACTTTTAAAATTAAGAATTCGTTTGAATGATCTGTTTAAGGGAAAAAATTCAAATTTTAGTACTGGTTAAAAGTAATATATTATTTTTACATTATATTTGATTATTTAACTAGTTTTTTAATTTTTTAGACAAATTGTTGAGGAGTGCCAATTCGGCCCTGAAAAAACATATTTAGGCTGCATACAACAGTGGTGTGGCCGTATGCAGAAATATAAGGTTCGCATCAAATAATACCGTATAATATGATTCACTAATTTGTTTTTTAAATTTTTGTAGAATTTATTTAAATTAAACACGGGGGGGGGCGGTGCCGGAGATGAAGCTCCTGAAGACAAAGTAAACAGGGAGGATTGGCCATATTTTAATATCATACATCAATTTGCAAGTAATAAGGACAATTACCATCCTTCCTATTTACTATCAAATAGTCGAGGGGTGTATACGCGGCCAAGTGATGACTACTCGAACAACCTAACTGCAACAAGTCCGACGGCTTCTACATCTCACGGCACTGATGGGGATGGAGCTGTAATATTCAGTCCAACGCTTTCCGGAACTTTTTATGAAATTTGAGCCTTTATTGTGGAAAAATGTTACAAGGTTTTTTTTCAAAGTATTACTTTTTCCCATCTTTCTGGCAATTTATGGATTCCATCCCAGAAAAACTGCGCCGGCTTGGCGGCCAAAAACGAATCGAGCCAATTTTCGATACCTTGAACTGAAGTGAAGCGTATTCCTAATATTGCATTCTGCATGGATCGAAATAGGTAATAGTCGGAAGGAGCAAAGTCTGCAGGGCTATAAGGCGGGTGATGCAGAATTTCCCATCCGTTATTTTCCAGGTAATTTTGGTGGAAAATGATTGACTCATGTCTGGTCGCATACCTTGGCCGCTCTACCTGGATTTTCTGCTCCAATCGGATCAATTGTTGACGATAGAGTTGGGCATTGATGGTTTAGCCACTTTGGAACAGTTTATGGCCATGATGTACTATAACGCACAAATAAGTAATTACATCTAGTATCAAATTCCGGTTTTTAATGCATACACAAAATACATCTCTGTTGGGGCTGTTTGGACAGCTCGTCAAAATACAGCATCCCAAAATTAATGTGGATTTTCTGTTAATTTCATCAGAATCCGAGGATTCAGAGGAATAAAAAAAGGATTGACCGTTTACTTTTTTTAATTTTAATTAAACAAATGTGATTTTAAAGAAGTCTGAAATAAAATATGAATTAAAAAAATTATGTTATGCTTTAAACTAACTGTTCCAAAAGTGAATCTCTTTCGTCCTTAAAATTTCGTTCATCGACCTGTATATTGATTTGCTCCATAAGCCCATTTATTTACAAGGATAGCTACTATCTCCAAGTAAATAAAAATTATTATTTGTATAGCTGGCGTTTTGGTATAAACGACTGTTTTTACTCTTGTTTCATGTGCTGATCCAGGAAAACCAACGAAAACATAATTAAAAATGTAGTTGCTGTTAACTACGGCTTGTAACTGAATTGAATAAAATGACTTATAGTTGATGTATTTGTCATGTTTGTCCACCGGGCATTTAATCCGTTTGTGGCCCCCGTCAATAGCACCTATAATAGCATTACCAAAAATACGAGATTTTGCGCACCTACAAAACATCTCTCCAATTTCGTGTCGGTCTTCGTAAGATGGTGGTGGTTTTATTAAATGCCGCATGTTCTCCGCAAAATACTCCAGCATTTTATAAATTATGGATTTAACCGTGAAGCTACGAACAATAAAATTTTATTATTATGTACATTATATATAATGCATATTCATAATTTTACTTACCGACTGATTCCGATAAAGGCCCCGTCTACTCGGTAACTACATCCAGCTACCATCCAGTATAAAAATATCACAAGCTCATATTCAGATTTCCAGCCTTTGTTTTTTTTGAGCATTCATTTTAAATTTTTCTTAAAACTTTCAAACATAATGCGCAGGAGTTCTTGAATTTTTATATTCTTCCCATTTAAAATATCATTTACATCGTCAGAATGGACGTGCAATCAACAATACTCTAACCGCTTAAATAATGAAAATACTTCAACAATATGATTCTCTTGATTTTTTTTTTATTTTTCTTAAAATTATCGCGATTGCAATTGTGAAACTAATTCACACAGTAAAATTATTGACCAAGTTAAAAAAAATTTACCGCGATATATTTTGATTCAAATTTTTTTACCATATTCACTTACACCCTGAATGGTTGTGTATGAAAAAAAAGTAGTTATAATTAAAACATCTGACGCTAATGATAGTGTGTCGTTTTGAGAATAAAGTAATACATAACACGTGGTTTGTGATCTTTAAGTAACAATACGTAACACTTAACGTAACACTAACGCAACCCAGTGAAAGACAAACCAATTGAAACACAATGTTCTAAATTACCTATAAATTAGCCTTCGTTAGCAGGTACGGCGCAATGTCATTAACCACGCCCCCTATTCTGTAAATAATCATGAACTTCATCCTGATCCAACAAAAATTTCTTTCCAGCGAAACCAGTTCAAATTTGATGAAGTATGTTTGCCAATTTTTTTCTGTCCTAACTTTTCCTTAAATGTATAAACGACCGTTGGGCCGGTAACACGTCTATTACACCACCATTAATTAGGTATTGTATAACATTTACGTACTTAGAACAATATTTCAGATTTAAATTTGATTTTGTTTGTTTTTTGATTTTATTATTATTTTGATTTATATGTTGTTGTTTTTTTTAATATTAATTAGTTTTAAACTTAAATTAAAAATTTAAAAGTATGGATATTAAATATATTTATGTATTTATATATATATTTTGTTGGTTGTATTTTTTGTTTTAATATTCCAAATTGGCAAGCATTTTGAAAACAATATTATATTATAAATATTTTTCTTTGCATATCAATCATAGTTTTATTTAATTTATATCACAGATCATTTTACTTTTCCTTCTATAATTAATTTTTACTTAATTATTATTGACCTAATTATCTATACTTTAAAATATCAATAATAATTATTTTAGTTAATTTTTTTGTTTGTTTTTTTTTATGTTGTGTTTGCCAATTAAGCCACCGTATTACCGTATTTTATAATTAAATTATACATAATTAATAATAAAATAAAATTAAAATAACAAAAAATTAATAAATTTATGTGTTGCGTTTTATCATAATGTTATATAAATTTATATTAATATTTTTTTGTTTGTTAATTTATAGCAATTTGTTTAATTAAATTAGAAAAATAAAAATATTTACACTATGCAACATATTTAAAATTATTTAACAAAATAAAATTATTTAAAATAAAAAAGGGGTATTTAACTAATATTTAAATTAAACAAATTACTTTTGTTTTCCACAAAATATTAGAGTCTTACCGTACTAATTAAAATTAATAATTTGTTATATTACTATTCTTAATAAAATAAAGTATTTTGATATTATCGCTAAACAATAATTATTAAATATTAGATATTTACATGAACGGCTAAAAATTATTTATACGCTTAATTAAATTTTAAACATAATTTAATTAATTTTTGTCTCTTTCTGTGTGTGTATGTAACTTGTGTATGGCATGCAAATGAGGGGCACCATTTATTTTTAACTCGGTGATGTCGTTACACTACTTCCTGATATATTTCCGGTTTGTTGGAGATCAGAGTCTGGGCTACTGACCCCCGTTAATTGATTTAAAACTAGCGAATTGTAACCACCGTCCAGTAATGGGGACGGTGATTGTAAATTTGTGTACAGAGTTTGTTGGTGGTGTTGCTGTTGCTGTAATTGTTGTTTTAAGAATTTTGAATTGAAATCGTTTTGAAGTGACTGTAACATTTCACGTTGCTCTTGATGCTCTTCCTATGGTAAATTAATTTAAAAAAAAAAAATAATAAATGGGACAATTCAGAAAGAAATTACGACTAAAACTTACAATAATATCATTTAGCTGTTGATTTTGATGTGGTGTCGGGAAACCAGAATTACGAAGTTCGTCAGTGTCGCCTGATATATGATGTAATGATCGGTCGATAGCTTCAAATGCTGTTGGTAGTACTTGAGTCAATTCTGTAAGTGTAGATAAAAAAAAATAAATCATCAGATTGAGAATTTTTGTCTTTGGTCTAAAATTCTCTTCTATCCATAAAAACATTAGAAATTAAAATTTTCAAAGTTTTTCAGAAAATTTAGGTGAACGCTAGGTTTAGGTAGAAATTAATGTAAATCAGTCCGTCAGATAATCAGTCCGTAATGAAAGGGCTCCAGCGACGATAACGAAATGTTCGAAGCACCTGTTCAACGTCGTCCCGCGTAGTGCTTGTCGTTATTGGTCACACACATTTGTGGTTTGGACTTTAATTGAGCCATTTTTTTTTATTTTGGTTGAGAAGGGGATATGGAACAACCTATTAGGTTATTAACGAATCGTACGGTGTGCTCTAGCTGCTAATTTAAGAAAATGGGTTTAGCATTAAAATTTAACCTAAAAATTTTCAATAATTAAAGAAAATACATATCTGATGAAAAATTTAAAATTGGTAAGGAATTCGAAATATAATTAAGTAGTTGTTTTAATTAGATTTACTAAAATTTTCCGTTTTGAACTAAATGAAAAGAAATTTATAGTTTTTAGTTAATTATTTTATTTTCCGATAGATGTCTCAAACTCGCTGTTGTTATTCGTCAATTCATTACGTTTTACAAGAGATGGCACTCGGTGTGTCTGACATTTATTTTTTGTCTAAATTTTCGAGTAACGAAATTAACGATTAGTAGCTGTCACTGTCAATTTAACAAAACACGACGCCAAATTGAGTCATGGAATTTAATTATATACTCGATTGTAAAAATAAATATTGTTCTAGTCGTCCAGATTATTGTTATTGATTCAAGATTGTTATTCATGTTTAGAGGCGCTATAAAAACACGGAAATTGTAAAAAAAAACTGAGTAAAATTTAGTCAGTTGAACAAATACAAATATTAAATATGTAGTAAACTAAAATAAATAAAAAATATGGATATTGTAAAATATTGGGTTCGAAATCACATGGAGTAAGAGTAATCGTTGCTTAGCCACAAATAGAATTTACATCTATCCCGACGTGATCGATCAACGAGTTTGTTCCCCCTTTTTGTCACCTAGTTCTGCAGTGAAACGGGTCGAGAACAACCTTGAAAAGTTACAAATTTATGTACACAAAAGTAAGGTGATTTCAACACGATGGATGATTCAGTAACTAACGGTTCAACATTGGAGATTAGTTGGAGAATTTAGTTCAGGATCAGGTGAAGAGAATACGATTAACTACGACGAATAACTGATAATCAGGGTTGTCGTTAGGAGCAACCAACAATCCAGAAGTAACTATGGCTTACCCCAGTGATGTCCCAGGATCTTCATGGTGTATTAAATGACCAAGTAATTAATGACGTAAGCCATATTATTATTCCCAAGTCCAATACTTTTGATAAGCAAATTGAATCCACTATCTGGTTGCAAATTAATGAAATAAATCCTCGTACTGACGAAGTGACACGTGGTAGATCACGAAATGTTCCTGCACATAGATTCCCGTTTGGTGAGACGGAATAGAATGAGATTATTTTTATCTTTTTCTTTCTCGCTTACTTTTCAATTTCTTTATTCTGTTTTACTACTAAATATCATTCCACTAACAATTTCACGCAAGCGGAATCCACCTACTGATCGCAAGTTTCGCAAACAAAATAGATTCACCAGTAGAAATTCTGATTCAGCAAAAGGATCAGAGTAGTTTTAAAGCAAAAAACGAAACACACCTTTCGACCTTTGAATTTCGTGTCATGTCGTTGTTGTTTTTTCTCTGTTAAAGTACAGTAAATTAAATTATATTTTTTTATTTTTGTACAAAAATTGGAAGCCGTTGGACATATTTTACGAGGAATCCGCCCCTTTGCAAATTCTGGCGAATGGAAGAATTTCGAAAACAATTTTATTCTGTGTGTCGGATGAGGGAACCCCACTTTATCCTTCATTTCAAAATCGACTGTTGCCAACATCCATCTCTTTAGGAGAAAACCACTCTTGAACAAATACATCATTGTCAAAATCCATCTTTCCTAAAATCCGTACCCAATTTTGTCAAAATCCACTATTGACAAAATAAATTATTTACGAAATCCGCCATTCCCGACGCGGACACGGACATCAGCACGGTTTTTTCTTCGAAGCGAAAAAAGTGATAGTTACAACATGTCGGTCCAGACTTCAGACATGAGACTTCAGACACAGTCAGGGACACAGACATCAGACATCAGACACGACTTAGATACAGACACAGTCATCAGACATCAAGCATCAAACATCAGCCATCAAACGTCAGACACAAACACCGACACAGACCCATACACAGACATCAAACATAAGAAATAAAACACAGACATCAAATATGAAACATTAGACATCAGAAACAGGTCGGTGGTAACTCGGTCCTAGGAAACAATGCCGAGGCAGAAGTCAGATAGGGTTCTCATAGGTCATTTGCAAATGATGCACTTAAGAGGTATGTGACTTAAATCCTGGAGCATCTGTTTCACATTGAGCGGCTTCCCGGTCAGCGACTGTACCCCAGGAGGGGCGGCTGTGTACCTACTTGGTAGAAAGTATAAATGCTAGGGGCGGCACCCGAAAAAGAATCCAACATGAGTTCAGGTGAAGAGAATTTAGTTACGGTGCGTGGAGTAGGAAACCCAGTACCGGTCGAAGGGAGTGAGCAAGCATGCTCCCAACGGTCGAGATCCAGCAACTGCAATGTTACAACGATGGCGAACTTGCCCGATGTGACCGATATGTCTACAAGCGAAGGGAGAGGAAGCATTGAATCCGTGCATGGGGACAGAACACTAACCCGTTTGGAAAGAGTGCCTTAATGCAGAAGGGAGCAATGACCAGTACATTAGAGCGATGTTTTCATCGCCTTCTTTGGGAGGAGTTATAAGGAGGAAACCAAAGAAATAAGGCTAACCAGGCTTGGAAGAAATATTGAGGAACTGGTGGAGTTCGTAAAACCGAGGAATAATGTGCATAGTGAGATAAAGAAGATGATACGCACCAAAAGTCCTGCAAGCACTTCGAAGGCCCGGGACACTTATTAACAAGGAAGATGGAAACAAGAACCGAAATACCACCGCATCTATGTCGGATAATGGAGAAATAAAGACCACGAGTTCAAATCGATTGGAAGATGCGACAGTTGGTTCAAAACAAGAATGGCGGAAAGTGAAGATGAAAAGAACGCCAAAAAGACGAACACGACCACGAAGGAAACGGGTTACGACATCTGAAAAAGTGAGAGAGGCTCTGGAAGCACAATTTGAAGGGGTAAAAGTTGTCTGTATTGTTAAATCACTCACAAAGGCCTATCGAGGAACGCAAACAGCGGTTGTAAGCCTCTCTAGCACTATGGTTGGGAAAGTGCTAGAAGTGGGTAAAGTCAGAATTGGCTGAGTTTCCTGTCGAATCCGAAAAAAATAGATTTGATGACTAGGAGCTTTAAATGCCACGGTTATGGGCATCGGCCATGCAACTGTAGAATTGAAGCCGATAGATCAAACCTCTGCAGGAGATGTAGTGAAGAAGGGCATTTTGCTAAGACATGCTAAAAAAATTCAAAATGCATGTTATGCGACGAAACGGCCAAATGCTGTAGCAAACATGGAAGCGGACGTTTTAATTGTGTGTAAGCAATATAGGAGCCTTGATAGACGATGTTGGGCTTCATATAGATCGAATCGAGCTGCTGCATCTGCCTACCTTCTACAGGAAATTGGTGGGTGTATTGTACCCAGGTTTGTCAGAGCCATAGTGAACGGCGTTCATATTTATAGCTGCTACGCACTTCCTACTGCATCGATTGAAGAATTTAAAACATTTCTCGATCAATTAATGGATGATGCATGGAACCACAACCCGTTGCTCATAGCCGGAGATTTTAATGCATGGGCCGTAAAATGGGGAAGTAGGGAAACCAGTAGCAGAGGTAATGAACACAGGAAATACACCTACTTTCTGTAGAGGAAATGCAACCTCGATAGATAACCTAACGTTTATGAGATATTGTCTTGCCGATAGAGTAGCATGGAGGTTGAGCAATCAATATACGCATAGTGATCATCAAGCTATTGTGTATGAACTGACGGATAGTGGACTCCAAAGGACTATAGTTAGACACAGGAAGAGAATAGGATGGAAGTCCGCAGCGTTCGTGAGGATCTTACCCTATCTGGTACCGCAAATAACAAAGCCGGCCAGCTTCTGAGACATGTTACAAGAGCTTGTGATGCAGCAATGCATAGAAGAATGGTAGATAATGGTAGAAAACCGATCTTCTGGTGGAACGACGAGATTTCGGAATTTCGTAAAAGGTGTCTGAACGCAAGAAGGCGATACAAGCATGCTAGACACTTCGAAAATTCTCCCTTTCGATGATCGATCGGAGCGCTAGTATGCTATAAAATTAAGTAAGCGAAAGAATTCAGAAGAAATTACGCCACTGCTCCCACAAGCACGGCAATGCTGTCTGACATAGTGCCACCAGTTACTGAGGAGGTGAGCCGTCCTCCTGGCGTCCAGTCTGCCTGTTGGACACGGCTGAGCGAGTTGTATGTGACCGGCTACAAGAGGCTATAATTAGAGCAGGCGAATGGCAGAGCATCAGTATGGCTTTCGAAAGGCGCGCTCAACACTGGATGCGATTAAAGAGGTTGTAGATAAGGCGCACCGGGCGATATCCGGTTCTCGATGGCTAGTAAAAAATACTGTGCCTAGTTACATTGGACATGAAAAACGCATTCAACATGGCAAATTAGAGCTGCATATTTAACGCACTTACACGGATGAAGGTACCGAAGTACCTGCTGAGACTAGTTTCCAGCTACTTTAGTGAGTGGATCTTGATTTATGATACTGAGGAGGGAAAGAAAACTTACGAGATGACTGGTGGGGTTCCTCAAGGATCAGTGTTAGGTCCTACACTCTGGAATGTGATGCACGGGTGATTGGATTTGCGGACTACATCGCGATTGTAGTTGTCGCAAAACACAGAGAGGAGATTGTGGAGATCTGTAATAAGACAGTCAGACTTATTCAACAGTGGTTAACATCTGCTGGGCTGCAACTAGCAGAACATAAAACAGAGGCTGCCCTTATTACTAGCAGAAAAGTAATGGAGAGCGTGACCTTAGTGATTAGAGCCCAACAAATTGTTAGTCAACCATCCATCAGGTATCTACGGGTCATGATCGATTCCAGATTGTCATATAAGACACACCTCACAGACACACCTCCAGTGCCGAACACAAGAGGGGCGCGGATGAGCAGCAGAATTCTGCTCGCCAACGTCGTCACATCTATAATGATGTATGGAGCATCAATTTGGGTCAACTCGTTGGAGAAGTATACTTATAGAGAGTTGTGTGCATTTCGGGCGGTATCAGAAGACGATGCGTGTGTTCTTGCGGCAATACCTCCAAAAGATCTACTGGGCAAGGAACGCCAAACCACGTACCTGCGTCGTGGTCAAGGAACAAAAGCAGAGAACCACCGACTGGTGCGGGCTGAGACGATCACTGTATGGCAGAGAAGATGGAGTGAGTCGACAAATGGTAGATGGACCCATCGCCTGTTCCCCTAAGTGGATTATCATCTTACGCAGTTTCTGACGGGTCATGGTTGCTTTAGATCATACCTGTTTAGATTCAAACACGAAGAGTTACCAGATTGCCCTTTATGCATCGGAGCAACGGGGAATGTGGAGCACGTAGTAATCGAGTGTCCACGATTTACTGATAAGAGAAGCAGTATCTGTGTACTTGGGGTCCAACTAACATCGGAAAATATACTGGAGTTTAAGCTGGCATCCGAAGATGGGTGAAACGCCGTAAGCGGAAGTGTGGATTTTGTCAAAAATGGTTTATGACTAAAGTGGATTTTAGACAAATGGATTTTGATAAAAGCCTAAATTTGGGCCAAACTAACTGAACGTACACGTCAATGTAAACGAGGTGAAACCTTCAAAATGAGGTGTGTGGCTCACAAACGGTGACTCGAGAAGGAGAAATATAGAATTGTCGACGCAAAGTTGTTGATCCTACATTAAAAACTAATTTTTTAGGAGCAAGAACTTCTGTAATACCTGTGCAAATAACAATGAGAGAAAGAACGTTGACATTAATCTCGAGCTTTTCGCAGCCAACGGATCAAAAGTCCAAGCGCTTGGTTCCCGACAAATCGATTTAGATCTTGGCTTTCCAAGACGATTCACATGGACATTCATTTTAGCAGATGTAACGATTGCTGTTCTAGGAACCGATTTCCTTAAACACTCAGGTTTGTTGGCCGATATCCAAAACAATCGTATAGTCGACCCACTAACCTGACTACGAGTATCAACCAATTGCATCAACATCAGAAATTCCATTAGGGTAATCAACACTAGCACTATATTAATGTCAGAGTTTTGCATTTATTAGAGGAATTCAAGAAGGTTGCATTTGACGTCGAAGGGAATGCAGCTGCTAAACATCACGTAACTCATCATTTTGCAACTCGAAGTTCTCCAATTTCATGCAAAACTAGACGATTATACATGGAGAAATTAGCCATAGCAAAAAAAAAAAAATCATGGAATATTGTACCAATTATGAAAGATTCCGATTGAAGAAGCAGATGTCTCAAAAGTCACAATATCAACATTGCAGGATTAGTATCCAACGCTGAAAATGACATTTCGCATCAAATTCAATTTTTGGGCCATAAAATCAATGCAGCAAGAATTTAACCATCCACTGAGTGTGTTAACATATTCGCAAATAAAGGGTGCTACATCTTTTGAGTCGTTTTTGAAATAGCGGTTATTTCGCCTCTCGTAGCTCCAATGTTATCTGTCAAGTGACAGAAATATAATACCGGTGAACGAAATGAGTCAATATACGCTGTGGGGCTATTATGAAAAAGTCGATATCGGATCCGAAAGCGGATTTTGCGATTATGAAAATCCGATAAATCCGCTATTATGAAACTAGAAAGACAAAACGAAATCAGATTTTCGGAAAATCGAATGTCAAAATCCGACTGCTATCCGACTGTTGACGAATTTCATTTTTTGTTATCGAATGTGTGTTTCTTCAACTATTTCAATCAATATATTATTTTTACGAAATATAAAACTAAAAACAATTAAATTAAACAATGTTTAAAATGTAAGTATAATATGTATATTTAAATAAAAAATATTCATAGTGAACCCTTTGCACTCTAAATAAATTAAAAAAATTTACTAATATTAAATAAGTATTTATTTAATCTTTTACAGCGTGGTACTTTTTTTGGTCTACAGACTGATGTACGAGTAAAATCAGTGTGACGTACGAGTGCAAAGTGTTAAATGATAATTATAATTAAATTATTTATTTTGAATTAATTAGAACTACAACAACAATAGGAGCATTATTGCTAACTTCATGCATATTTGACAAATTTGACCTAGCAATTTCATAATAGGAAAATTCGCGGCGGATCGGAGTTTTCGATATCGGAAAAAAACCGATATCGAATTATTTCAAAATAGCCCCCCTGGATCAACGTTGAGAAATATTTAGTAGTATGAATAATTCCGTACAAAATTCGGTAGAAATAAAGCGCCAGCAGTGTGAGGAAACTTGTGAACTAACTTAGTTCGACTGGCATATTAATAGACAACCACACGTTCCGTATCGCCATCCAGCTCGCTCGTTGGAAAATATCGCTGCTGTAGCTATGAAAGTGTGAGTCAACATTCGAGCATCTCAGCCCGCCATCCTTAATTAAAATTGAAAATCAGCGATAGGACTTTCCGAAGAATTTTACATAAAAACCTGCGTATGATGGCCTACAAAGTTCAATTCCGGTTATCCACTCCGTTTTCACTACGGTGAATGGGCCAATTCTCGGCTGGAAGAATATGAGCATTTTTACCAAAAATTCACCTTTTCCGACGAAGCTCATTTTCACCTCGGCTGTTATGTGAATAAGCAAAATTGCCATATTTGGTGCACAGAAAATCCACACGGGACAATTCAGGGGGTCGATTTTTTCCAAAATTCGACGAACGACACATGACGTTTTCGTATACGTACAAGGAGTATATAGTATACAATTTTAAATTAGTGTGTAATCGGTACAAATCGGTTCAGTTTTTTGGTGCTTATGTCGTCTTCGTCATCTCGCTTTTTGACATCTCGCCAAGTATTTGAGTGGTGAGTTAACACGTTCGCGGACATGACTGCTATAACGGTCATACAACGTTTTCGTTTTTTAACACGTTTGCGCAAATAACATTCATTTTGTAAGGAATAATTTGACACTTATTTTTCAATTCTCACAATACTTTTCTTTCTGCCACGAAATATCATTACAATTATAAAAGTTATCAAATGTGTTTCTGAGTAGCACACACATTTAAAAAGTGTGTCTCAATGTGTTAAGAAAAAAAAAATTTAACTACACATATTTTTTTTTTTTCAATGCGATGTCGAATAAATGTTTTGTTTTCACAGAATTAGAGATTACTTTAGAACTAAAAATAAATAAATTTAATTTTATTTAAAGCATATTTATTTGCATTTACATATTTTATATGATAAATGGAAATGATATCTAGAATGTCAAATCCAAAAAGATTTTTGGACAAAATCGACCCCCAGAAGCCAATACAACCAACACGGAGTGGACTGTTTGGCGTGGAATATGGTCCAAAGACATCATAAGGCCATTTTCTTCGAAAATGACAAAGAAGCCGCACTAACAGTCAAAGGCAACCGTTATCACGCCATGTAACTCACTTTTTATTTCCTACGATTGAAGAGGAAGACTTGGCCGATATTTTATTTTAAGAGGACGGCGCTACTTATCATTTTTAAAACAAACTAAAAATTTCCGCACTCTATGCAACACACCAGAAAGTGTTAAACTACGATTTTTGGGAGTGTGGAATTTCTATCGGACATTTATACCGCAAATGCCGATGGTAACCTCCTCTGCAATTATCTTAAAGTAAATAAATCAACTAGTCCAGTCATCGACAGCTGAGCTTGCAGTAATGGTAGATGCATCCGACAAGGCCATTCGAGTAGTTATTCGACAAAAGTTGGGCAATGCCTGGCAACCGCTATAGTTCTATTCGTCGAAGTTAACGGAAACTCAACAACCACGGTATAGACTTATGATCGATAATTATTTCGATCGATGGTCGTAAATGCACATTATTCATTGACCATAAACCATTACCACATTCGCGGACACCCACTGCAATTGCAGTATTTATAGCTTTCCAATGGGTCACCACTGCTATTACAGTACGTTTTTATTTTCTCTTTGTATTTTCGTTGTTTTGTTTTATAAGAATTAGCTCTTCTCATTTGAATTGTTTTTTCTCTTTACATTATCAAAATATACCATCTGTACTTTTTCGGTTTTGTTTTTGACCCATGAAATACAATGGACTACAAAGTACGTAGTACCTATATTTCTGTCTTACTCTGGCAAATTAACGACACAACTGCAAATGCAGTGGTGATTTCCATATAAAACACGTTAGTATAAAAAAAGTGTCGATTTGAGCAGACATATTTTATTGGTGTTTTTTTATAAATATTGTAAAATGAACAACTACGAAGAGAAGCAACGGCGACTATTGGCTTTATTTGAAGAATTGGATAGTGGTGGTTCCGAAGAGGAAATTGACTTCTCTACGGATGATAGTCTTGATGATACCGATTATATCGACAAAGGCAGTAGCAATGGCAGTAGTAGTGGCAGTAGCGGTGGAAAAAAAAATAGTAACAATAGTGACATTGAGTTTGCCCGGTGTGAAAACGAAAAAGATGGGGATACTGTTCCGCAAGAACCAAGTATAGGTTCGCGAAGAGGAAAATGTCGAAGAACTTTGGAAATCAAGCGTAGCGGAGATAGAAGTGGTGAGTTGTTCAAATTATTATTAGATTCAACTAATGCGTATGGCGAAAGACTGTGCAGTAAACAGCGCCAGACTCGATTTTCAAAAATTGCAAAATCTGAAATGTCAAAATTTATTGGCCTTTGCATTTTGCAAGGGTAATTGAAGCCACCGAAAATACGAAACCTTTTTTCGAGGTCAGGTCGCAGATTTGAGCTGATTTTGAGACGTTTGAACGTTAATCCACAATTACTCGAAACTCACTTAAATAAAATAAATTCATTTATTCATTTGTTTAATCAAAAGTGTCAGGAAGCAAATCAGCCGAACCAAAACCTTTCATTGGATGAGTCGTTGTTACTATTTCGGGGAGGATTACATTTTAAGCAGTATATTAAAAATAAAAGAGCAAAGTATGAAATCAAGTTTTATAAGCTTTGTGATCGAAACAAAATTTAAATCCTTTATTTTCAAAACTTAATTCGCTAGTTTTACGTTTGATGGCTCCATATTTAGGAAAAGGACATATGTTGTTCATGGACAACTATTATAGTAGTGTAACATTGTCCAACATTTTGCTGTCTCATAGAACACATACTTGTATTACTCTACGTAATACAAGTATGTGTTCTATGAGAGAGAGCGAAAGAGCTAATCCAAAAGAAGCTTCAAACAGATGAACACATTTAGGTCAGAAAAGGGGCTGTTTATACATACATACATATCACCCAGAAATGGTTACTTTAACTAATAGTCATGGTAACTAGCGAAGAAGCCCGTCAAAATTGAGAAATTAAATCAAAATATGTGTGGAGTCGATAGACTGGATCAATTAGTGTCATATTACTCGTGTCCTCGGAAAACCGTAAGATGGTATAAAAAAATTATATTTCATATACTCGATATATCCATATTTAATTCCAATTTTATTTCCAAAAAAAGTTTCCAAAAATAACGTTCCTACAATTTCGGAAAATCAGCAGAAATATTTAGAAACCGGAAGGGATATTTAATAAAATATTAAATAAAATATTTTCAAAATATTAAATGATTGTAATTTTTTATTGACATGAACGATTTTTTAATGAGCAAATTATGTTTTTAATTTTCAAATTGGTCAGATTTTTTCTTTTTTATGTTGGTAGCGACTACATCTAAAAGTTGTAGTTACGTCTGCCGATCTGGGCCTTAATGATTAATTAAAATTTACTAAATAAATTAAAATGTATCCATATTTGAAGTATTTCTACTGTGCAATTGATCAATAGGGCCTACTATTGCTTTCCATCATTTTCGTTGGTGACGCGCTACCAAATTTGTTTGTACTATGACTTTCGCATACTGTAAACGTTAACGAAAATATAACGTTTAAATTCATTCCGAACATAAAATTTCTTGCTGTATGGTCAGAGTTTCAGCAATTACATTGCTCGTACTTTGTTGTGAGAGCCCTATGTAAAAATATTACTCTGACAATACTTAAATAATATTGCTGCTCGAGATGTAGTGTAGTTACATTTTATTTAAATATTCAATAATTTTGTAATCGTGTACGTCGTAATTCATCATTGAATTTAACATAGAAATTAATCGCGAGTTTAAATCGATCTCGACATTCAGAAATTACTATATGTGACCAGGGGCGGTATGTTGTACCATCACTTCGAATCGAAATTCGAAAAAAGTCGAATGGCGGTATGTTGTATCGTGATGGTACAACATACCACCCCTGGTCTATGAAAATGGAGCTTAGGAGTAAAAAATTCAGTTTCGAGTTTTTTCCTGATTCGGATAGAGAATGCGACGCTCTTTCACACGATGAAAACCAGAAAGTTAAAATGTTTGTCTCCAACAGAATACACAATAACGTGATGACGAAAAGGACGACCGGCACAATAACAATGGTAACATTTGTAAACTCAACTTAACGCGATTAACTACGATAATATTCCGAGCAGAAACAACGCTTAACGTCCTTGAATATAGTTAGACACCAGGCAGCGCACAAAACAGAGAAGAACAAATGCGAAACTGACGCAACTAGTTTTTTTTACTTTTAACAGCTGTTTTCTCGACAATTTGTTTTTTCACGCAAGTCCACTTTTCATATACCAGGGGCGGTATGTTGTACCATCACTTCGAATCAAAGTTCGAAGAAAGTCGAATGGCGGTATGTTGTATCATTTTCGAAAAGCAAAAAAGATACAACTTTCACTTTTTCGATTCAACTTTTTTCGAATCCGACTTTTTTCGATTCGAAGTGATGGTACAACATACCGCCCCAAGTCGCATCATATGATGATCTAAAAATTCGATTTGATACTTAGAGTTGAACAAAGTTGACTTCTGACCAAGAATTTCTAACTTGTAGGGAGACTATCAACTGTACACATATTATATCCGATTATTCATGACAATTCATGGTTTTAGTATTCTGAAAGAATATCATTTAAAACAATCACAAAATAAGCCCTCAAATCCATGACAAATAACATTACTTGTGAACTACACTTGCTAATTCAAATTTATTTCGTAATTCCAGAAGCGCTATGAATTTCAACAATGTAAATTTAATGTTATGTACAGAAACGAGTATACGGATTATGTGTGGTATACACATTCAATTTAAATTTAATACCGATTAAGTACTTTTACGATTACATTTTATTGCCAAAGCTAATTTATGATTTAATGAATGTCACACAACTAGATTTATATCAATAAGGAAAACAACATCACTCGCACAAGGAAATTATTTTCAAATGCACAAAACATACGCAACACATGCCCTGTTAATTGGCTCGCATATGCAATTTTGAAAAGTTGTTTTGATCAACTCGAAATATTTTGTATCTCCATTATAGCCGCAGGACATTAATTTTCAAAAATAAAAAAGGAAAAACAAGAACCGCACATACAAAATTAATTTAATTTTTTATTTTGTTTACATATGTGAGCTAGAGAGGAAAATTATCATCAACATTGTGAATGAAATTAATGAATATAAAATTAGACCAAATTGTTGTTCTGATACAAATGTAAAAAAATAAAAATAAAATTTTAAATTAGTTAGTCATATAATACGGTAGTTGAGAGTTATGGCAACGATTCAAATAAACAAAATACCAAAAAACACACACAAAACTACTCCTATTTTGTATGCATACGATATTCAATGCAACTATTTATCATGTAGTGTAGACTGTAGGCGAATTAAATGTTTGTATTACATTGTATTTAAAAATATTGACTTACCCCGATTCATATTCTTCAGTTCATCATCCCCAAGTGAAAAATAGTAGTTATCTACACGCCGCTTAGCCGATTCCTTATCATCCTCCAAATCATCCATATAATTGCTGCGCTTTAAGCCGGTATTTATATTTGGCATATTAGGTTTGCCGCGACAATATGCCGTATACGATTTACTCGATTCGAGTAGATTGGGCGAATTTATCGCCATATTATAGTAATTTGATTGAGTTGTTTGCTGCTGTACCGGATGATGCACTCGATTATTATTGTACTGCGGTTGCTGTGATTGTTGTTGGGCTGGTTCTGGGTACTGAGGCGATGTGACTGATCCACACTCACTACCGTAATACGATGAATAACTGGTATTATTGTACTCGCTCACAGGACTAGAATATGGATATTGCATATACTCTTGTTTGATTTGGTGTGGTAATATCATGTTTGGATCAGCCTCGCCCGTATGCTTCATAGACTCGTAATAATAGTAGTCGTGCTGCTTTTCGGCGATCGGGACTGTAGCATGGCTCATTGATCGCTCAACTATCACATTTAAATTTGTTTTGTGCTCAATTTTGTGTGGTGGTGTTAATGGTACCGGTGACATATTTTGTGCCAAGGGTGGGGTTTTTTGTAACACGGACGGCCTTTTTGAATTAACATTACTACTACTGTTACTACTAGTTCCGCTGCTGTACGATGTACTCGATTTGGACCGGGAACTCGACGATGATTTCGGCTTGGTACCGCCTTTTATTGCAGCACCAATCACATTTAAACTTTTTGTAATCGCTGATTTTACAGTACACGGATTTGGTGCTATTATTGATAGCGGCGGAGTCTTACGTTCTCTATCCAATTCACTATGGCAACTACTTAAACCACTTTTTACACTTACATTATCATCATTATCATCGGTTAGGGCATTCGTCTCACTAACATCCTCTTCCACAATGCGGCACGTTTCTTGCATTTGATTGTGTGCCAAATTTGTGATCAAATTCAGGACCGCCCGTTCGATTTGCTGTGGATTTTCTACCGACGGTACTTCACTCTCTTGCGCCAATTCATTTGATTTAATTATGACTGAGTATTTTCGTTTCATTTCCTTGTTTAGTTTACGGCCCTCCTCCTCCGACACCATTGTGTTGACACAACAAAATGTTGTAACACGGTTTGTGTTATTATCGATCTCAAGATAGCCTCGCGTTCGCAAATATATAAATTGTCCGTTACGAGCCATCAAGCGATAACAAGATTCACCATACGGCTTACTATCATCGTACACTAGAAATATAATAAAAAAGCATTGGATTACAATATGAGTAAACAGGAAATGTTATTCGAGTGTTTAGATCGGGAATCATATATGAATTATAAATTTATAGCTGACGTGTAAACATCATACATAAATTATAAAATAAGATATTGTGGCGGGAAACTCATTTTACTATACAAATAAAAATATATAATTTAGTGTAATTCAAAACTTACTCTGTCTCAAGGCAACAATCACCCATCGTACATCGTCCCGATGCATAAACGTAAATGGTGATAATCCACACACTTCATCTGTCATAAATCCGGCTACTAAAGATATTCGTTGGTCACACTGTACGATACGGCCATCAATTAAATGGCGCGTTTTATATTCATATTTACAAGCTTCTATTAGTCGATCACATACATTTGTTTGTTTAATAACTACGCCTACACTATTTAGTATCTAAAATAGAAAACAATTATAAATTACTAAGTGTTAAATATTTGTAGCGATTGCTAATGATATTGAATGGTCTCGGCAGAATTTTCTTTAATTTACTTGTGGTACAGCTTTTGACCTTTCACAATATTGTTGCAGCGCCACAAAAAAATTAATTTCATTGAAATATAATTTTTCAAGCTAATAACCGGTATAATCACCACCGTTTAACCACACTACTAAATCATTCTCAAATTGGACACAAATTATATAAAATGGAATTATCTGACATAATTGTTTGGTCTATATTAAATAAAAATAAAAATTTGATCAGTTGGTAAACCTTGAATCTTTGTCATATTTCAATGATTTAAATTCGAAACGGCGCGAAATTCGCTCGAAAAACTAAACAACAATTTAATAGCGATAGTGTTAATAGTAATGAAGGTAATAAAAAAATATATTTTAATAGTTTAAAGATGAGTTGGGATGTCTTGGCTGCGATTTTATTGTGTTACATAAAAATTTTTAGTTGCTATTTTTATATTACGATTCTAGTTTGATTTACTATCGGTAACCTCAAGTTACAAAACACATACTAATTATGTGATGTGACGTCTGTGGCGGAATGATGGTAAATATTAAACCAGATAATCCCATATATACGAAGGGACGACTAACAATAGTTCGCTTAGTTGACCAGAAAAAAACAATTTTTTTTTGTTTTTCCAGGCGCTGCGAATCCTCTTTCTTGCGGTTTTTCAACAAATTTTTGAAAACTTTTGGTAAGCCTGGCCCTTTTCCAGGGGAATAGCAGCTACAACTACAATTTTTGATCGGGTGAAGAAAACTGAAATCATTACTTGTGTTGCTGATTTTTGTTGCTTAGCTTTTACTCGAGGGTTTGCTCTTGTCTGTTGGGCTCCATACCATGGACTGTTGTTCGGTTTTACTAAAGGTAAGAATTTATTTAAGAAAATTTTTGCAAAACGCACTCGATCCTATTTTTGAGCCTCATTTAAAATTCGAGAAATCTATCGAGCAGATTTCTTCGTGTATCCCAGATGGTTACTTAATATTCGCGATACAGCCATGACATTCAAGGTCAATTCATCAGCAATAATTTCTTGTATCAATCGTGGATCTTCATCAACTTTGGACTTCACCAGAGCCACAGTGGCGTCATCAGTGGAATATTTTGTTCGACCTTCTCGGGGCTATCGTCCTCTACCACTTGGAAATAGTCTGTAGAGACGGTGCAATCGTTCCATATGCAATTTGGCATTCATTGAATATTTGTAGTGGCTTTAGTTTACGCCGAAAACCGAAGAGAATCACATAGCGAATTTTTGTTTGTGTTGGTGGTGGAATTTCGTCCTCAGCTATTTTGCGTTTTTTCTTCTCCATTTTAACCGATCGATATGAAATTTTGAAAAGTCTCATAAAATAATTACAAAGGATTTGGTATTTCTGCTTTTTAAAAATAAATTTAAGAGTCACCAACTAAGCGAACTTTTGTTAGTCTCGTCGTATTGAAGAAAATTTTCTTTTCTGGGACTGTATTTTTGAAATCGGTGGAAATTTCCCCAATAGGAATACAATTTGCTTTGAAATTCTCTACATTATTTGATTTTTTCGTCAGCTACTTTAAGCATTTGTTCAAATTTGTTTTCAAGTTTACTAATATTTGTCTCCCTACCAAGTCGGAATTTTTCCCTTAGTAGGGCTAGGGGAAAATCATGTTTCTTTATTTAAAAAAAGAAAAGAAATTTAAGAAAATGATTAAAGTAGCCGGCGAAAAATTCGAATAGTATAGAGAATTTCAAAGCAAATTGTATTCTGATTGCGGACATTTTTCCACTGATTTCAAGAATACGGCCCCAGGGCGCATATATTCTTGAAATCCAATCGAATAAAATCGTCGACGACTTTCTACCAAAATACGTCATCCCAATTGAAAATTTAAATTAATACATTCTTGAAATTCGTAAGCGAAAATTTTCGAGAACGGATGAGATTACTGATTTGAAAAAATCAGCTTTAATTACCAGAATGTAAATCGATCAATGAACTATGGCAAGCAAAATACTTTTAAGATTCATCGTACCGTTCGGCCGTAATGTAGCTTGCCTAATATTTTAGATCGGCAGAAAGAGTCTACAACCATACAAGTTGCCTAACGGGATCTGATTAACATGTGTATCAGCGGGGACTCCGTAACCCAGGTCACCTATCTAGGGCTGAATTTTATTTTCGGTAAATTGAGAACGCCGCAACCACAACGGGCAGTCAATAAGTAGACAGTATCAGTTTTTTAACGGCCAAAAAAGACAATACTTATAGTTGGCCAAACATGACCTACTAAATTTTAACGACCAATCTAGCAAATAAATATAGGTTAATGAGGCTGCAGGTACGAATTTTGTTTGATTACTATTCTTTGTTTTTTGTTACGAATTAATTTTTTTTCTTTCAGTTACTTAATTTTAAAACCTGCCTCCGGCACAAAAGGGGTTAAAGTGTAAAGAGTATTGTAATTTACGCTTACGGTAATGGATTACTAAACCTTAAGGATCAGTATGGGAAAATGAATTTTTCTTGTCTGTGTCAGGATTAGAAAATGATGATGGATATATTTATTGCTTCTATGTAGCACGGTCTCAGCGAAATTGGAAACGGCATCATCTATTGGATTGTTATAAAAACAATGGCGTTCCCAATATAAATGTTGAAAAAAAGACCGAAAACTATCGTAGTGAGACTCATTAAAATACCAAAGACGCCTGCTGTCTGGGGGTTTATTATGAAATGTTTCCGCTTCGGAATTTCTGTGCTATTATGAACCTAAAAATCATAATCGAATCGGATTTTTCCGAACACACTAGAAAAAATCTGACTGCTATATTTTGTATTCGATTGATCTTATTTAGACGTTTCATCAAAATATAGTGAAAAGTGATATACAGGGTTTTCCAATAAGCGGTTTCATTTTGAATGGCTTGCTATTTGGGCAGCTGTTAATTTTGAAGCTGTCATCTTTTGATATTATTGACAAGTAAAAGCTACGCCATTCGCTTCAACAACGCATTGAAATTGTTAAAACTCACTACAAAAATGGTGAAAATTTTGCAATCACAGTTCGCAAAACTAACGCACTTTTGGGTCGTCGTGAGGCATATTCTCGGCTGACAATAGTGAAACTGATGGAAAAAATTGAGCTGCTGGGACAAGTTAGTGATGTGAAGAATCGAAACCGTGTGCGTCGCTGAAGAACAACTGAGAATATTGCTGCTTTAGCAGGAATTAGACACTCCACAAACGACATTACACCGTATTTTGCATAAATACTTAGGTCTTAAAGCTTTTAAAGTTCAGTTAACACAAGAACTCAAGCCGGTCAATCACCACAAACGTCGTAATTTCGCAGATTGGGTAATCCAAATGCATCAAAATGATCTGGAGTTGAATGATTGTTGAGAAGCCTCTCCATTTTTAACGTGTCACTATTTAGTGCGGTTTTTGGGCTGGCGGTGTGATTGGACCATACTCATCCGAAAATGAGGCTGGTGCAACTGTTACGGTGAATGGATAGCCGAAATTGGAAGTTATTGATGTGGACGACGTTTATTTTCAGCAAGACACAAGCAACGATTGCAATCGCAATTTTGCAAGAAAAGTTCCCTGACCGTGCTATTTCTCGAACAAGTGATCACAATTGGCCACCGAGATCTTGTGATTTAACACCTTTAGACTTTTTTCTTTGGGGCCACGTGAGAAAGATAAGGTCTATGCCATTGCTCCACAATCGATTCAAGACCATAAAGATGGAATTCGTGAAGTTCTCGAGGACATAAAGCCGCGAATGTGCGAATTGGTCATGGAAAATTTTATGAAAAGGATATAGTGCATGCCAGTGAAGTTTATCCTAAATTAATCCTAAATTGTAAAAATGGCGGTTAGTACTATTTTAGGAAAAACTTCAAACTTCTACTGAGAAGTATGAAGTTTATACTATAATTCAAAATAAAATAAAATGTGAAGATGTATTAGTGATTTGCAAACATTTAGGCGATCTTACAAAATTGTTGGGTTTTACATATACATAATTTAAAATCACAATGTTTATTTGGGTTCAATTTGATTAAAATTCATTATTCTAAGAACAACAAAATTGTGGAGGAATTATGTTACGTAGAAGTAACTAAACATCGCTCACAGGTTTTATTAAAAAAAAAATTAAAAGAAGGGTCAAATAACAGTGGGAATTTTCGGAAAAATAATCGTAAAGTTATCATGCATTTTATTCATTCAAAGTACTCAAAATTAAAAAAAAGATAGATGATTTCAATTCCTAGACATGAACTCTACTAGTGCGAACCAAAATAAAATTCTAATGGATGTTAAATACCTATTACGACATTATTGTGATACCCGGCATTTAATAAACACAATAAAAACTTGGTAGACCTATATGTGCACTCCACTTTTTACTACTCGATGAAAATTCTAATGGAGCTCGAATAACGAATATAGCACTCTTGTGAAAACAGAATTACTTAGAAATTCTGATTCTAAGAAAATTCATATCTCAAGATTTTCACCGATCGGTAAACTTGCCACTATAATATTTTGGTAGTCCTATGTGTGCACTATACTTGTGCTAACCCGTTTAAAATTCTAATAGTGTTTGCATATCTAAAACGACATTTAATTGATGAACGGAATTTCTTAGTAAATTTGATTTTAAGAAAATAGTGGCAAGTTTGCCGATCGGTGAAAATCTTGAGATGTGAATTTTCTTAGAATTAAATTTACTAAGAAATTCCGTTCTTCAATTGAATGTCGTTTTAGATATGCGACCTCCATTAGAATGAATAATTTTAATCGGGTTGTTACTTGTCGTGTATAAAATACATATGGCTCTATTAAAATATGTATTATATTGTCATGTGTTTTGCTCAAGTAAATTTAATTGTTTATATAAATAAATAAATTTTTAAATAACTATTAAATAGAAATATTCGGCTTCGCCTAAATGACTGCTTTAAACCAATACACTCTGTTTAATTTTTGTTTTTGTTGGTTTAGGATTAATTTAGCAAGCGTAGCCGTGGCGGCCATTTAGCTGATATCGTTTTCAAATGTTAATGGAATACCCTCCTCTTTACAACGAAATAAACATTCATTGATCTCTCTATAAATATACTCTTTTTTTTAATATCAAAATTAAACTTCTTATTGGGAAATCCTTTATTTGCACTGCATTTCGTTGTGGTGTGATCTTGCTATCATTTCGTTTAGGGTTTCTTTTCTTATTTTTTTTGTTAATACTTCCTGAATGGTAGTGTTACTGTTTCCGCCAGTAAGGTGGGGATTGGTGTAGTTTTTAGCATACCTGTCCAGATACGCTGGTTTTGGTTTATTAATTTTTGTTTTATTTTTATGCTGTTTTCAAAAACCATGACAACTTGGTTCTTTAAATATAACATCGACAAATGGTAATTTTATTTTCACTTAGGAATTATATGCGATATCCTTTTGTTTTATCTGAATATCCAACAAATATTCCATTTTTGCTTTTGTAGTACCATTCCTTTCGCTTTTCCGTAGGTATATGTACAAATATACCTTATTTCCAAAAAAATTGTAAATTGTCGAAGCATGGTTTCTTTGAGTACATGAACTCAAATGGCGTTTTTCTACTTATTGTGCGTTTTTCTACTTATTGTGCTTTTCCCTAGTTTCCAACTGAAACTTTGGTATACTTATCACATACTCCAGATTTATGTTTTAGGAAATATACTGATTTATAATGAGTAAAATCATCCTTTGAAAACAAAAAAATAGTCTGAACCACCAATCGATGATTTCTCCATTGATTCACAGACGTCAACGTGTATTGATGATACCGTATTCGATGTTTGTTCTAAATGATTGCCTACACTATTTTCCACAAAAACAAGATTCACTTTGAAAATTTTGTTCGCCTTCTAATTTTACTCCATTATCCGCCAATATATTTTTGCAATATTGTATATTTTGATGTACTAAAAGTTTATGCCATTGCTCCAATGGCTTTCCTAAGTATAAATTTTGTTTGAGAACTGAGACTTGAGAATGGGAGTTTAGCTGCTATTTCACTTACCTACTAGATGCACAAAATTACATTATTATTGATTGATGTAAATAATAATTAAATTTTATATTTTTGTCTAGTGTGCTGATGCAACAACAAAAAAACTCCCAACTCCCAAGTCGCGGTTTTCGAACAAAATTAGTATACTGGTTTCTTTTGCGTATAATATGCGACTTCTACCTTTACTTGTAAATTCCTCGCCGCTTCATTATTTCACAAATTTCCAACTCTGACACAGGATACTATTATACTATTATTCATTTTGATTTCGCATCCGTTTTGATTTGTTGTACATAACCTCTATCCCCAGCCGTACTCGCTAAATATAAATTACACTTCAATTTTCGAACATGAAATATGTCTTGAATATTGCCGTTAACCCATTGGTTATCGTAGTCAGCAAACCAATCGTAATTTGTCATGTGATAACTCGCTCCAGAATCCAAGAACCAATCAAACTTCATATCACGTCCTTCATCTGACATTATTGCATATTCATTTGATTTGCTTTTACTACTGTTAGGTTTATTTTTCTTAAACCAACAATCCCGTTCCGAATGGTCTTTCTTTTTGCAATAGTGACAAATATCGTTTTGTTTAAAATTCGTTTTACTACGATAATTTTTAAACGGTTTCTTATTATTCCATTTCCTTGCTGTCAGTGCACCATCCACTTCATGACACTGCTGTCGAGCTATCCCACGCTGAATAAAAATGCTTGAATTCTTCTGAATATTTTCATTAATTTCCTCCCCACTCGTTTTCAGTTCATGACTGAGATTTTCTAAATCAGCCACATACCGAGCTACACCATCACCCTTATAGACGTAGTGGAGAATGTATGCTGGCTTCAGTTGACTTTGCATATAGACCCTGAATTCGTATCCACGTGCCTGGCGATGTTTTACGGGTTATTAAGTGTGTTATAATTTTTTCCAACACTGATGTAATTAAAATTTTTTGAGGTTTTCATCATCCCATTTCATGATTTCATGCTTTGCAGTACTTTTCTCACGTGTTTTCTCCACTACATCAAATATCCCACCTGATTACAGCATGATGGCTACTTGAAATTTTCACGCTTGCTAATCTTCAGTATCTAGTTTAGTTTAAATAATCAACGTTTTTAATTATTACAATTGTTGAGTATTTTTTACTTAACTTCGGCGTTCACATAGAATGATTTGTGTACTACAACGCGATCCCCACGAAGACTTTAACCATAGACAAAATACTCCTTCACAGATCCTAACAAGAGCAAATTTGTTTGCACAATCAGATTTCGTTGATGTTACAAATGAAATATTTTATATAGTGGACGTTCATAAAAATAATTCCAAATATCTTAGTGTAATGGGATTATTTGTGTATCCTCTAAAATCCGTCTTTAATTAAGCTCAGTGTATTTCATATGTCAAGTTTCGCAGAGATTAATAGTGTGGTTTTAATAAGAAACAAAGAGAGAATAAAATCAAAACAAAGATAATCAAGAAATGATGTATAATTGGTAGCATCAATTTAGGGGAATACGAATAACGTATATTTGTAACATTATGTTAAAAATGTTACTATAACGAGTTTAGTAAAAGAAGGTGAAAAGATGTATGCTCGCAAGTAACCAAATAACCTTTAGTTTTATAGTGCAAATCCAGGTGAATATTATTGTCACCGAAGCTACAAAGAGTGGAGCTGTAACAGTTATCACGTTAGCCAGTACCGTTTTTTTCAGTTCCATTGAATCACCACCTCACTTTTGGAAACTTTATTTTTAATGACGGGCAGTTAAAAATATTTGACGAAACCTAGTTTCATAATTATTAAGAAAACAATATTAAACTGTACAGTTAGCCTCTCAGGAAAATTTCAATTATTTTTTGGCGGGAACGTCATATTTAACGATAATTTTTTTAAAAAGGTTATTTTTTTAATACAACTCTAAGGCTACGACGTCACTCAAAATGTTTTATTTTAATATACTGCCTTAAAGACTCATTGGTGTCTTAAAGACTCATTGGTGGTGTTCATTGAGGTTGAAATTTTATTCACCATGCCTTTTTAAAACTCGTCTAGCAATCATTCCGGGAAAGTCATTTTATTTGATGGCCATTTTTTAAAAATTTATACCGTATTTTATATAAAGCTCGGGCCCTGACGCCACCCCAAATTTCTAAATTAAATAAATTGATTTATAGATGTCTTAGAATCTCGGTGGTAGTGTCTCCCTGAGATGGAGGCTCCCTGAGAAATGTAATTTTATTCACTACGGGTCAAAATTCACCACGGTTATTAGAAAGAAAATAAAATCCTCCAAAGCACATAGTATTAAAATGTTATACCACATTTCATAAAAAGCTTCAGACTATGACGTCGCTCAAAATTTTTAATTTAAATAAGTACTCATAAGGACTCAGTGATGGTGTCGAAAGGGTGAATTTTATTCACTCCGCTTATTTTTGCTATAGGCTATTTTATTTTCTTCATAATAAACAACCGCGATGAATTTTAAATAAATGTGGTCAATAAAATTTAAACTACTTCAAAGTCTATATATCTAAACATTTCCAACGATACCACTACCGAACTCTAAAACACCTAGAAGTCAAGAAGCAATTAGTCATTGGAGCGGACGGCTAGAACTGTTCGGGATTACAAAGCCGCTAAATCTATACCAGAATATAAATCTATCAATGAACTATGGGAAGCAAAATACTTTTACGAATCATCCTATCTGATTAACACGTGTATCACTGTGGACTCCGTAACCCAGGTCGCATAACGAGGCCTGAATCTTATGTTCGGTAAATTGAGAACGCTGCAAACACAACGGGTAGTAGCCCGTATCAGTTTTTTAACGGTCAAAAAGGACAATAAATATAGGCGGCCAAAACGTGGCCCGTCTAAATTTTAATGACAAGTCGTGCAAATGAAGGACGCCGCAACCCATATAGGATAATGAGCCTGCAGATACAAATTTTGTTTGATTACTGTTCCTTTTTTTTAATTTATAAATAGAATTTTTGCATAAATTTCTTATTAAATAATTTTTGTAAATTTAATGCCAAATCGCCGATTTGTGTATAGGCTGTCGCACCGCGTTTTAGGTTTGGGGAAAATTGAAGCTATCTTTACGAAGGGCCTCTTAGCTAAAATGATGACATGTTATGTCAATGATTCTAAAAAATGAAATTTACAGTACAAAAACATTTAGTCACAATTATTTCATCGAAGCGGGAGGTTAAGCGTTTTTATTTTATTTTTTCCCAACTTTCTCGAGATTTTGTTTCGCCGTTTCGTTCTCTCAATGGAAGAAAGAGAATTATAATATAGAAAATTACAAAACAATCAAGCGTTTAATAATAACAAAAATAGAAGCTTGTATGTAGTTCTCGATTTGCGCTATACGATTTGGACCAAACATTTCAGAAATGTGGCATACAACTTATGTCAATTAAACTTTACCGAAATTGAAATTTTAATTGATTATTTTCAGATAATATAAAATAGTAAAATTTGAAAAATAAACTTTAATAAAATAAATATTTTTACTTTAATTTTCCATTTTAATTGAAACTTTTGAGACTCATTTCCTAATTTTCACAAATTAATTTTTTAATTTTGTTTCAGTTACTTAATTTTAAAACCCGCCTCCGCGCAAAGTGGGGGTAAAGTGTAAATAGCTTAACATTATTATGCTGCCATCTAGGTGTAGACAAAAATTGACCATTATACAGAAAGCTTTGGCGTGATAAAGAGTATCTCAATTTACGCTTACGAATCGAGGTACAATCTGGTTCAACGTACTGTTACGGCACATTTAGTCTCTGACAATGAATTACTAAATCTTTAGGATCAGTATGGGATAAATGAATTTTTCTTGTTTGTGTCGAGGAACCAATTTTATAACGAATATTTATCCCGTGTTTGATGGACACAGTCGCTTTGTTTTTTTCGTTTTTTTTGTTATTTTGTCAAGTTGTTCAATTTCTGCAGTCTATTCAAGGCATTATGTCTACAAAACCCGTGCCTAGACTTCCAATGCCGTGTTTGTTAACGGACTCTTCGAATGATCTGTTATGAACTTTAGCGGTTTCTCTTGAAACGATATTCAAATTTGGATTAAGACTGGAAAATGAAGATGGATATATTTATTGCTTCCATGTAGTAAGGGCTCAGCGAAATTGGAAACGGCGCAACTATTGGATTGTTATATAAACAATGGCTTTTCCAAGAGAAATGTTGAAAAAATTACCGAAAACCACCAGTCAGACTCGTTAAAATGCCAAAGACGTCGTGGCTGCTGCCTGAAGGTTTATTATGAAATTTTTCCGTCTCGGATTTTTCCGTTAACGGATAAATCCGTGCTATTACGAAACTAAAAAGAATAATCGAATCGGATTTTCCGAACACACTAGAAAAATCCACTTACTTAGACGTTTCATCAAAATATAGTGAAAAATGATTTATGTTTTAATATAATATTAATAAAATAAATAAAATAACAACATTGTAAGATAATAAAGATAATAAAAAATTAAGATAATTAAGAAAATAAAAAAATTCAGCTGTCAAATTATTAAAAATCAAAATCTAACTTCAAACTATTTAAAAAAATAATGTTAAATTCAGATTTGTTTTTTACAAATTCGACAATACATGTTTCATAATAAAGTAAATCCGTGTCGAACTGAATATTTCCGAGTTAACGGAAAAATCCGAGACGGAAAAATTTCATAACAGACCCCCTGAATTCTGGCGGTGTTTCAACAGACATTTGTACAGTTATCAGGTTATGTTCAGAATTCGAGCCTCGATACGTGCTTCAATGGAAGGGAGGATTATTGTGAGACAAAGATTCAGAACATGGACTCGTGTAGAATTTCGACATTCAAATATGGTATGGAATCACTAAAATCTGTGTGGTCATGCGAAGGGGTAAACCACCAAAATTCTCAATTCGTCTGATCGATGGATCTATACAAACTAATGAAAAAAAGGAGTTTACTAGTGTGGTCAGGTTTATGGTCTTGAAATGGTATATGGTCTTTAACGAACATACCCATTCCACGTTGGAACTCGAATGCTTATTCGAATTGCGGTAACGCTTGAAGTAAAATTCGAGATGATGATGATGTGCGCAGTTTTTGTTAGGCACGAGTCCTCGGACTTTGCCAAAACGGATGGTAAGACTATCAATTTTATCTTTACGAGGATGATGCCTCGCCCCGCGATCCGAAGAGGCATATTTTCGATTATTATTTTTCATTATTAAATAAAAATATACTTTTGCAAAAATGCAGAATACCCGAATTTTTACTTTATAACGAAGGCAATAACTTTTGAACTTCGTTTGATAGTAGGTTTCGTATTGTTAGTTGCATGTTGTGAATTTATATTTACTAGCCTCGGAGTAACTTTTGAGTTTCTCTTTGAATTGGAATGAATAAATGAATTTTCACGAAATCAGGACCAATCGCAATCGCTTTGTGGTTCTCAAAAACTGTACTCCGGAATTTTTATGAAAATCGTAGCAGCAGGAAAAATAAAAAATTGGACCCGGGTCTCACCGGACGGAAAAATTTGGCCTTAATGAAAACAACACAACATTTTGCAATATTCCGCAATGTGATGAAACAAAACGCCAGAATTAAGCAAAACACAAACCCGGCACGAAGCAACATGACATAAAATCGCGTAAACATGGTGTAACGTCACGCAACATGGTGTATCATCAAGCATCATGGTGCAACATCAAACAACATCCCACAACATAATGCAAAATTGTGCGATAAAATGCAGCATAGTGAAACATGATACAATATACTAAAACAACATACAACATCAAGCAACATGAAGCAACTTCACGCTACAAGGTGCAACGTGACGAAACATAATGAACCATCACACAACATTCCCCAACAAGATGCAAAATGGTGCATTATGATGCAGCATTCCGCAACATTGTGCAACATGACGCAACATGGAGTATTTCACGCAACATAGTGCAATATGATGGTCCCTCTGTCTAAATTTTTTTTTTCGGAAATCGGAAAACTATTTCGATCGCTTTATGGTTAATATCGTTGATGACGAATGGTGATCATGAATCGTATATATCTGTGGCAATTCAACAAAACCACTTATCTATTTTTTAGCTACCTTAGAGGACCAAATTTAAATTTTAAATTAATTTATGACAACATTATGGCACATAACTAAACTATTTTTGGATTCATGGCATCAGGGTTTTTAAACTACGTTTATTGACACATTCAAGCATTTATTGCCTGCTCCGGGTTCACCGGAAATTCTCAAAAATTTTAATTCGCATTTAGAAAAAAAAAACGCTTATATCGATTTAAGTAAATACCAACCGCAAAATTAAATTCAAAATAAATATTTCAAGATAAGTGTTTATTCTAAATTTATTCCTGATTTTACAAATAAAACTATTGTTTTAAATATCACTTATTTCATGCTACAATATCAAAAATTATCAATTAAGTGGTTTTCAATAAATACCAAACACCTATAACAAACATAAGTGGTTTTGTTTTTTTGCTTATATCTCAGTCAAAAATAGCCGGATTTTGATGATAAATTAAAAGGAAAGAAAACTGGGAAATACTATCGATTTAAATATAGTTCAATATAACCACTTATCTCGACTTAAGTGGTTATATTAAATTGCTACAGATATTAAACTAATCATAGAATGAAGTGAATTAGTAAAAATCTAACCTAAAATTCTGTTACGATAATATTTCGGACCTTTAACGCAAGTTAGAAATGACCATGGCGTCTATGAACAGGCACTCAATTTCCGGAAACACATTGTTGAGTAGAATCTTGCCTATTTCATCATCAAAGGTTCAATTAATTGAGGGCTAACTAAAATCACTTGTTATTAGAAGAGTCGTATGTATTGACAATGTTGTTTATTTCTACGATGCTGTCGTAGCAAGCAGTGGAGAGTCAGGTGTAATATAAGCAACATAGATGAATTATGACATTTTGTAGATCGTTGCTTTAACACATCCTTGCTCTGCGAATAAGTTGGATAGATTAATCCATTCTATGAAATTTATTTGTCAATCGCTATCAATTCACCTCCGCCTGATTTTTTGTTGCTTGTTAGTTGCGACCGATCACATCTATGCACCCCAACTGTTGGTACAACTTGCTGATTTTAAGTCTCCGATCTATACTTCTTTTATTGCATCCCAGAATCGTTCTTGTGAATTGAAATTAGATGTTATACTTATAAGGCACCATAATGATTAGCTCGGTCATAATCCTAGGTAGTTCCAGGCGGCATTTGGGGCAAGTCTGGAGGGGAAAAGGGATGTAATTTGGTATAATGTCCCATATTTCCACCAGTTTTCTGGTATATTATACTACATTACACTCCGCTATCCCCTTCAGACTCGCCCCAAATTCGGCCTGGGCTTGCCTAGAATTATGAACTATCTAATAAACATAGCAGTATCGATGGAAAGTGGATAATTTAAAAGTTATAGAACATTTACCTTATTAAAGTTAGTCGAAAGTTTCCAGCCGAAAGCAACAATTTGTCGATAAGGTAGATAGTGTCTTAGATTTCTCAGCCGAAAGTGATCAATTCCGATCCGCTGATTGATGCTCATCAAACAAAACATATTAGCCGGAATTTTGGAGTCGAGAGGATATTTACTTAGAAAATGCAGATCATTTTATTAATTTAGTGTCGAATAATTTATTGTAATTTACACGTCATAAGATTTGGACCAATTTGGTAAAATAATATAGCTCCTGACAGATTTTTGCTGTATTCTGATTATTTGGAGGTGTTAGTAGAACTAGGTATATCGAGTAATACATCTTTCAGCTATACAATATATTTTCGGCTGGGATAGCAAAGACACTATCTGCATTATCATATGTCGACTGGAAACTTTAAAAGTATCAAGCTACTGAAGTTAGCCGAACATTTCAGCCAAAACTGCATTATCGGCATATTTTGTATAAGGTGGTTATAGCAGTATATTTTCGCCGATTTTTTTTTTTTTTTGAAAAATCAATATCACATAATTTGAATGTTTAAACGTAATATGAACTGGGTGAAGTTAGACCAATTCGTAAACTGCTGGATAAAATATTTATAATTTGTCGTGCTAGAGGGCAATGAGTTTGAGTTGTCGCACTATCAGTGAACACTTGTGTCAAAAAATTAGGCCATATTTTATGTAGTATCTTAGTGAAATAAATTAAAAGCTGGAAGCATGTTTAGTGGTAGTTTGGACTGGGTGAAGTTAAAAATTAATAGATGAATTTCATCATTAAGCAGCGTTTGTATGGCCAAGATGATTTTTGGGTGTACTCCGTTGTATGGCAGACATTTGGTATGCTTCATGCGCACATTTTGGGAGGAACCAATTTCTTCATTGCAACCGAAATCCCGGATGAAGCTGTTGATCCGAAATTTGATGCAGTGGTGTCAATGAAATTCGATTGTTGTTGGTGAATGTTCGTGGTCTGACATCATTTCAACAACTGAGAACTACTGACCAAATGACACAGTGGTTAAGGGTTTGGCGTTTGGATCGAATCCCGATAGGGGTAGGTTGCAAAAGGGAATTTTAATCAACAGATTACGACATGTGATTAAATTGAACACAACTACGACCCCCGCTTGGCGTGCAAAACTCATGGGCCGATTCATCTTTCATGTCCAACCGTTAATGGGCATCTGTGTGCGACTTGCCGTGAGGAGTCTTAAAGTTACTCGATAACGATTCTGATTGGGACAATACGCTCAAAAATTCCGTCATATCTTCATATCCACGTGTTATCCACTTTTTTTGGCTAGTTCTTCGAATCCAAACAATTTGTAGGTAAAATATAAGAACGAAAGCATAAATGGACAATAAGGCATTGATTGTGATAGACGACATGTATTGGCGAATAAAGTGTTGTAGTATTTGGGCATATTACCTAATCGTTCCATGCACGATGATTCAGCCACGAATTACAAAGACAACAACAATACGACACTGAAGCATTAGCCGAAGCAGTTTGCACAAATGTTCCGCAATTGAATAAACAACAAAATGCTGCATACGACTCTTTGATAGGAGCTGTGAACAATTAAACTGGTGGCATTTACTTTGTGGATGCTCCTGATGGCATTTACTTTGTGGACCGGATTTTATTGTTTTGGCATTGAAGTTGCCCTGAAATTGGCTTCATCTGAAATAACAGCCACTTTGTTGGAAGGCAGAGAAACTGCACATTCTACACTGAAATTGGTACTGAACATGCGTCGAGCTTTAAATTTATTTCACTATGATGCTACATAAAATATGACATGATGTTTGGCACAGGCGTTTCCTGTTAGGGCCACAACTCAAACTAATAGCCCTCTAACACGACAAATTACAAATATTTTATCCAGCAGTTTATGAATTGGTCTAACTTCACCCAGTTCATATTACCTTTAAACATTCGAATTATGTGATATTGATTTTTGAAATTTTTTTCGGCGAAAATTTACTACTATAACTTCAATAACATGTCATTTTCGGCTAATATCAACAAAATTTTGTACTACCACCTGATACAAAATATGTCGATAATGCAGGGGGGTTTTCGGTTGTGTCTGGATTAATTTTTTATAAAATTTCGATTCAACCTCTCGATGTTGATGTTTTTCGGCGGTCGATCTAATGCGCCTATTCCACGATGAAAAATTATTTATTCAGTAAAAAAATACTGCAAAAACGAAAAGAGAATGTGTAAATCAATAAATTGTATTAAAGTAACAGAAACAAAAAAAATTTTATGCCTAAATTTTATAGTTAAATTTTGACATTTTGAAGGTAACATAACCAACAAAAATTCACAAAATAAATTTTCATCGCCAATTTATTATTTTCCGATAGAAATTTAAGTTACATTGGGCGTTTCCAGGTCCCGTTAGTAAAATCATCGCCAGTTTGTGCTAAACATTTCCATAGCTTTGAATTTTTGACTCATAGATGGAAAATTTGTAAGAACCACAATAATCAGTTTCGAACGGATGAGATTATTGATTTGAAAAAATCAGTCTTCTCATCAGGTTGCGACAACTGATGTCATATACATTGGAATATTGTCTATATAATAATACCAGGTAGTTCCATCGAATTACTGCTTGCCCTACGAAATTCAATTCTGTCAAATTTTTCATCTATATTTCATTCTCACAATTAACTTTTTGTGTTTATGAATTTTTATATTTTACTTTGTTATTTCCAATGTACGGAATAATCACAATAAAAACATTACAATCGAAATATCAAAGTAAATTTTCCATGTTCCTAACTGTTGCGTGTCCTGAAAGTGCCCAATGTGATTAATACTCATCAAAATCAAATAAAACATATTTTATAAATTTCTAACCGCGGGACAAGGGGTTTGAGAAATATTTTTCGTCATTTACTTTTTTGTGTAGGTGTGTTAGAATGTTGCCATAAAATATACTCTCGTTACTGTTTTTTCAATTTTATTATGGCAACACCACTACAAATACAACAAAGATTTTGTCAGTAAAAATTACTTAAATGTTTTTTTGTTTCATTTTGGTATGTGGCAAAACTATATTTTTATCTCGCTCTTGACCAAAAATGTTTCATTGGTCCTGCAAATGGCGTTTATAATTTTTTGTTCATTTACCCGATGTGTCTGAATTATCCGATATCGATTGTTCCATGATCGTCACGAGATGTCGCACATATCGGTTGGAGAGTGGTTTATTCCTAAAACATTGCAAAAATCTGCTACATCCTTTTAGATAATTTAAAACACGTTTAGCGTATTAAGCAATTTTTTAGGAATGTATAACAGATCACCAAACTTAACCAGTCACAATTTACCCACCTTCGTCTAGGGATTATCTACGAAGCTCGTACTGTTTTTATGTACGAATCGTAATTATTGTTAATAGCTCCCGGCATCAAATTATCGAACTCCATAAACAAGTACGCATTATATCGTGTATTAGTAGTTCATTCAACTATCATAATAGTTCAATGTTACCAAGTGCATATCGCCGAAAGATATTATTATAAAGAAAAATATATTATGCTATTTTATATTTTTTAAACAAAAAAAAAATTTTCAAATTGGTCACGTACAAATTGTAAAAACTAAAAAAATTCATCATCATAACAAAACTATTTAATCTCTAATATTAGAAACTAAATATGTTTGAGTTTAATGTGAAATATAGAAATTAGTCATCATGCCATCTTATCAGTACAAATACGGCAAACGATATTTTTCTAGTTCTTAATAGTAAGTAGTTTGTATAATTTACACTCTACTTAATCCCTAGAACGATAACTATACTTTGTCGAGTGATGTGTGTTAATTGCGTATTGAGAAATCTTCCCACTGGTCAATGAATATTTAATCGGACACGTAAACCGAAAAAAATATCTAATCACGCATAAATCCAAGATATTAATACCGCGTTTTATACCGTCGCCTAATTAATTTGGATCAAATAAAACAAGGTGTGCAATCACTCGAGCACGGCACGTTGATTGGTATGTGAATATTAATTTTTTAATAATTGATATACAATGTTGCATCGGTATGACGACGACGTGTCAATAATACATTGTTTTAATAACGATTGCATATTCAATTTGCGAAAGTAGTATATTATATTTTGTGTTCGTATACTAAGTACATTGTCTTAGAGTACAAAGTTGTAATAATTTTATATAAATTATACGGTGATTAGCATTTTATTATAATACGAGTATGTTTACATATAGATTATTAGATTGTTTTTAAATTATAAAGTTGTGATCTTTTGCCATATACGATGCGATATCAATTAAAATTCAATTTTTATTTCAAATGCACGATCGATGCAACGTCTAGAAATTTGATTGGTATTCCCACTCGCTTCACTACACTTGTGTATAATACTAGTAGATAAGAAATGATTCGTTTATTAACGTTTCTAGACATTACACCGTCATTCAAGTTAAAGTCATGCGTCATAAAATTACTCATTCCTTAAATACCGGGCTACCACTAAAAGAAATTAGGCGATTTGTTTCGAAAACTTTCATTTTAGTTTATTCTCAATTATTTATCTCTTTCATTTTAATTGCGACAACCAACTCCTATTGAAGAATATGGCGGAAATGTAAATCATTCATAATTTATTTTCTTTTTCGAAGGGTTGTAGCTCTTTGGCTAGTCCTCTTTATACAGTTTTATTATAAATTTTAGTCGATCCAGTTTGGATCTAGTAGATCAAGTGGTTTCTTCCTTCGGTTTCTTTCTTCATATGGTACATGAAATCCATCTCTAGATTTCTCTGGAGGTTCTTATTTCTTATGTACCACGGTGCATTAGCTATTCCGCGTAGGGCTTTGCTTTGAAATGACTGGATGATATTGACATTGGTTTTCTTTGTACAGCCCCAGAGCTTATCGCCGTAAGTCCACACAAGTTTTAGAATTTGCCGATATAGTAGCAATTTATTATGTAAAGTTGGCTCAGAATTTCTTCTGTATTTAATGTTTAACTTTTCTTTTTCTTTTTGACATGCTTTTTCCATTTTGTTTCGCATCTAGAGGGAATTCGCCAAGAGTTTAGCTCTACTGATATCCAATTGACGTTTTTGTTGGTGTACTGATAATATAATTAGCTCTTTGCAATTTGCTTCTGGATTCTTCTATGCTATCAGCGACTGCTAAGATGGCCGTATCATCCGCAAACGTGGCTATGTTAGTCTCCTCTAACGTTGGCAAGTCCGAGGTATATATACTATATATAGAACATATAAAGTTTCTTAAATTGCCTTAATTTCTGAGTATTCGACATCTAATTTAACACAAACGTGACGGTTAGTATTTCATGAAACTGCTTTGTCAAGTGTCTTCGTAATTTATACTCCAAGCCTTTATGACCAAGGCCTGTGTTATAGTTGTTCTATTGCTGAATGGTTTTCTCTCAAGCCAAATTGGTGTGGAGTAAAATGTTTATCTTCTATTATTGGTTTGAGTCTCTTTAAGAGTAGTTTCCCGAATATTTTTGAAATTATTGGAAGTAAGGAAATCAGCCTATACGAATTTTTGTCATTTAGTGGTTTGTTGGGTTTAGGTCATGATTGTTACATCTCCGACGTTCCATTGATTAGAAACGTGCTTAATCAGAATACTGCGCTTAAGGTAATTAAGTAATTTTAAAGAGTTTTTTGCACATAGGTACTTTGATTTCCCCTTTTAATTCTTGTATTGTGACAGGAGATACAGTAAGTCACAAAAGTCTACATACAACACTAAAATTTGCAAAATCGAGATTAATGAAACGAGCTAAATATTGAAATATTATTTAAATAATATATTTAAACAAAGAAAATTATTAATAAATAAAAAAAAAAAAAAAAAAAATACGTTTCAAAAAATCAGTCTACATAATAAATACAGTAAATAAAACCAAAAGGATCATGTTCAGACACACTTAAGAACTAAAATTAATATTTAGCCACTATTAGACTCAATAACAGCGCTTAGTTGCTTGGACATTGAAAAAACCAGGTTCTCAGTAATCGCTAACCAAATGTTAGCCCATGCACTCGAAAGGTAAATCCTATATTTTCGGACCCCTTGTACCAGTTCACACCAGATATGATCTATTGCATTCAGATCCGGTGACTGGAGAAGCGGATGAATTTGTTTCGGCACATTATATAGAAGCCATTGTCTTACTGCCATCGTCGTATGTTTTAGATCATTATCTTGATAGACGGAATATGTTCAAATACATAATTCGTTTTATAGAAACAGCTGATTTTGATTAAACTTATTTGTATTATATAAAAATATGTTATCTCAGCCATATAAAATTTTAATTATTTAGTCATTATATTATATGCTAAAAATTATAATTTTATTCGATCAATATTTCGAGCCAAATGCTCATTTTCAAGATGGTAATCTAATCTAATCTAAGATGGTAATCAAATTTTTAGATTACCATCTTGAAAATGAGCATTTGGCTCGAAATATTGATCGAATAAAATTATAATTTTTAGCATATAATATAATGACTAAATAATTAAAATTGTATATACATGTTTTTATATAATACATTCGATGATCCATATTATCTCTTATAAATACCAACTCCGACAACAGCTGCAGCCATAGATTCCCAAACCATTACATTGCTACCGCCGTATTTAACGGTGGAAGGCAAACTTTTCGGAGCCATATTTTGGGTAATTTTCGTCACGTTTTTTCCTCTTCATCGCATCCGAATATATTGAATTTATTTTCGTCAGTGGAAAGCATTTTGCCCCAAAATTCTGTGCCTTCATTAACGTATTTTGTATTTGCAAATTCAAGGCTTTTCTGCTTATTCACTAGGCTTATAAATGGTTTTTTCCTTGGCGCACTTCCATTAAACCCTGCGTTTCATAAAATTCGACGAACTGTTTCAGGATGAATTGTAACGGACGCTAAGAATTTTAGTGCCCGTTGAACATAAGAGATTTTAATGGTATGGAAAGTCGTGCTATCTTTGCCGTTAGCTCAAGTCGAAGAGGTGATATTGGTCGTGGATTAAATTCTTGACTTCCCATAAGATCCATTGCTTGCTGATGACAAAGAGATTAGATCTAATACCTAAATATTGACCGCAGAAAATTTTGAACTTACGATTACTTGCTCTCAAAACAAAATCCACACACCCACACAATACCGTTGCCTTAGTGAATCATGTTCTCAAAAATAACACTGTGCTCGAATTTTAAACTTTTGACAAGCTGGGCACCCGGGGGTAAACCTAATTCAAGTATGTATTCAATGTATTCAATGGTGCTAGTCCCATTTCAAAGTTAGTCCCCATTTTTGAGATATCGCTTTCGACATATGCCTTGAGTCAAAAATTTGTCAAAATATACACTCATATTCACGTTGATAGCTCCTGAACCATTAAGATTTTCGTTATGCGTTCTTCAGAAAAGTTGTTGCGCAAGCCAAGACATACAACTTTGCCGAACATATCAAGGCCGAAAAACGACATCTACAATCACATTTTTGTGTTATTTTATTTTTTGCTTTTCATTTCGACGAAAAACACGTTTTTTATCATTTTTTGTCCATTTATTGAATTTAAATCGATCGAATAAACATCTCAGCGGCAAATATAGATACAATAGAAGCTACATATTTAAAAGAAAACTAAATTGATTCAGTTTATTTTATTGTGATTTTTCTCAATTTTTTCCTCATGTCGTCTTCGGGTTCTTCTTCCTCTTGCAAATTCCAACAAATGTCACCCAGTTCCGTTCGTTGTATTGGTCGCCTTTAAAACAAGTATCCCATAAGCACATAAAACTCATGTTTTTAGTGTAACCCAATTGCATGCCACTTAAAAGAGCTATCACTTTTCAAATCTGCACAAACTTTCCATTGATGGTCATTGTATTTAATCAAATCGATGATTTTTTCATTGATGCATAGGTTTCCTTTGTGTTTGTGCTGCGTGCAATTGGAATGGAATTCTTTGAGTTGGTAACGTGAAGGAGAACTGTCTTCAAGCTGCTTTTAGAGGAATCGATGAACAATCGCCAATCTTCAGGATTATATGCATTGTGGATACCAAACCTCGGATATCAGTGCAAAAAGCGAGTGAATTATTCTCAATTAATTTGAAAAAATTCGTAAAATGACGATGATGATTTATTGCTCCATATATCCGAACATTTGGAGCCAAAATGTTCACTTGTTTTAAATCCTTTGTCAAAAGAATGGCTTGCCGCTGCGATAGTTTCAAGCGTCGTACCATAATATCCAAACGACTTTGCGAGATTTCAATGTGATGAGTGACATTTGATAGTTGATATATTGATGCAGATGTTTCTCCGGTTTCACCTGATTCAAATGTTGTTGGTAAATAATCCTCAGTTGGGTTTCATCTTTCCGGAACAGGTATTTCATCTGAATGCGGCAGCGGTAGATGAGTATTTCTCGTTGCAGTGTATGCCAAAGAACCAATTTTGTTTCTGTTTGTACTGAGAATATAATTCATGCACCCATAACATTGAACTGCATCATGTCCTTGTGGATCGGCCCATATCATCGGGACACCAAATGGCATTGCGGCTCCAGTGTTTTGCCATTTATGCCGAACGAAAATGCATGTTGTCCAAACAAAAGACGGCGTCCAATTAATAACATTTTGTGAAAAGCATAGTCGATTTAAATCAGCGGTTTAATCACTTATTTTGCAACGATTGCTCATAATTGTAAATTCTCCACACACATAACAAAAGGACTGGAGTTTAAAACACCTATCCGTATTATTTATTTCACCAGATTTCACAAGACGATTTTCACTTTATTTTTTGTATTCTTTTGCCACTTTATATATTTAGATGAAAAACTTTTTATTTTTAATTTTATATTACAGTTTTTAGTTCTTACTTATTGTACCAATTTTTTAACTTTTTTAGAAATATCGATTTCGAGAATAATCTCTTCTTCGGTTTACTTTTTGCTACTGTTACATAATTTATGTTGAAGCTCTTTATATACTGTAGCTAGGCGCTGCTGTTTGGTACCTCCTTTGTTTTTAAGTTATGGAGGTCGTAAATTTTATTGGGGTTTTGTGTTGATTTCGTCGCGAAGTAAATTGTGGGTGTTTTTGTTTTTGTATATTTTCAGGGTGTGAAGTTTGGCCGTAATTTGACTCACGACTCATGAGTCAAATTGGTACACCTGTTTAATTTCAGTCCTTTTTTGATTCTGTGCAAAATGGTTACATTTTTATTGAATTTAGTGTATATGGTTTTCAGTTTTTATGTGTTGGACGAAAATTGATTTTATGTACTTGTGATGTGTTCTTTGTATCTTATCTGAGATGAGCGTCTTGTTTGGCCTAAGTATGCCGAATTCCAGTTGTATTTAGCCTTACCTGTGTACTTATGTCTCTCGAAAGGGCAAGGTAGGAGCCGGAGTCTTCTGTGAAAAGCTTTTGCCAAAACTGACAAGACCCTTCCTTTTTGAGGAACATGCGAGAAGGCTGGGTCTACAGACGAATAACTTTGTAGAAGTTGCATGGACGAAAATGAAGAAGAGACTTTAGATAACTTTCTATGCTCGTGTCCGGCACTATCATACAGAAGGCATAGGTATTTGGGCGTGTCCAGTGTGACCAGCCTTTCAGATCTCGCTGAATGTGGAGTGCGAGATATTTTGCGGTACGTACGTAGCTCCGAATGGTTTTGAACAGGGGTAAAGGGGAAATATGTTCCTCTGGTATCACAACGGGGCACTCCTGGTCTAAGTGTGCGGAAGTGCCACTCCAAGCCAACCTTGGCCTAAGTAAAACACACATATATGGAAAAATAACACGTGAAAATGTGAATGTAGATGTCGTTTTTCTGTCTTGATATGTTAAGCAAAGTTGTTGGTCTTGACGTGCGCAACAACTTTGCTGAAGAACGCATAACGAAAATCTTAATGGTTCAGGAGCTATCAATGTGAAAATGAGGGTATGTTTTGACTCAGAGCCAAAACATGTCGATAGCGATATCTCAAAAATGGGGACTAACTTTGAAATGGGACTAGCACCATTGAATTCAGCGTACTCGAATTAGGTTTACCCCCAGGTGCCCAGCTTGTCACACTTTTCAACTAGCACAGTGTAATTATAATGATAATAAATTGATAAAAAAAATTTCAAAATTCATAAAAAATGTAAATAAACTGTATTTAAGAATAATTATAATTGAAATTTTATAATTGATGTCAATTTAGAAAAGATACTAATAGTTCTTAAGCCCTAAGAACGCGTACTATACATAGTAATAATTACAATTAATACTAGGACTACCCATGCACTTTTGAATAGATAGTATAAATTTATTCATGAATTTATATAAATAAAACAATTATAATAGGGGAAAAAAATTAATAATAATAATTAGATTTAAACATATGTAATAATTTCAAAACTCACTCGTTGCGCATGCGATAAACCGTAGTATCCGTATAAACCGTAGTATCCGAGAAAATTAGAATTCTTGCGATGACTTTCAAGTATTTACAACATGGGTTTCGACGTGTTGTATATGTATACATATAGCCATGTGCTTAGATAAATCCTCTATATGGTCTAATCTGATTGATCAAATAATTTGCTCGTTTATTGATCAACGTGGAATTATGAGATTTTATTCGGTACTAAATGTCCGTTACACCTTACACCGATGATTTATTATTACCAGAAGTGTTGTATGCACAAAAAAACGAAGACTTTATCAATGTTTTGTCATAAGACAGCTTGACAAAAATAACTGGACCCTTAACACTTAAACTTTAGGCCAGTGTATGTCGAACAGGACCAGTTAATGATTAACCGTACACATTAGTTTTAAATCATAAAGATTGATTTATTAGTGTACGTATTAGCTATAGGCGGATTATTTTATATTAACTCAAGATTCATCCGATTTAACTTAAGATGTATAAAACGACCTTGCACGTGAGTTTTTGACGATCATGAATCGATAGCGTAACACCGTAATTACTTATTACTATATATATAATAGTTTTCTAGTTTTTTTAATTTTAATGTTATATAATTCTATCACTTAACTATGTTACTCTAAGTTAAACTATATCATCAATTATAAGATTCACTGTACTATCTTCCGGAATCATAGCACATGCTCGCGTTTTCTTTGCGATAAAACAGTAAGGTCACTTTAACTGATCGTAATTCGGTACATCAATATCACTGAATTTACTTTGATTGTTTTTTTCGAAATACTTGTGCTATTACACTAAACGTTTAAGATTCATTAAGACCGATTATCCGTAATCACAAATAAAAGTACAATCGATTAATTTATCGGATTATCACCATAATAAATGTTGAAACAAGTCCACTAATTTATTTCATATAGCTGCTGGTATGTTTGGCCATACTTCAGCTATCTAACATACACAATTTAGAAAAAAAAATCACTATTATTGTCAAACCGTGTTTTGCAGCACACGCCTCAATCTTAACTGATTACCAAAATTTATTTTTCTCATTACCAAATAACAAACGGGGTAATTCATTTATATTGGATGTTGGTGGGAGGATCTACTACAATTTTATTTTAATGTATATAACATGGAATAACAACAGGGGTTTACAACTGGGACATGCAAGCATGTTACAGAATATCCTTATCAGTGCTATTCCGAATCTCAACCGCTATTTTTGGAGCAGTAATCCTTGGATTGGATGCCATTTTTTAAATTATTCTTCGAACATCCTGTGCGTTATGTTTTTTAGGACACTCAGATCGTTGTTTATTTTGAATATTTCCTTTGTTATTTATTGTTAAATTTCGTATTTCGATTCACGCTTTCGTTCGACGCACCATTTTTTAATGCCAAAGACGCAAAATATTTCTCCTTTAAGACGAATGTATTTATAAAAAAAAAAGATAACGGTACTTTGCGATAAGTCGAGAATAAATAGAAACGTGCAACTATATGTATCGGGTAATTTTTTAAAAATAATTTTTTTTTATTTTTTTTTTGTTCAATAATAATTTTCTTCGTTTAAATATATTATTTAATTAATATATGTATTACAATATTTAGACTGCGGTCCAATTCGTGACTTATTTTGTGGAGACTGACTTATTTGAAAGTCTACAATAAGTGTCCTGTCAAATAGACTTATTGGAAATTTGCTAGAATTATTTTGATGAGTTATCAGTTTGGGCACTAGCCTCGCATATAAGTCAAACGAGCCTACAATAAGTCTAGCGAGCGGGAGGCTTATTGTAGATTTTCAAATAAGTCAGTATGCAAAAAATAAGTCACGAATTGGACGACAGTCCTAGTTCGTTTCATTTATCTCGATTTTACAAATTTTAGTGGTGTATGTAGACTTTTGTGACTGACTGTATATTGCAGTTACCCACTTTATTTATTATTGGTATGTTTTTCTCTGCTGTTTGTTTAGGCTGAAACATGTTCTCGAGGTGGGTTGCAACAACAACGGAACTTTTTTGCTTTACACTTATAGACCATGTTCCATCTAACTGGTAGAATTTGAAGTTTAATTCGTTTTAAACTTTTGTCGCTTTCCAAAGGCAATATTCGGTATGTTTTCCCCTGTAAGACCACTTGGGCATTTATTAATGGATTCGTCCTTGATTTCTTTAATTAACAACTTGAATTTATTGAAGTCTACATCGGGAAGAAGTTTGTTCTCCCTTGTTGCCCTTCCTACTGGATGAATGGCATGGATACAGTTTAATTCATACATGTTAAGATGAATTAAAATGAGTTTCCGATACTAGGAATATATCTATTTTTTCGTATTAATATTTTGGTTTCTAAAAATGTAGTTAAAATAGATATATTTGACGTCTCTAAAGGAAATCGAACCCATTCAGTAGATCATTAAAATATTAAACACTAAGGAAAATTAAAGGCCAATTTTAGACTAATCAAATGACACAGTAAACATTTGTAGGCTGCACTTGTTTCAAAATAAAACATTGTGTTTTTATATTTTTACGTTAAATAAGATCTATTGACATTAAAAACAATTAATTCATTATGGCCTACGTCAAAAAGGCTTTTATTAGAGTATTTATGTAGGCTGGAAAATAATGTTGTATCAAAAACTAGTGGAGACTAAAATTATTTAATGCTGGCCTAAAAGCGAGAAGGTATAGTATTTTTTTAATTTATTCAATATTACAACTGATTCAGAGATCACGTAGTAATTTATTTTTCTTAAATTAGTTTCTTCACCGGTTTCTGCCTTTGGAGTCTTCACACTTCATTGGTGGTGTCCAACATACGACGGATATCTGCATTTCCATGTCGAGATAATCTAAAGACGTACATTTCCTTGCTTATTTCTTTATTTCATCGGTGACGTATTCCATCTTTAAGTTCTTATGAAGGTAGTCGTTCCTAATGTACCATGGGACATTCACAACCCCTCGCAACACTGGCCCTCTTGGCACAATCCCAAAGTTGAATACCATAGGTGTCCACCGGTGTTCTGCTTTCAGAAGCAAATTGTTGTGTATGATCAGAATTCTCTACCCATGAGTCAGTACATTTTCTTACATTCGAAGTTTAACTCTTTTTTTTCTTTCTTGATGTGCTCTTTCCATCTTAGTTTAGCATCGAAGGCCATGCCAAGGTATTTAGTTGAATTTGCATACGAAATTTCGTTTGAGTTGAGAAGCACGAGAATCCAGTATTACATTTTGGTTTGTAAAGATGCACCATTTTTTAGTCCAGTTTCTTACTTCTGTAACTGCATTTTGAAGTTTGCTTGTTGCTTCCGATACATCTAGCTATCCCACTAATAGGATAGCTGTATCGTCGGCAAATTTTGCTACTGAGTACCAGTAGGAAGTGTTGACCTCTGATGTAGGATTTAAGAAATTGATAAATGTGATTAGTTAGATTTCGATACAATTTAAATTGGCCTTTAGTGCCAAGCTTTGTCGAAAAATAAGTTACATGTAAGAAAATACTGGAACATATCTTGTTATTCTCAGGTGCATGCTGATCAATGACATCCGTTATTCTGTGAACTTGTTCAACTGTATTGTGATTTTTTCTAAACCAAAATTGGTGTGGTGGACATCATAATCTTTCTTCTATTATAGGTTTTGGCCACTTGAGCACCAGTTTTTCAGATATTTTTATTATTACCAGAAGTAGTGATATCGGTCTATAAGATTTTTATCATTTGCTGGTTTACCTGGTTTAGAACTCATAATTACTTCCGACATCCTCCATTGACGTGTACCATATTTCAGTTCGAAGGCGGTATTAATTATTTGAATTAATTTATGCAAGCCTTTCTCGACTCTATTTTTTAGCTCCAATAAAGATCATCTCTTTGTTTACAACAGTTGTATTTTCATTTGCTGTATGTCTCGGCACCGGTTGAAAAGTCTCTTTCAAATTGGCAGCGGATAGGCAGACTTTCTACTTGTCACTTTTGGCCTAGGATCGTCATCCTTAGTTCAGAGTTGTTTTAATTTGTTTCACATAAAATTGAGAAATTTTTGTGTTGCGGAAGACGAGTCTGCTCCCAGATTTTACAAGCTTTCCGTTTCTCTCTAACTGGTTGTCTGACCTCAAAAGGGTAGTAATGTTTCCTTATGCAGTTGGTAAGAGGAGTAGGTGAACTTTCCCAAGCTGCATATTGGATAGTGTTATTGAGTGCTTCTAGTTCTTCCAGCTGCATCTCTTTTCTAATTCGTTCACGAAGATTTGTTCGCTCTTCCACTAACTTCTTGAATAAATAGAAATTCGTTTTATTATTCGTTAATTTAGGCAATTTTTTTTATTTTTTACGTTGTTGTTGTTTTTTTTTTTTTTTTTTATTTTATTGTAATGGTTTTTGTTGCGATTGTTCCGTACATTGGTCTATTTCAGTATATCTCGAATTAAATGCACAGTCGTAGGAAATTCTTCCATTTGGCGTCAAATCTGTATGACAACGACTACTAATTTGAGATATACTGAAATAGACCAATGTACGGAACAATCGCAACAAAAACCATTACAATAAAAAAAAAAAAACAACAACAACAACGTAAAATATAAAAGTAATTCGTACACAACGAAAAGTTAATTGGTAAAAATGAAGTATAGATGGAGAATATGAAAAAATCGAATTTCGTACGCTATGCAGTAATTCGCTAGTAGTACAACTACATGGTTCTATATATAGACAAAATTCCTATGTAAAAATATCAACGTCAGTCGCCGCGGCCTGATGAGATGACTGATTTTTTTAAATCAATAATCTCATTAAGTTCGAAACTGATTGTTGCGATTCTTGCAGATCTTCCATCTATAATTCAAATTAAATTTTTTTTTTTTTAAATTATCATTGTAATTATGGTAGAATCATGATCACAGGTGGAGTGCTCAGATGATAGTTTTTCACTGATTTCGATACTCGTGTAGTCCTTTAAAATTTAAACCAGAGTTAAATTCACAGTTGTTCTATTCTTGCCATTTAAATCACCGCCTATGATAAGATTTGGTCCTAGTGTCTTTTCTTTTATAGCTGATGGCATGGGGACAGTAAATAAGGGAGGTTCTATGATCCCTATTATTGATTGAATCACCTTTTATGGTTTTAACTTGAATAATTCCTTCATCGTATTATCCTCAATAATTACGGTCGATCTATCTCTAGCATTCCCTCCTGGATGAATAGCATGGCCGCATTCATAGTCACGTGTTTTCATAAATGGCGTTTCTGTTAAATGAGTTTCCGATACAAGACATATACCTATTTCTTCTAAGGTTAGAACCATTTATAGTTCTGGAACATGCTGTGGTAATCCATTCGCGTTCTAAATGACAATTCTATCTCGTTTATAGCTTCTTGTCATTTTAGTCGCTTATATATTATAACTTCTAGATCACGTTCTTGTTTTGCTAGGCGTGCATTTACAGATTATATACTTCGGAATATCCTTTCGAGTGGATTTTCTTTAGTAGCTTTTTAGCGCGTTTTATTTCTTAAAATTTTCAGTAGAAGGTATGGTAGGATAATAATAATTCATTTGACGACAAGATCGATCTCGCTCGGTAGTAATGAATAGGATAAAAAGAGCTGCTCATGTTACCATTAAACTTTAGCGCTAATATTTTCTAATTTTGCCTTCCTTGTACAACCTGTGAAGAAAAATCTTCGGAATATATTGGGGAAGAAGCTCATAAACAAATACTCCGAGTTTTAAAAATGGCGAAATGCCATTAAGTTTTCTGCTACAGTCACCCGAAGACTCGGTTAACACTATTGAGACCGGACAACACAAATTATAGTTGGGAATCTGGTAGCATCATGAAAGCCCACGATCTGCGGCATTACGTAGTAAAGGCTGGATACAGAAGTGTAAATACACCAGAGCCAGATTAAACGATTTACCAGTACTGCCTGTTCGCTGAAACAAACGAATATTCTGAGACCAAAGATACATCCTTCTACGAAAAAGGCATCGAAATGTTAAAAAAGCTTTAGAATGAATGTATATGTTATGAAGAAAGTCGAATTTAGTAAAAAAAAAATGTTTTTTTAGTAGTTAACCTCGGGATTTATTGACCGAGAAGTTACATCGAAAACGTCAGCTTCCAAGCGGAAAACGGAAACTCGCGAGGTTGTTTTGCCAAAAGAACCACAGTAATCAGTAAAAACACGAATGGAGAGCTGAGGTCAAACGTGGCTGATGTTCCTTCCAGTAGGAGTTGTCTGAGGAATAATAGACCAAACTCAAATGTCTGCTACATAAAACAGATGATCATCTCAAATGTGAAAATGAACCGTGGCTTGCCGTGGATTTTTATTAGCCCATGAAAACGCGTAGCGAAATTTCGGAAAGATAATTTCCCATTCAGCTCTCAATAGCCCGCTCCGGATAGCGAATAAAAACCCACAGAAAGTGTTAGTAAAAATACTGAAGAAGAGGGGGTAAATAATTTTAATTTTTTTGATCCCAATTCTAATACAATAATTTTAAAGAAAACTATGGTGATATTTTAAAATTTAAACCAAATACGAGGGTTGCCTTTTATATTTTGGGATTGGACAACCCTAGTGTTGCAATCTGGCAACTGACAGCTCTATCGTAAAGTTTGACATTTTTGAAATTATACATACTCAGAACGTTTTGACATTCGAGCGCTATTTGTGTTGTTTACAGTACTCATTAACTCAACATCTCGGCGAAAAAATGGAATTAAATCGTGAACATTTTCGTGCGATTATTTTTTACAACTTTCGACGTGGATTAAGGCAGCAAGAGTGCATGGATGAACTGAATTTAATTTTTGGCGATAAAGCTCCATCAAGGACTAGTGTTTATCGATGGTAAGGTGAATTCAATCGAGGGTAGTTCACTCCAAGACGAATTTCGTGAAGGTCGTCCAGAATCAGTTGTTGTTCTGGAAACCATTGATGCTGTGCGCGAACTGATATTGCAAGATCGTCATGTGACCTATCGTGAGATTGAGACAACCTTAGGCATTAGTGGGACCAGTATACATTCAATATTGCATAAACATTTGAATGTCAAAAAAATTTGTTCGCGTTGGATCCCACACAATTTGTCGATTCGTCGAAAGAAAAGCTCAAAAATACGATCGCGGCGCTTCAAAACAGGTCTATGACATAGTGACAGGTGATGAATCGTGGATTTACGCGTGTTTCAAGATGTGCCGAATCCAACAAAAGTTGTTCGCGCACGAAGCACTTGCAAACAAATGATCGCCTATTTTTTCGGAAAAAATGGACATGTCGCAACCGTACCACTAGAACAACGCAGAACAGTCACTTCTGAGTGGTACACAACCTTCCTTACCTTGGTTGTCTTCCAAGAAATCAGGAAAACCAACTGCCGAAGACGGATCACTCTTCACCACGACAACGCGAGCTCTCACACATCGGCTCTAACAACTGCATTTTTGAGCACTCAAAACATCGATTTGATGAGTCATCCGCCGTATAGTCCTGACTTGTCACCAAATGACTTCTTTTTATTCCCGTACTGAGAGAAAACAAACTGAGAGGTCAACGTTTTTAGACACCTGAAGAAGCGGTTGCTGCGTTCAGAATGCATGTTTTGGAGATACCTCAATCAGAGTGGAAAAAGTGCTTCGACAATTGGTTCAAACGCATGCAAAAGTATATAGATCTTCATGGGGAATATTTTGAAAAACAATAAAGCGATTTTCGATGATTAATATTTGTTTTTGTTCTCTAATCCCGAAATATAAAAGGCAGCCCTCGTATTGGTAAGGCTTAACGGAAATAAAAAGACGGAATGGAATTTTAGAACTAGACGGAAGTCGAATATATTCAAAAAGCCCTCGGCTACATAAGGCAGTCTCATTTATTTTGTGTTGAAAATGTCGAAATATTAGAAGCAGCAAGGAAAAATCTTGTGACAGCGAAGGCGTTTTTAAATTTTTATTTGCCTAATTATAAGAAATAAACATAGATTTGAGTCATGCACTGCTTGCCGCTCTAAAAAAAAGAATGAAAGAGCGTCGAAACAAAATAGTAAAATGCCTCAAAATACCGAAAATTTTAGCTACAAAAGCTGCTATTCACGCAATATACAGAAGACATAATGAAAACAAAGTGTCTCGAAATTTTTTCTACAAAATCAGATACACCTGAACTCGAATTAAACGAATGCCCTGAAGTTCGAACCGATTACAAACTAATTAGGAAAAATCATATCACAAAATGTAAAGTCATGGCAGTTCATCGAAAGACATTGCTTGTAATTGGGAAGGGCGACAATATTTATACTCGGTGCGACCGACGTGACTCAAACGTAAAAATATACGATTTCATAATACTCGACGCGATTGTAGTCTTCAGTAAGCGATGGAGAGCAACATTTTCGACATTTGAAATGTCGCAGTCACGCCGAGTATATCTCAGGGGCCAAAATATTATAATTTTCTCGATATATTTTAAAAACAGTTTAACCCATTTTTACCACACAATACCAAGTACCGTTCTGCGCATGACGAACTGAAATACCCCTCAACTCTAGAGCTGAAGGCAAATCTACGCCTATACTTTTAATATTAATAACTTCTCACCCATCATAGTTAAGTTTGGACTGTTTTCGTCAAATTAAATATTTTGGAAATTAACCTTAGTGTTTTGTTTTAAATAGGTAGTTAATGAAGGACTGTTGCCTGAATCTTTTATCAATCAGTCTCAGTGTTTTACCGGACTGTCCGAACCGCCGATATTTTTTCCTATAGATCTCGTCTACTGCTTTTGAAGATGAAATAACGACCTTAACTCGCTTTGTATTTGGGGCTTTGAAACATGATAACAATTTTTTAAAATGGCTATACAGAAAGCATTTTACTAACCGACTACGTATAAAGTAGTTCGTGATAGAATTTCGTTTTCAGTAAAAATTTAAATTTGATAATTCCATTAAATCGAAGAAATGATGTTTTATTTTTTTTCGAAAATTCTGCCAACATTAACAACAATCAATAATTATTTCAAACAAAACATTTTCAAAACACTTACAATATCATTCCCCCGTATTGTGTGCAATGAAACACCATCATCCCTTAGCCTAGTTCGCCGCATCAATTGAAATCCAGCGGGTGATGAACTAGGCTTAGTACAACGCGGGGCAGAATCAGCACGCCGAAAATAACCAGTAATTTTGACTAATTCGTATGTTGTTGGCTCGGATCGTGAACCAGCACGTGCCATCCTAATAAAATAAAATAAAAAAATATATGTATATATTTTATTTAATTATCGCCACCCACAACAACAACAACAAATAATATCATCTGAATAACTATATACCAACCTTATCGTAAAATTTCTTTTATCACTCGCCAACATCGAATCAATTTTTTCCTCTTCCTCTTGTGTCCGCGGCTGTGCATCCTCATCATCATCAAATAATGCATCTATATCGGTTGGCACAATTTGTTTTTTAACTAATGCATGATCATCCGGGTGAATAAAATTGAATATACTTTGTCCAAGTAAATCAGTCTGCAAGCGGCAAAAAAAAATTAAAAAAAAACGGTTAAGATTTAATGTCAATTTACATTTTCATAAATCAACAAGGAATTATTATAATGCAAATATGATAAGTAAGTAGTATTTGTGCATTTTCAAATTATGCACAAATTTTAATCATTTAAATTTATCTTAACGTTTTGTATTGTTTTCATCTTGAAAATATATTCAATTCACAACGATGGAAAAGCACAACCGACGACGACATATCAAACATAGAAAATTGATAATTGGCACGAAATCACGAATTAAATCAGAAATATGGAAAAATGTCACGATTTGTGTTTTTTTTTTCTAGAATTAGGTATTTTGTGCAACAAAAAATATTTACTAAATAAATATTTAAACAAACTAAGAACTATACTGGCTGTTAATCTCTGCCATCATCTGATATCATTAAATACTTACTTCACAATGTCCTAGATGACTTTCAATACTATGTGAAACGAGTACAATTTCACCGCGGCAGGTAACTGTTAGAAAAAATCCTTCCATCATTTTGAGAAATGCATCGACACCAGTTTCATTTAAATTCGGTTTGAATGAATTAAAAACTGTAATGAAAAATAAAAAAAATAATTTTTATTAGTTAAATTATTTTAATAAATGTTAAAATTTTATCTTTTTATAATCGTTTTTTAGATTTTAATTCTAAACTAAATTTAGTACTAAGTTAGATATTAAACTAAAGTTTCTGAAGACACATGCTATAGTAGAGTAGTTTGCAAATGCTTCAGTACTAAAATGCAGTTTAATAATGCTCAAACCTGATAATAATTTAATAACTCTTAAGTGTTAAAAACTGTAAGTTTACACGAGGATTATCATTTAGCCTATGATTAGAACTAAATAAATATGAACATTTAAATTTAGTACTTACCACACCTAATACGACATCGGCCCTATAACTGTCTTTAATATTTTGTAATTATTTTTGGCATTATTGGTGTAATTTCAGTTTAATATGGTTAAAGACAGAATACGGTTTTAGTTTCATGTACTAAAGTAAAGCTTATTTGGTGTAACTTAATTATTGCCAATAGTTTATTAACGTGTAATACTAAAGAAAATTTAATCTGGGTCTAAACAAATATCTTAGGATTAGTACTAAAGTGGTGAACTTTTTGCTGAGACTTGACATAGAAATAAATAAAACTTCATTCAAGTGCTTAGTACTAGAGGGATAGATCCCCCTAGGTTTGAACACTTTTAAATTTAGCTTAGTTTTAGTACTAAATTAGTACACAAACCATAAATGAATAAAAGATACGATTTAATATTAAATAAATATAATATATTTCCATTCAAGTTATTAGTACTAAAATAAAGTTTAACTAGGTTAAATCTAACTAAGCATTGTCCTACATGACAAAAGTTCTATTAAAAGTAAATTTAGTTTTAGTTTAGTTATATACTAAAAATTGAGTACTACTGAAATTACGTTTTATTAGGTCAAAAATGACTATTTATTATCTTAAATGCTAGTTCATGTTATGTCAAATACTAAAATGATTTAAAAAATACTAAAAGTATGTATTTATTATTAAGTTTTAGGCAATATCTCATTATTTTCCAATCTGATATTTAGATTTTACGAGAGCGGAGTGAGAAGTCTGGTAAAAATGAAACAAGGAATAATATTTTTATTTACTAAGTCCAACGTTTTTCCAATTTTTCGATCCCTTCCGAATAATACTGTTTCCCCAACCCTTCAAAATAGACGTTTGTTGCATCGGTTATCTCCTCTTTAGAGCCGAATCTCTGTCCACCGAGCGATTTCTTTAAGTTCGGAAACAGGAAATAGTCGCAGGGAGCTAGGTCTGGAGAATATGACGGATGTCGGAGCGTAATTTCTGGATTTTGGCCATGGCAACTACACACGTGTGCATTGTCTTGATGGGAGAGAAATTTTTCTTCGTCAAATGCTGTCGTTTTTCTTTCAAAACGTCGATGAAACGGTTCAATAAGTTGCAGTAATATTCGCCGTTGACTGTTCTTCTCTTTTGAAGGTAATCATGGTATTATGATACGTGCATCCTAAAAAACTGTGGCCATGATGACCTTGTTGGCTGATAAAACCGCCTTAGCCTTTCTGCGGCGCAAATCGCCAGTGGAATCCACTGTTTAGACTATTCCTTGGTCTCAGGTGTATAGTGATGGATCCATGTTTCATCCAAAGTTATGAAACGACGCAAAAACTCCTTTTTATTTCGCTTGAACATCGGCAAACCTGCCTCTGAAGTTATCACACGTGTGCGTTTTGGGTCGATTGTAAGCAAACGCGGCACTCAACGCGTGGATAGATTTTTCATATTTAAATATTCGTGTAATATATTGCGCACACGTTCATCTTAGATGCCTACTATCTCAGCTATCTCGCGCACTTTCACTCTGCGGCTTGCATACCGTATCATGGATATTTTCAACCATTTTTGATGTGGTAACTTCATTTGGGCGTCCTGAACGTTCGGCATCAGTTATGCTTGTACGACCACAACGAAAATCAGTAAACCACTTGTGAATCATTTTAATCGATGGTGAAGAGTCCCCAATATATTTAGCAAGCTTTGTTTTGATTTGCGTCATGGTTTTTCCACGCAAAAAATAATGCTTAATTAACATACGAAATTAACTTGTCTCCATGTTTGCAAAAAAAATAATGGGTTGCCTGTCAAAACTGAACTAAATGACAGATCTGTTTGAAAATTTTAATTTGGTATAGGCGCCCTCTGTTGCAATTTTACCAGAATTCTCACTACGCCCTCGTAACATCATTAACAGTTAAGGATTTAGTTCAATACGTGGTGTTTATTTGGAGCTTTCGGTACAAAAATGAATTTTAGTCGAAGCTCTGGAATATGGGTAATTTAGTACTAAGTGGATTCTATCCCCAAAACCCAGTATGTTTGTTCGATACTAAACGATTACTGAATCTGTTATTTCGTTTAGATTTTAGTTTAATTTGGATTTTACAATGAATTATATCCTAAAAATTACAACAATACGGATACCTAGTTTAATGAAAGATGACAATATTTTTGTACTAAAATTAGTCTTATTTGGTTTAAGCGCAAATAAGTGTATTGCATTGATAAAAGAGGATCGGATATATTTTTGGATGTATAATTTTTAGAATCAAGGGCCATGTTCAAATTGTTGGTAGGTTTCTTGCGCATATATGATTACACATTTCGTGAGTTTATTGAAACTTTAATTTCACATTAAAAATATTATAAAATTTAAACCGATTATTAACATTTTAGTACAAAACCAAGAAAATGTACTAAATATACTAAAAATTAGATTGGATTTACGTAAATCCATTTTTTTAAAATTTAAATGAACCCATTTCGTAAATTGACCATAAATACGCGGTTATTATTGCCAAATACAATTGGGTGCAAAAAAATCGCACATTGATTTGCCACAAAAGTCTAATATTTGTTTAATTTTTTTTAATGCAGGTTCAAAGTCTATTTCAATACCTATCCAGTGGTAGCTTTTTTGTATTTATACGTGTCATCAAACTGATTTTTGCGGGTTAACATCTGAGGTAAACAATTCGTTTTTATGAATTTATCAGCATGAAAATTAGGGGTAAAATCAAATTAAATCATGGAAATAAACAAAAAAAAAAAAGTTTTATTAATAAGAAGTATTCCCTCTCCTGGCCCGAATGACAGCTTAGATGCTGCATTGATTTCACCAAAGTTTTTACAAAATCTTGAGGTATCGCCTCCGATTCCTCTACGGATCGCATCTAAATTTATTTCATATACGATCGTATATGAAATAAATTTAGATGCCATCATCGAAATATAGAAAAGTAGATTTAGTACTAAGTTGGTACGCCCTATAAATGAGTGAAGATGATGAAGTTTAATAATATACAATGAACAAATTATAATTTTATTTAAGTAAGTACTAAAATATAGCTTAACTAGGCTAAAACAAACTAGGCTCTGTATAGGACAAATCTTAGTTAGATTTAACCTAGTTAAGCTTTATTTTAGTACTAATCACTTGAATGAAATTTTATAATAAACAAATTGGCATGCCGTTCTATTGTAAGTAAAATTGTGTTTTTGGTTTTGTACTAAAAAATGTGTAGTACTAAAACGAAGCTTTATAAGGTCTAAAATTGGTATGTTTATCTTATATAATCTTATATCTAGATTGCAAAATTGATTTTTGGAAGAAATTCTGGAATGGGATAAAGAAAGACGGAAGTAAATTTCGTTTGATTTTTGCATTAAGGCCAACATGGACGGAACTAATAAATTTGCATTTAATTATGATGATAGAATGATGGTACAAAATGAATTTCTAAAATGATAATATTTCTGAAATCGGACCAGAGACGGAAATATCCCAATTGATATATGAAGTACGTGCAATGGAAATGGAATCCCATAATGATTTTTGGATAAACTTCTGAAATATATATTGTATATCTAAGGGAAGTAGCGCGTTTTGATAACGCATATTGGTCTTTGATCGAAGTACAGGAATATGGCCATGTAAAACGAAATTGACCCAATTTTCATTCAATTATATCAGTTATTCATAGCGTGGACGCAAAAATATGTTTTCTAAGAACGAAAATGAGTCGAGTTTTGCGCCAAACAAACAGCATTTATGGGAAGCTTGGCTTTTCTGCTTCAACTTAAAAAAAAGCAGCTGAAGCAAGTCATTTGTTTAAGGGGGCCTACGCCGAACATGCTCCATCAAAAACTACCTGTGAAGATTGGTTCACGCTTCAGAAGGGGCGATTTCGACATTGATGACAAGAAGCGCTCCGGAAGTCCAAAAACATTTTAAGACACCGAGCTGCAAGCGTTATTGGGGGAAGATGATATGCAAACTCCAGAGCAACTTGCGGAGGCATTAAACACGACTCGCTAAGGTATTTACAAACGTTTACATGCTATATGGGAAAAATTCAAAACAAGGGAAAATGGGTGCCGCATGAGTTAACTGAGAGACAGATGGAAAATCGAAGAGCCACTTGCGAAATTATGCTTTCACTGCATGAAAGAAAGAACTTCCTGTGTCGAATTGTTATGGGAGATGAGAAGTGGATCTTTTTTAAGAATACCAAATGCAAAAAGTCGTGGATTTCACCTGGCGAAGCATCAACATCGACGGCACGGCCCATTCGCTTCGGAAAGAAGACAGTGCTCTGCGTTTGGTGCGACTGGAAAGAAATCGTGTACTATGAGCTGCTGAAACAGGGCGAAACTGTCAATGGGAAACGCTACTGACAATAACTCATCAATCTGAACCATACATTGCTCGAAAAAGGCCAGAATTGGACACGAAACACGAACGAGTGATACTGCAGCACGACAACGTTCCTTGCCATCGCACTCCCATCGCCCAGGATATCATCAAAACGCTCAGATGGGATCTACTACCGAACTCGCCTTCTTCGCCAGATCTGGCCCCCGCGGATTATCACTTGTTTCGATCGACGGCGCATGCCTTGACAGGGCTACACTTGGCCAGTTTCGAAGCAAAGCGTGCAAAATTAGTTGAATGAATGGTTCCGGTCCAAAAAAGCGTCCTTTTATGGTATTCATAGTATTCATGTATTGCCAGAGTTGGCAAAAATGTGTAGATAGCGAAGGGCAATACTTTGAAAAACCCATTTTTTATATTTTTATTGAAATTTTAAAATTTTTAATTTAAAAAAAAAAACGGAAATTTAGTTGTGCACCTAGTATATGTAATCAGTTTGAACCTTCGAAATGCAAATTATAAATGGTGTCATGAGGTACAGATTTTAGAATATGACCGCAGTAGACGCCACGTCTCTTCTTATCAAATTTAGAGGATATTGGGTTTTTCCGATAGTATTAAGGTTTTAACATAATTTTTCAAGGTAATTTTGAAATATTGCCAAAAAAAGACGGAAGTAAGCCAATATTCTGAAATTACTATGATGATACAGCTTATATGCAATGTGCATGGAATTCCATAGTTAGTTTTATGCTAAATTCTGGATTATGGCTAGCTGGGACTGAAGTTCTGGAATTTGTAACTAATCAAATGTTGAAAGGTTACTAATTCAATACTTTTATAATTATGTAATAATAATTAGATAAAATTAGATTCTTTCAATTCAAATCATCAGTTTTTGATGATAATTTGCTCAATTCCAATCCGCTTTGAAGTAATCAAATTGGCTAAGATCAGTTTCTGTTGGCTACATTCCAGAACTTCCTCCAAATTGGTTTAAAATTTTAATGCTGCTTCAGTCTCAGTTTTTTTTATGATCGGATATATGTATCGGAATGGCTTATTCCCACTCCATTTGGACATATCCCAAAACACGGCCCAAAAAAAATTATTTTACAATCGAATTTTCAACGCCAAAAATTATTTTACAATCAAATTTCCACTGAATTTTGTTCATAATAGAATAAGAATTGGCTTAGTTTCGTCGTATTAGACCACATACTAAGATTTCTTCCAAAAATCAAATTTGAATCCCATTTGAGTGTGCATGCCAAGTTTCATCGTATTTGAAACCAAATCAAGGTTTTCAGTCTTTTAGATAACGTATAGAGCAGATTGAGTAGTTCGGATTTGACTCTTTTAAGTTTCTAAAACGTTCTCCATAGTACCAGCATAAGATCGAAATTTAGTACTTTACTGCAGTGATCGGTACTAAAACTAGGGTTGTACAGATCTAAATTTAATAATATGATTGTTATTTGCCTAACCTTGCTAGTATTTTTATATTCTGATATTTGGGTTGAGCGTATCTTTCTATTATCATAATTTTTAGTACTAAATAAAGCTTAAGGTACTAAATTGTTGCTCAATTGATTCTAAATCAAACAATACAAAAATGTTGACTTGCCGACAATTTGGCGTATACGTTTATTACAAAATCAGCATGTGCTATTAAAATATTCTGCAAGCTGTGAAGTAAATATCCAGTACTAAAATGAATTTATTATTTATTATAAATTGTTTAGTACTAAAAGTAAAGTGTTTGTGTAAATAATATATTAAATGGAAAGTAAAATTTATTTAGACTGAAAAGTGGAACAGTCCTCAGGTAATGTATGACTGAATAATCGGAGGTACTGCTGACCTAGAAAGGATATTCAATTCACTGGTTAATCAATATTTTCTTAAAAATTATACATCAAGTAAAATTTTTTATTGTTTTTTAGTAAGGTATTAACATTAATATTATAATTTGAAATTTGTTATACCTGGAATTATCGACTGACATTTCTTAAAGTTCAAATTACGTATATGTTAACAGTGCGTAGAAGCGGAACAGCATTCTGATTAAGCAAAATATAAAATTCAACATTTGTTTTAATGGATTCCTAGCACTCGTCTCTCAAAATTGTAGTTTCAGTGTAGGATGCAAGTAGGTATGTTGTATATTATTTGGCATTTCTTAAAAGTTTTCCAAACACAATTTCTGGTATTTTCAGTCGCAGGCGTTAAAGTCAATAATTTATTCTTAAGTTTTGATTTTGTTTGTTATGAATTTCTGTCACTTGTTCTTATGATAACAAAATTTCCACGAACAACGATATTTTCAGTTTTTTTGTTAAGGTTTAAAGCTTATAGCAATTTGTTGTAAATAAATCATATTTACTTAGAAGAAATTAAAAGATTTTTTAAAAGTTTTCATAAATTTGTCATTTGTTGCGGTTTTTGATGTACATTTGGCAAGTTCGAGGTTTCAGCTTGAAATATTTTGATGGTATGTAGAAAAAAGAAACCAAAAAATTAATAAACTTGAAAGGAATTTGTTATAGTCTTGAAACGAAATAACAAAGTAGGTTCGAATATCATCTGTATTATGTTGCTCAATCCGCCTTTAACCAAGATTTGATTGCCAAATTTCCAGAATTTTTTAAAATATCGAAACTTTCAATAACCTTGCAAAAATTTCCCGTTCATTTCCTAGTTACATCACCTACATACGATACATTTTGCGGTATTGCCACATGAGCAATAACTACATCACAGGAAGGAACATATACAAAACAACAACAAAACAAGAATTTAGCCGGCACATTCTATTAACAGTAGCGATTCACATTGCCGACAGGAAAAAATACTTTCTAAAGACTTGAAAAAACTACCGTCATTTACATCGAAGATCGGAGACTGATCGAAACGGAGGGGTTAAACAAAGATAAACGACCTAACCCTAGTTTGGAAAAAGGGTCATCTAAAGATGCACTCAGAAAGCAAGACGATAATGTCCCTTTATGGAAAGGCTGAAGAAAGCCTAGGCGAGGCATGGTCTGGAGCCATTTTGGAGGTTGTTGCTAAACTAGATGGTCCACTATGGAAGATAGTTACGTTAGAAGAGCCAAAGACTGTGTGCAGTTTGGTCAGAATTGTAGTAAATAAAGATTAGTGACTGGGGTCCACTATAATCCTTAAGTTAGGATAGAAAGTAAATAGAAGTTTAGGTAAATAGAATTTTGCTTAATTTGGCGTTGTAGAGGTTTGGAGCTATTTTCAAACCCCAGTTGTCTATAGAACGATAAATAGAACTTATATCAAATGCTCCTTTCGGAATATCATCCGTTATGCTAAATAGAACAGGATTGTGATGGCTAGTGTTGGTGTGTCCTCCATTAACATGTTTGAGAGCAGGGTGTCATTTTTCCATCTCAGAAACTTGGTTATTACGAACCTGTTACTGAACTTGAAAAGGTTCGTTTTTTCGAGTGGTTGCATTGCGGATGATATTCCTATATTGGTGTCTGGGATAAATATCCTAGCACTCTGAATCCATGCAAAGTGCGTTCAGATTACTGTACAATCGGAACTGGCTTTTGAGTATCAACTCACACAAGCCTGAGTTAATCCTTAGCTCTTGAATGATCAGCCTGACCGTCACTGACAAGCTGGAATACTAATATATTGAAAAAAGTACCAAAGCCATTATAGCGCTTTGTTGGGGGATTACCGTCTGGAGGCTGCAAACATTTTGTTATGACTCATTGGTCATAACATTTAATTTCTTTCCCAATTTCACTTTTTTAATTTTTTTAAATTTGCTATTGATTGTTGTGGCATCTGTGTATGAGTAGCAATACTATGGGTTGGTTCGATGGGAATTGAACGAGCTGTTTTGGTTTCATGTAGCATAGCATTACAAAATATTGGTTTTTGGAGCGAGGCCAATGTGTGCTCTTGAGCGTGTGTACGAGCAGTTAAGATGTAGATAAGTATTTTTTATTCTGTGTTTCTTGTTTTGTATTTTTGGCGCGTCACGTTCGTTCTCTTTTTACACCGCATGCATCAACTGCATGTGCGAGAACAGGAAACATATACAAGAACAAATATTTTTCTGCATTTTGGTTGTTTGGTGTTTCTCACACCAAATTTCATAATACACAGGAGTGTTTATAAATTTATATAGAGTTTATATTAAATTTTGTTTGTTTTTGGTTAATGAACAAAAAAAAATTAATTACTAAAAGTTTAAAAATAATAAAAATCAAAATAAAAAACAGTTTATACGACAAAAGTAAAAAGGTTTGGATTATTTAATTTTTTGGGGGTTTTCTTTGCTGACGACGGTTTTTTTCCTCAACGAAACCACGCTTTGGGAACTTTAATAAAATTGTTTAGCTGATCGAAAATCTAGTGAAAATATATATTTTTGCGTACGATTGTGTTTGGCAGGAAGATTTCATAAATTTTTGAGTGGTTACAAGGAAAATACAATTTAAATGTGCGTTCTTTCCATGTTATTAAGCTATTTCGATAAACCGTCATCATAATACGTACATATAAAAGCTATACTCATTTAATTTACAGGTGGCGTACAGGGTGGCCATTTGAAGCCAATCATATTTATTATCATGGCGATACAACGCCCAACGGTCCGAGCGTGGCGCCTGTGGCATGACGGTCCCAAGGCCGCAATCTTTGCGACTACGAGTGGCCAACCGGCCATTGGTAATTTTGAGCTTATCAAGGCTCAAGGTCACAGGTACAAAGTTTTATTTTGTGATTCAATTTTTTGGTTTAATTTTTTTATTTTAAATTTCAAATTTAAATTTCCATTTTTTTAATTCAAATTTATTTTCGATTTGCTACCATTTTTAATTCAATATCTTCTGTTGTAAGCGAGCACATAAATTGCTGTGTTCGTGTACGCGACAGGGGTCGTGCATTGGTCTCGTCCCAAAAATTTTGACTCGGTTATTTTTATTGCTAATTTTTTTTTTGTTTATTTTCTCACGGATTTTCATTTTTCCGTTTATATTGGCCACATTTTGGAATAGTAATTACTTCCTTTCTCTATTCGGTTTCTTTTTTGATTTGTTTATTCTTTCTTTTCTTCTTATTCTTTTTATTCTCGTACAATGAATTACTAAATTTATTTTCGGATCGATATGATGAGAGGGGATTCTCATTGTGTGTCGGTTTGTGTCGTCCATTCGGGGGCGACCGTAAAGTGAATGTGTCGTCGACCAGTGAATGTATCGTCCATTCGGGGGCGACTGTAAAACCCACGCGGTCTCCTCGTGGTACTTCGGCGGTCTCAACTGTGAACTGTGGGAAATTCGCTAGAGGTCTCTCCGGGTGAAGAGGCTTGATCTCTTGAAGAGACGTCCTTACCCACTTATGCTGCTTCGTTGTGGCTGGGCATCGGCCTTTCAGGGTCGATGGGTCATTCGGGGGGTATCTTCAGCGGACTCGGTACTTGTCGTTCGAGGAGTTCCAGTCGCCACCGGTTATAATTATTTTAGTACGTTCCTCAAGTTCCGCCCGACAAATTTCAGCGGAACATCGGGGTTTTTCTTTTTCTTTTTTTTATTTTAATTTGCGTTTTTTAAGAAATTTGTCTGTAAACACGGTGTGGGCCATATGCTTAATTGATCAGTTTATAACTGCGAGTTGGCTGAGTGCCGTCCATAACAAGTTATCCTGTAGATCAGTGAAGCACCCAGGAACACACCCACTCAAGCCCTGGAGATTTTCTTTCGTCTCAAATTCTTGGATATCCTAGGTGCCCTAAAGCTCAGTTTTAGGACAGTCATCTATCTTAAGTAACAAAGACAACCCTAAAACCTCCAAATATGCTGTTCATTGTTGATTTGATCGTACAACCGCGATATTTTATTTTTATTTATTTTGCCATAAGTGGATAGTAAAGTTGGTGTATTCTGTGACACATTAAATTTAAATCTATTCTTTTTATCTCTCCGACCGCTGCAGCGTATTCCAAGCAGAAATAGTTGCAGTAAGAGATGGGTTCGACTGATTCAAATAGTCCCTCATTTATTAACAAAATGAGAATTCAATATCCAGACTTCGTTGCCTGGGCATTTCAATATTCGACGAGTTTAAGAATAGCTCTCAGCTAGCTCATCAAAATATAAGTAAGTCTCGATTACCCGTAGACCCGTAAGTCTCGATTACCTTCGATGCAGTTTTCTTTCAGATTTCGAGAGAGCGATCATCAGAGCAATTTAAGTACCAATTAAAGTTGAGAAAAACGAATTTGGGATTCAAAAGAACCACGAAATCAAAAGGTAGGATATATTTTGGCCTCAGCCAAACTAGAATTTCAGCAGTGTAATCAATAAAGATGTTGGCTTTATAACAATCGGTACAAATAGAGTTGGCCATGTGGATTGGTAACGTTCTTATGGTTGTCGGTCATGTTATCGTTCGACAAAACAGTTCGAACGGTAACTTGAGCTTAGCTGTCAAAAGGCTGATTATGATTTGGAACGAGACTTTAATATTGGCGGCTCTTGTTCATTTTTCAAATCACAAATGCTTGGTTTATGATGGAGTTACTCAAATGGAAGGAACGACCACGGAACAATATTCAGCACGTAAAGCGTTACCGGGAAATTATAATGTGCGTATATTGAAATATTTTCAAGGACGATTTTTAATGACATTTTAGGGAAATAAGAAAATACAATTGTCGACCTAAGAAATTCATCTGAAATTTGTGTATATATTTCTGAGTTTTTGTATTCCAACCGATTCGCAGAACTTCATTATATAAATAAAGCGCTTCAAGGCAAGGCAATAGTGAAAAAAATCGATTATTGGTAATTGGTACCCAATTAGATTGGTAAACATTTTTTTTTTGAAAATATCAAAACTAGATGACATAAAATCGTTCATTATTGTTGCAACGATTTAATTTTAGAATTATTTTAATGAACGATATATGGTGCGGAGCTGGTAAATATAAAGTTAAAATTACTTACTATAATTTATCCTAAGCCAATGTGCTGCATAACGTAATATTGCAGTTTTATCAACCCTTCGCTGTGACTCGGCCACGTGTGGCACCATATTTGATAGTTCCTGTATCGAGCTATTTAGCTTATCCCGCCGATTTTTTTCGGCACGATTTCGCGCCTCTCGTCCATTACTGCAAATAAAATAAAATAAAATTCTAGATTAGAAATAACCTTGATTGATAATAAATAATCTATTATAATTTTATAAATTACGACATTACTCGTTCAAAACAACAACAAAAAAAAATCCAAAAGACAGACTCATTCTATTCAGCAACGTGATCCATAACGCGATGCAAAAAATTTGCTATTACACCGAATCACGTTACTTGATATAAGTGTTACGCGCATAAATATTTTCTTGACCTCACCTAAACGCATATAAGTTAAAATTTCTTTTTTGACGAAAATGACTTTTTGAAATGATTCACTTCTTAAATGATGAAAATTTGAAAAATTTTTTTACTTGGAGCCTATAACCGAAACCTGAATATAATCCCATAAAATGTTGATTTCGTCTGAAACTGGTAGGAAAATTTACCCCAGCACTATTAAAGGATTATTATTTTCAGAGCCTGGCGAAGCCTTTATTAAATGAACTCAAGAGTGACATGCAAGAGAAAAGATAAAACCAACTACATACCTATTTTTAACCAACTACCTATTATTGTTCGACATCAACTTAATTCAAAAATATTTTTAAAGTTTATCAAAAATTGGCTTTTTGACACCCTGTAATCGATTTTTTGAAAAAAAAAGAAAAAAAAACTGGTTCCCCATAATATTCACAAACATGAACAGTGTCATACGTGATATATATATATATATATATATATATATATATATATATATATATATATATATATATATATATATATATATACATGTTCATAACAACCTATAGAACATACATTTGTATTAGCGATTAATTTTGTCATCATTATTAAAAATTCGCTAGTTCAGTGAGCTTAGTAATATTATAATTTGGATAAAATTTCGAGTTCTGGAGACCATTCAGGGTGCTGGGTTAAATTTTAGCCGAATTCTGTTCATACCATGGAGACTTGCATTTTAAACCAGGTTTAAAATATCAGGGATGATATTGGCATGAGAACTAAAGTTCTGGGTTTTTAAGAAACAGAGTATTGAATTAAGTGTGAAAGAACTTTTAGCAAGTTTAACAACTCCACAAATATATTTGTCGAAATATTACCTATTTGCCTATTTAGATAATATGAAAAGTCCGTGGGACTTACTTGCCCTTCGTGTTAAATACTGTCAAAGCAATTTTAGAATCGACTGGGGCCTGAAGAATAGGATTCATTTCATCAAGCCCAAGGTACTCGACTTAACGGTCACGAAAATTTCTTCGTCCGAAAAGCATTCCTAAATCGATTTAGTTCGACAGCCCAACCAATGTGAAGAACTAATTGAAATGCGCCTTCTGTGGTGAATCTGGAAATCTCACGATAATGGAATACACGATAAGAGTAAATATAAAATGTCGAAAGTAATTTTTACAAAAATCATTTTTATTACAATAATCTTTTATATTTTAAAAAAACTCATTAGTTAATTTCTTTATTTCATTCACTATCAGTCATCTGGTTCTTCATATCTTCCACGGTTATTTTACTTATAGATGGATTGGTGCCACCGAATCGTGTAGTCGTTGCCTGAACATTACAAGCCAAAAATGCCGCTCTGTAGTATAATTCACGCAAAGCGATTTTAGTACAGGAACACACTTCGGTCACTACAATTATGGTCCCGGAAATATCATATCCATAATCAGCTTGAACAGTTTCGAGAATTAAAAATAATTTCTACCGAACGTGGTATACAGCCACAAATTAAACTGTTGGAGGATGAGTGCGAACCACTTGTCCTGAAATACCACTCAGAATACCAATTTTGGAAATTTTTAGTCTTTCAAATTAGTTTTGAACATAACAAATTGTTGATAGCTCGGAATCTGCAGGAATGCAGTCCTTAAATAACGAGATATTAGTATATACTGGAGCACTGCCACCACGGGAAAGCCACACAAGCTTATTTTGCGCCGATGAGTAAAATCACTGATTTTTTCAAAGCAGGATGTGAGGTTAAATCAGACAACAAACGATTGCATGTGAAATCTACGCAACATGAAAGCTCGAGAGGAGCGAGGGATTCGAGGTGACCGGAAAAGAGGAGTTTGGTGGTAATGTTATTTATCATAAATACGAAGATTTAGAATGAGCTTTCGCCAAAGAGGCACTACACTAATAAAGTATAAAAATTAAACCAAAGTAATTTTCTAAAAATTTTTTTATTTCTTTTTGTTAAATTATATATCGAAAATCTTCTATCTCCTTCGATTTTAACCAACACAGTCATCGACCAACTACGAACAATTCAAAATCGTATCACCACGATAACTGGACAATAACGACATATTTGTTCCAAAATCGCTCGATAATTACACTTTTGAGAGTGGATACGATTCTAACCACCGAGCGAATCAACGACTCGACCACTTTTTCACGTGGCTCTTCAACTGCGTGTATTCAATTTACCCTCTATTATCATAAAAATAATTTACCCTATTAATGAATGTTTAAAATAATTTTCAATCGAAAATTCAATAATACACAAAATGACGCGTATAAAAATCGCCGTGTATACTATATGTGTCCTTATTTGTATATTTCGAATCGTACCCAAATTTCATACTTGTAGCGCTCGATGTGCCGAACGCACGCACCAAGAAATCACGAATAAAAAACGAAAACAAAAATTTAGTTAGATATATTCAAGGTTGTCTTGATTTGTCACAAATTTATGTCTACAGTTTCTTTTCTGAACTGTAGATGTCAGTAATGTTCGTAAAGAATTGACATTTAAGAGTTTAGCGAAATGTTTAATGAATATTTTTTTTTACCAATAGCCCATAATATAATTTTTAATTAATATTATTGTAAAAATATTGCTTTCCCGCGTTTTACGAGAAAAAGATGATACAAAAAAATCGAATCATTTATTCGATTATCCTGCCATCTATATCCTACGATTGGAACCGTCGACATAAAATGACGTCAAATAGCACAATTTTTAAATCAATAAGGCCACTAGTATCTAGATGCGTGCACTGGTATCTCTGACTCGCGCCTCCGTATGAACTATTCACTGTTTACACAATAAGTATATGTAAATTAATTTTACAATTATCAATATAATAAATCAACCCTAGAATGCACATATAACTATGATTTTACATATTTTATTATTAAAATATTTAAAATACTGAAAAATAAAATAAAATGCGCCGTTTTGTTTCCACGTAGATAACTGAAAACGTTTTCGGTACGGGACTGGCGGAATCTATTGTGCACAATTCATATCATCCACAACAAATAATATTTTTTTTGACACTATTTTAATAACACATAAATTTGATCACAAATTATATTCAACACCCAAATTACATTTCAAATTATAATAAATTTTGAAATAATTTTATTTTGAAAGACAAACAACCAGAAACAAAAGCTTGCAGTTGTGGATGCCATGGAATTTAAAGACAGAAATGTCATTGAAGGAAAGCTGATTTAATTTCTATTTTTTCCGCTATCTGGGTTTTCCAACTTTTACAATACTAAATTGAGCAATGTTCAATTTATAATTTTTGTCATACGATTTACAAATGTGGCCGACTTTCAACCAATCAGAGCGATTATTATTTACGTATGTCAGACAAAAAATGTACATGAATCAACGCCTGTAACGTCTTTTGTGATAATTCAATTAAATATCAATTTTGGCATTTTTGTCAACGCATTTTGCGGTACTATTTAAAACCAGGACCATGATCGCCAAACTATGGTTACGAAAATAGTAGTGTGTTTGTAGCATAAGATTTCTCGAAAATCCTCTCTAGAAATATAACCTCATCCCGAAGGTCTTATGTCACGACGAATTGAATAAAAATATATTTCTGTTTATAAAATAACAAATTATTGACATTTGCTCAAAACTCATATTAAAATAGATTATGATTAAGTTTAACCCTGACCGAATTTCATTCAGCATAATAAAATTTTAGAACTTTGTAAAGAATTTGAATTACAATAATAATCCTACATCCCCAAGTTTTATTTAGTTGGGTCACATTTCAGTATTTAATAAATTCCAAGAAGTTAAGAAATGGCCAAACTTGATCAATAAAGTTCAAATTCTGAAATTTTCTAAATATCGTCTAACGTAAGTAGAACAGCCACATCACACAATACAAATCGACCAAAACCTGTTAAGAAATTGCCACGGTTCAGTATGGCCATATCAAGAACTACATTCAAAGTTCACATTATGTAATACTAATCCTGATCCTGATACCACATTTAACTATAGAATGTTAAGAAATAGTCGTTGTGAATTCCACTCATTCTATGAACTAAGATTGACCGTAATTTGTTATGAAATTTAACAAAAAAATAAGATTTTAAAAATAAAGGATTTAGAAAACAGGAAAACCAAGGATATGAAAACCGGAATTCGTTCTCTTTCAAAAGGATATATTGAAACCGGAATTTTGCAAGAATCCGCGGTTTTAATTTATGAAATATCGATTTTCGGGATTTCAAAATCCCGAAAATCAATATTTCAGAAATTAAAGAATTTTTTTCTGCCATCACAAAATAAGAAGTTTTTTTTTTTTTGTTTTTATCCATGCCATCTGTTTTGGGGCCGAAGCACTCCCTGCTCTTTCGCGGTTTATTTTTTCCGTCTTACTTTACGCATCACCTGCCAAATCGAAGACGTACAGCTATAGGGCCGATTTTAAAACCATCCTGCACATTGCAAGCTCCATGCCAGCCTATACTGACATGGAAGATGGGTCGGCCCATGAGTTTTGCACTCCGACAGGGGGTCATAGATGTGCTACATTTCATCCTCGATCGTAATCGGTTATGAAATTTCACTTTTGCATCCTGCCCCTATCGGGATTCGAACCCGGTACCTCCCGATCCAAATGCCAAAGCTTTAACCACTGTGCCATTTGGTCGGTAATAGAAGAAGTTAATTTTGAGAATTTTGGTAAAAATACACTACTTTTGGTAAAACTTTACTTTACAGTCAGTTTTATCATTTCCTTATATTCGAATAGTATATCGTTTAAAACGACTTGTATCAGATAACAATTTTGATAAATCCACTTTAGTTCATAAAACTATCGTGACATGATGAACTATCGTGATATTACAAATTATTGTTTCTTAAAGAATATTCTTGTCGCATAGCGTGGAAAAGGTTTTGAAGAATGTTAGCTGAACACACTCCTTTATAGATCATATATTCGAGCGGCATATCATTGAAATTGTCTTAAATAGTGCCGCTAGAAGCAGATATATATTTTAACCTATTCCCATATAAGTATGGGACATGTCGTTTGGAAGGCCTTGGTAAAAAAAGTTTGGTTATCACCATTCTAGTTCATAAATCTACCGTGTTGGTGCTGATAGTTAATTCATTTACATAATATCTGTCTATCTATATGTACAGTCCCATATTCGTTCCTCCTGCAAAGGTTTCTGAGATGGTACAACCAGGGCTGGCTGCGGGGATATAGGGGGCCCAGTAGAAAATGTTCCTAGAATTTCATTTTTTTTTAATTTTTCCACAAGACTCAGTTTATGAAAGGGGTTAAATTAAATTAGGGAAATGCTCGAATCCAGATCAAGAGGACACTTCTTATAAGTTCCATATCATTCATCAAATTGAGTTCAAATTTTGCAAAGAGATTTTATAACAAAATGAGGAGATTTTTGCAATATTTTTGAAGGGGTTGGCCCCTGCGTGTGTACAATTGGGAATGGTATCGCCTCCGCGATCAAGAGCGAATACTGTTGACTTGGAAATATTGTATGAAATAAATTGCGTCATCAATCGCCCAATAGAAAAATTGAGAACTGACTTAAAGTTAGCAGCATTCAGTTTTAAATTTCTCCCGTGCAACGCCTGGGAAATTCAGCTAGTTATATAATAAATAACTGTCACAAATCAATGCAAAAGTCTAGAATAATGCTGACTAAATGTATGGACCTTCTATCGTCTCCAATGTGGTAACAAAAAAAAAAAAAAATTAAAATTCAGTTGATTTTGAAACCGAATTCGTGGAGCTTAGCTCAAGCCACTCGTACGCCCTGATTTATTTTATTTTTTTATTTAAACCTGTGGAATCACAAAATGAGCGATGTGAGCTAATTATTAAAAATAAAATATTTAAATATATGTATTACTTTACAGATTTGGTTGACCCTGAGATTTATCTACAATATTTCTCTTATTTGAGTTTCGGAAACCAAAACGAGAAACTGAAAAATAAAAACATAGCTCACATCAGTAAAAAGAAAATAGTTCAAGTGTGCAACGGGCCTTAAAACAACACTTCACTTGGTTTTTTTTAAATTATTCTGATAAGTAAAACGTTATTTGTCACGGGGTCTTTTTCTAAAATACAAGTATTAGTTTACATATTACTTTATTATTCACGTTTCAAACGGTCAAAAAATTTACCAATAGCGCCTTATAACTTTCCAAGAACAAAGAACATATACAAGAACAAAATAACTAAAGCTTGTGATTTATAGAATATAATTCCCAAAACTTCAGCCAAATTTCACTGGGATCCTAAACAAATGCTTTCAAATTACTAACGACTTCGGGGCGATGTAGCGAAAACTAAATAAAATGTGTTCATTTTTACTTAGTTTACTTGAAAAACGTATTTGCATACAAATTAACAAGGCTTCGTTAATATTATTTTTTAAAGTCAGCGGATAAAAAATGATAAATAAATAATTTTTTTAACTAAACTAATTGCTATGTACGGATGCCCAGAGAGTTCAATATATTGCAACACTCGTATGGTCACAATGATCAAAATACGCCAGCATTTTTCCGCTAAGCACCAATAGTCAGGTCTTGTATATAAGATGTAAGTTGTTGTATAACCTAAGGCCGCCGCCATCCAAACAATATTGATTGACGTCACAACGAATATTTGTTTATTTCAAATTATTTGCTTCATCACTGCTTACCAATAAATTATATTCGCATTTTAATTCGAAATTCAAGTTGCTCTTCCTATATCTCTATAATGTCAGAAACACAAAACTTAAAGAATAGATAAAAAAGCGCACATTTCATTCGACGGACCAGTTCCTTGTTGTAGTATGCAGAGCGCTCGATGCCAACTATAATTGGTAAACCTGTTAGCTCACTTAACTCAAATCTGAATTAAATTGAGATGGGATTACGTCATTCATTCAAATTTGTTAATTTTAAAGCTTGATTTTGTAGAATTTTGTGAGCCTTGTCAAAAATCTGACCGACCAAAGTCATTAGTTTCGTTTTGATTTGCTATACTTGCAATAGCGGCTTATTTTTACTTTGTAAAAGAATGCAAAACGTATAAAAAAATAACTTTGACATTTTCAATGACCTTCATGGGGTTCATTTGCATGCCACAATATACATTTTCACATAATTTTAATACAATTTTGTAACCACAATGTTTTTAGATGATGAAATTGTTTTCCGCCGCACATACAAGTGAAACTTTTGTGATATTGGGTTAGAAAGTTGGGCTTTCTCGTTTGAGGTAATTGTTTAGAAAAATAATGAACGCATTGCACTCCCATCAAGCGTCGATAAATCTGGTACCGCACTGTAATCGCTCGACGTACATTTGCCTCGAAAAAAGGTTTCAATTTTTCATGGTGATTATACGAATTGGATAGAAATTAAAACAATAAGAAGCTGCCCAATTCACGAAAACTGCATTATCGTAAGGCTGACAATGATCATCGAGCGCAATATCCATCATGTCAAGCTCTCATTAATTATCTGAACGCACGATGGCAATCATTAGAGTTGATTTACATGCCCGAACCAACCCTAATTCGTCACAAGCAAATTCAAATTATCATCGTAGTTCAGATTACAGATCTACATAAGCCGTGCGTTCTATTTCGAAGTGCCACCAAAACACGAAATTCCGATAAACATCCTGTCTACTTCGAGAAATAACACAAGATGAATTAACATGTGAGTGAAATTAGTCGAATGGCTATGGTTTCGCCAAGTTAGAGCCCCGTATTACTCGCAAGCTTCAAACTAAATGGTTTGTAAAATTTGAAATAAATTAACAATTTATTGCACCTCTATGCTAAAAAGGACGAAAACACAGCATTTTCCGAATGATAACCCGGTGTCGCAAACCCAAATTCGACTTCGTTCCAGATATCAGACAAATTTATTGATAGATTCCGAATTCGAACATACGCAGACGAACCAGTTCGAAATTATCTTATAATTCGTACCGTAATCCCATTGAGTGACTTCTACGTCGACAACTTGGCGACCGATTCGAGCGAAATGGTTTCGAATTTCTTAAACGGTCGTCGAACGGTCCAACAGCTTCTCAAGTTGTTCCATAATTACTCGCTCAAAGATGACTCATAATCGAAAGGGTTTGTGATCGTCGGAAGTTATCAGAATCGATCACTGGATAAATCATTCGAACCCGGAGAAAGATTTTCGTGGCTAATCGAGTACAATCGAACCATCGTTATTACACAACAATCCATTGTGGTGAACAGGTGCTGATTGGTTTTCAAATTTGGTCAATGTCGGCAGTCTATGGCGGCCATGTTGCTTTGGTGGCGTTTGTCTAATCTGGTATTTTTTTTCAGTCACTATGCCATATCACCAAAACAGGTCCCATGCCACACGACTGAGCAGCACGTCCAAATGGTAAAACTTTATAATATTGTTCATTAGTACAAAAGTTCTGCGCGGCGCAACGGCGAACGCTACAGACAGATGCTAACCGATTTCTTTTGGCCCAAGTTGAACGATATGGAGGTAGAAGACATGTGTTGCATGTCAGGGCTATGCGCCACACAGCAGACGCAACGATGGACATTCAGCACATCGACCCGCCCAAACGAGCTACTTGACTCCCAAAAACCTAATTTTAATCAACCAAAAAATGGTTCAATGCCATGTTTAATATTTTAAAGTTATATAGTGATCCTCATTATCCAAGTTTTAGTACTATTTATTAATCTACTCATTGTAAAAGAAATCGGAGCTCCCCGAATTAAAAATGGCTGACTTAAAAATGGTGTTTTTCGGACTTAAAACCAGCGTTATTATTTCATTTTAAAATAGACTTAAAATGAAATAATAAAAGTTGACTTTATTAATGCATATGATAAATCATTTTGAAAATGATTTAAGAAGTGTGTTAAAAATGACAAAAAATAATTTGTTTTATGATTTATTTACTGCCGTATTGGCGCTAGTAAAGTACCCGCAGTCGCAAGTACTTCCACCTACTCATAACTTCTCAATCAAAATTTGTGTTTTTTTTTGTGTTTTACTTCTAACTAACAAAGGACAATGTTAAAAATAGCTGATTTTTGGCTTATCCGAGGGGACGCATAAATCATAAAAAAATCAATTGGTTATTGTTAATTAACATTAGAAAAGGCCCAGAAATACGTCAGATAGCTGGGGAAATGTCGCTACTACCCCTAAATCTATATAAACTACCCTTAAATAGCTTTAAATGGATAATCATTAATTATTGTTATAAAATTAGTGTAAAATGAAAAAAATGCTTGAAAATGATTTGAACAGACAGTATGTCAACGTAAAAAGTGATAAATGACTGTAAAAGTGCCCATTCAATGGCGAAATAGCGCCAATTGTTCTCACTTTGCGAGCGCGTACTGAAAGAATGGCAATTTATTCTTGCGCCCATTTTTCAGGTCGCAATAGTATAAATGAACCTTAAAAGTGATTAGTACCTGAAAATCGTCGAATTAAAATAACCTTAGTTTAGTGTATTTCAAAGTATACATCTGTTAACAAAAAAAAAAAATATATTAAAAATTAGCAAAAAGGACCATTCGGCCACTTATTGTGTTTTCCAGAACGCACCACGAGGAGGTGATCCTGTTTACGTTCCACGTTTTTTTTTGTTTTTATTTTTTTATTTTTTTTAGTTTTATTGTATTTTTTTTTTATTTTTTAAGTTTAATTTTTCTTTTTTCTTTTTTTTTCGTTTTATTATATTTTTATTTTTTAAATTTTTTTTCTATGTACACTTCGATTTTATTCTAATTTAAAGACTTTTAGACTTAAACTTTTATTATTCAGAGTTCTCTTCTGGTTCACTAGGATTTTCATCATCACTTAAGTCAAAAACTTCTGAATGATCTGGTGCTGTTGGAATATGCTGCAAATATCTTGCGAACCCAAAGAACCATTCAAGTAGCATTACGTGAGAACAGCATTCAACAACTCTTTTCCCTACTTTACAACCACAAGTTATGGCATCTACTGATTGTTTCGTTTTATCAATCAAAATAAAAACAAAATATTTCGTGCTTGAAGAGTGTCTTGAGTTCACTCGTACTTTTATTAGTAGAACATTTTTAGGGTCAATATTTATATTGTATGACTCATAATTAATATTAAATTTTCTTTGGAAACAAAAAATTCAAAGTCTCCGTCTTCATTTAAGTGATCTGAATAATAGTAAGATGCCATTTTTAATTTGTATGTACCGCAACTATAAAATTCAAGGTTTTGCTCTTCAAGACGGGGAAACTCATTAAAAGATGTAGATTCCATTCGCTCAAATGATGATGTGCGCAAATGCAAATTCAAATCTGATACTAGTTTTGAAAGCATATTATCCTGATTTAACAAGGTGATCATTCTTTTCGCTATTTTGAAATCAAAATCGCTACTACCAACTGTAGTGAATGTTAGGTTATAGATGGCACATGCAATTACAAAATCATCATACGCTGTTTCTACAACAGTATTCCGTATTGTATTTTCGAAATAATGATTTTTCCTATTTACTCTACCATTCACCACTTCAGTTATGTAACGATTTTTTGTCACTATTCTGGATATATTTGCTTGTTCAACTGTAAGTGGCTTCTTATGATCAGAGAATGCTGGAATCCTAGCTACAAAACCTTTTTTTTTTGTATTTCTTACACTGAGTCACGAAAGCCTCTGTCTACGATAAAAATATCTTCATTCTGAAATTGTGTCCAAATTGGCCGTTCTAATAGTCTGTTAAGGATCGTGGCATCATTTTCACTACCAGAAAATGGTCGCCATACACCTGCGATTCTTCCATTAGGATAAACCGCCACCATAATGATTTACGCCAGTTTTTTTTTTTTATCAAATTAAAGCACGCAGGCTTATCATTTATTTTCAAAACGATTTTTTTACATATAATAATAATAATATACAAAATGAAAATAAATGAGTAGGGTAATCATCACCGATTTAACGGCAGTATTGATCTACCCTTTAACAAGAAAAATTTGAAAAAAAAGTTATGAATATTACAATAAAAATTTAACAAAAAAATATAAAAAATATAATTCAAAATGTAATTCTGTTGGTTGCATTTTTAAAAAAGATCGAGGCCTCAGTTTTGCTTCACGCTCCTCAATAACCATATTTTGTTACGAATAATATTCAGTTTTAATAAATATTGCCATCTATTAATGAATACTAATATTGAATAAAATTGACACATTTGGAAAAAACGAACGAACGCACAGTTCAAAAAAGCAAGGAAAAGGTCAGACATGTTTTATATTTTATTGTGTATTGTATGAAGTGTAAATATATTTAAATATTGTAATAAAAATCAGTTTAAAGTTTTTTGTGTTTATATAATAAAACAACAGATAACGATACATGCTACATATCAGAAGTGGGATATACGATACACGCAATATAAAAAGTAAAAATATGATGAAAAAAAAACGAGGTATGTTTAACCTCAAATAGTAATGCTAAACCAAAGCAGGACGTCTTGATACCTGACCAAAGACCACAGTATACAGGAGCAGGAAGTATATCGCAACTATACCTATATAGCGCGTTACATCATCATTCACATCATTGAAATTTCGGAACAGTCGTATCGAACATATTAATAACTTGAATCAACGTGAAATGGAGCTGAATAAAAGAGAGAGAGAACTCATCGAAAGAGAACGGATATGTACTCCAATACCAGTTATCAAGTCGTTACACAAAATGCTTCACAGATGCTAGATAATCGAAACGCGGAGTCCACGAGAGAGTGGATACATTTAATAAACAGAGTAATAAAACGTTCACAACTTACGTTTTCGCGCAGGGGAGGGATGCCGGGGGCTTTAAAGCATACTTCTAGTGCCAAACCAGAAATTAAGTCGAGCGGAAGTAAAACAATTTATGGCAAGAATAATATGGCATTACTACGGGTTCGCTGTTTCAACTGCAACGTTTTTGGACATCGTGCCCAGATCCGTCGAAAAAATCAAAGTGCAAAATATGTGGCAAAGTGGGTCATGACGAATCGAGAAATGTTTCCGTGAACCGAATTCATCAAATACGATCGGTTTAATAAAAGAATTGACTCAGGTTATAATCGTTCATTATCAGGGCCAAACCATAAGCGTGGTTGCAGTAATTGACACCGGATCACCAATCAACATTCTAAAGTTAAGTAAATTACGTAGTAAAATTAAATTGTTATCGTCTGATGGTAGAACTTTTAATGTAATTAATAATTCCAAATTTGAAAAATGGATTTCATCACAGACCTGTAGATGAAACCTTAGTAAGATATACAGCGTTTGTTACTCCGGACGGGCATTTTCTATATGTTAAAATGCCGTTTGACTTGGCTTATGCCCCGGCTGTTTTTCAGCGATTTAAGCTAAGCTAATTCACCTTAATTGCTTGGAAATACAAGTCCAAAAATGGGATTTTTTTGGGATCGAAAATAGATTATTTAGGATATGAGATCGATTGTGGGGGAATTAGACCCAGTATCAGGCACATAGACGCTGTAGAAAGTTATCCATTACTCAAGAATGTAAATGAGTTACATCGTTTTTTGGGTTTGACTATAGTTATTTTAGGAAATTTGTGCTTAACTATGCCATAATTGCTCAACCTTTGTCCTTCCTTATTAGAAAGAACACTAAATTTGAAATATAAGTGAAAAGGAATTGGAAGCATTTGAGAGTCTAAAGTCACATCTAGTTAAAGAACCAGTTTTAAAAGTCTTTGATCCTAATCTCGTTAGTGAACTGCACACGGATGCAAGTCAGGTTGGATTTGGAGAAATATTATTGCAGAAACAAAATGATGGTCGGTTATATTCTATATTTTATTTTAGTAAAAGGACGACTGAATCTGAAATAGTTACTGATTGTAACTCATTGAAACAAACCCTAGAAAAAAAATTCAAATAATCGAATACTTAGGTGGTCTTTATACTTGGAACAATTTGATTACGAAATTGTCCACCGACCTGGTAAAGGTACGCGTCATGCCGATGCGTTGAGTCCAACCTCTGGAATATTGTGGGTTGAAGAGTGTGCGTTCTCACAAGCATTAAGTGCCCTGCAACTTCAGGATAAAACTATTCAGCAGATCAAAGATACGATAAAAGATGATTGTGATAGTGAATTTTACACCGTTCGTAATAATTTACATTACAGAAAAAATAACGACAAGATTGTGTTTTACGTACCCGAATGTTTGGAACATAATGTAATTCAGAAAATGCACGAAATGGGCCACGTGGGAGCTAATAAATGCACGGAGTTAATCCAAATGCCATATTGGTTCCCAAGAATGCAAGATAAAGTCAATGAATATATTAAAAGATGTTTGAAGTGTGTAATGTGTCAACCGAAGGATGGGAAAAAGGAAGGGTTTCTTAATATTGTCGATAAATTCAATCACCCTTTTCCTACCATTCACATAGATTATGTAGGTCCATTTGAACAGATAGTGCGAAAATACAAATATATTCTTGTAGTAATAATTGACGCGTTTTCCAAATTTTGTAAATTTTTTCCAACCAAATCTACGAACACTGCAGAGGTCATAAATATTATGAAAAATTATTTCCGTTATTATAATGTGCCTAACCGTGTTTTAGTGATAGAGGATCGTGTTTTTCATCTTCCCAATTTAAAACATTTTTAAAAAAACCGAATATAATTCAGGTTTTGAACGTAACCGCGTCTCCACAGTCGAATGGACAACTAGAACGCATACATCGTAGTGAAGTTCCTATGCTAGCCAAATTGGTTGAATCTCCTAACAAATAGGATAAACACTTGAGTGAGGCAGAACATGCATTTAATAATACTATAAATCGTTCTATCAAGGAAACTCCTTCGATGGTTTTATTTGGTGTTAACCAAAAAATTGGAAACGATAGTGTAAATGAGATATTAGAATCTATTGATATTAGAGATTTGAATGATATTAGAGACAGAGTTGTAGAAGAAGTACAGAAATCCTAGCCAAGGAATAAGGATAGATTTGATGATAGGCGAAAACAAACTTTATAGTTAATAAAGTTAATGATCTAGCCATTTTGAAAATGTGTATTGAAAATCGATATAAAACATAAAAATGTACTACAGTAACAGATCAATCATCCCAATAACCGCAAAACTCAGTTAACCGGAAATTTAATTTTTAGGATATTTTTTTGGTTTTTTTCTCTTTCAAAGGGAAATTTTTTTTTATTCGGGGATTCACAGAAAATATACTTTACTTTTTTTCTGTTTTATGCATTATTCTAATTGAATTGAATGTGTAAAGTCGTATTACATATTTAAGCTAGTGAAATATTGAATAATGTATTTTGGATACTTGTATGGAATTTTCCACTATCCATAATCAAGCATTCCGGATAACAAGGCGTTTACTGTAATATATACTACAGTAAAAGCCCTGTTATCTGGAATGCTTGGGAAAGATAGCATTCTGGATAATCGAAAATTCCGGATAGTTGAATGTTTAATTAAAACTAGAAATTTTACGAGAATTTCGCTTGATTTCATTATTTTTTAAGACTCTCTTTTATTTATTTTCAAACCATGTACTAGAAAACTATTTTTATATACAGTGATTGGCGTTCGTTCATACGCACCATATTTTTTCAATATATGCGAAAAATAAAATAAAAATTTAACATTTTATTTATTTCTAAAAACTATTTTTGTTTAATTTAAAAAAAAATATTAATGATTTGCTCTGGATTTCTTAAATTTTCATACATTAAATTCAAATTTTTTACTAAATTGCAAAAAAATCTGATGCATTCGTTTATGCGCATTTGCGTATTTTCACACCGAAAAATTGTAAAGCGTATCAAGCAATGAAATATTAATACTTCGTCCCACCTCCCTTATTCTTAATAACTTCAAAAATTCGTTTTGGCATTGACTGAAAAAGATTTTGGAACACATTGGGACTGACCCATTTGCATACACCTTTGCAGCCAGTATGCCTCAAAGATTCTCAATGGGGTAACAGTCTGGGATACATTCTGGCCACTATAGTATTGAAATTTTTCTGCTCTTAAACCAATCCTTATAGATGCCTGTAAAACGTGGATCGTAGCGTTGTCCTGTTGAAATACGAACTCTATCAATATGATCATCAATAAATGGAATTAAAACATCTTCCAGCAGCTCACAATATTTTGTTGAATTTATTCTGGTAGCTATCCAGCAACTGGGTGTCTGTCGGGGTACGCCACAATTGTTGAATGCTTCCAAACGTGGAAGTTCAAAGGCTTTACGGATTTCCCAAGTACGTATATAAATTCTGCTTTGCACGATTATGTTGCGTGAATTAAGTTTTCTTTGAAACACCGTTTACTTAAATCAATTAACTTTATTGAGAATACAAATTTTATTTTAATGTACATTTAATTTCAATGTTGATGGTTTAAGCGCAAAAATGTAAGTGTCAAAATTTATTTTTTCTTCGTGTCGGAAAAAGTGTCGTTTAGTGAAAGAGTTCAAATGCAGATGTCGCATCAATCTTAATTTCGGTATTCAATCATGCACTGAACTGAAAATGATGAACAGCAATTCGTCCACCAATTGACACTTTGATGACATTTGGACATACAAATAATTTTTTGTTTATGTAAGGTGAGTGTTTACAAATATTATAATGATTTTATACAAAATTAAGTAATTTGATTGATTTCCAGGTACATATATTAATTTATGCCGTTTATCTTTCAGCATCTAAACAGTGTCTTAAAATTTCCTGAGAACGCTAGATCATGCCAATAATAACTGTAGCAGACTGGTTCGTCTAAATTAATTTTTTTTCATCAGAGAAAATCACTTGGCCCCATTCTTTTATCCAATGCATGTACTGCTGGGAAAACTTCAAACGGCGTTCCATATGTGTGGTTGTTACACGGAGTTTCGATTTAAATTTGATCCATTTAATGGTTTGTGTCCTCAGAACCCGAGCTTATGTTGATTTGACTACCGGAAAATCAAGTTTTGCAATTATTTGGCTACAAAATAGTTTGCTTTTGGTTGCTTCTTGTTTAATTGACGACTTTTGACGTGTAATGAGCATTGAATTTCCTCGTGTAGGCTTTTTGATACCATAAATTTTTGGATTTTTTAAATAACCTCTGATCAATCCATCAGATCTTTTGATTTCCTTTGCAACGAGGCGACTAGAGTAGCCTTCAATATTTCTTCAATATTTCAATTTGCGCTATTCCTTCATTATTTAAACGGTTTCCCTTACCCATCACTTCCAAAGCGTCTTATGTTATATTTAATTTGTGTTATAGTTTGAAAGTAAAAACTTACTGAGAGATTGTAAAAATTAAATATTATCAAAACAAATGAATTAATATGAAAAACATTTTTTTTTGTAATTGCGTCTAAAGGTATGCAACACCAAAAATCGACACTCTCACTAAAAATAATACTTCACAATTAAAACAATAGATGTAAATAAACAAAATTTATCCTGTTACTTCTCTCACTACTACAACATGACATGTATCACAAGTAAATTCATAATTGGAATGGAAATGGAAAAATTGGACTTTCAAAAGAAATAATACAGTGCGTATAAACGAACCCCAACCATTGTACATCGTTAATTGAATTTATTGTAAATAATAAATACATATACATATTACTCGAGTACACTCATACGAGTACCCAACATTTAATAATACATACATATATTCAATATTTCACTAACCTACGACCACCCACCACTTACGACTTTACACATTCAATTCAAATAGAATTTTGCATAAAACCGAAAAAAGTAAAGAAACTATATTTTCTGTGAATCCCCGAATAATAAAAAAAAATAATTGAAAGAGAAAGAAAGCACAAAAAAGAGAAAAAGCAAAAAAAAAATCCTAAAAATTAAAATTCCGGTTAACTGAGTGTTCCGGTTAATTAGGTGCCGGATAAACGGGCTTTTACTGTAATATTAAAATTAAAGCCATTCAAAATTTACAACTAATGCTTTTATTAATGAAAATGTGCAAAATACAATTGCAAATTTCAAAATGAATTAAAAAATGCATATTTTAATGTTTTTTATCTTTCTTTACAATACAACAAAAAAAATTGTAAGAAGAAAAACAAGAAAACATTTTCTTAAAAGCATGAAATTACGCATGCATTTCTATGTGTATTAAAAACAAATGTAAATTTTATGTTTATTTTGAAATTAATTAAAAAATATACATATTTGTAAAATGACATAAAATATGTTTTTCTTTTGTCATTTTGAAATTAAATTTGTATTTGTAAAACACCTTTGTTAAATCAGAAAATTTGTTAAAAATGTGGCTTAAAAATAGTCCCATTTTTTCCTATAAAAACACATTTTTAAGACAACCTTTTTAATTTCAGCCTTTTTTAATTCAGCGAGCTAGAAATCGGCACCTGTCAAATTTTGTATGAAATAAACAAAAAATAATAATTTGGCAAGTGCAAGTTTGTTATGATTTTCTCCTTCCTCTTTTAGGGATGCAAACCTCAATCATTGTTTATTATGATGGCAAATCAAAATAAATTTACATGAATTTAAATTTACGAATACAACAACTATGATTATTCTTAATTTCCTCGTAGAAGGGGTGGAATGTGGAGTTGATTGATGTTTTTACCTCACCCCAGTTTTGTAGAAAATTTTGAACCTTTCGATTTGTTTGCTCGCGTGACGCTTTTTGTTATCTAGTTTCAACAATGTATCTTGAATTTAGATCAAATCTTCATGCGGTTATGCACAATACGCGGGCTTACACGACCCTCAATCTGTCATGTACTGCCATTGAAATAAATAATTAGGTATAGGATGTGGTCTACTGTCCTTAACATGATCTACGATTATATGAGAATCTGGGCCTAAAGTGCACGGTGTTTCAAGCCGAACTGATAACACTCTCACGTTGTGCGATTGATGCCTCTTGATGAAATCTCTGCTGAATTCTTTACGAAATCCTATGATCACTTCCAAACTAGTGTCAAGGTTTTGTGGTTTCCGACTCATTGTGACATTGAGAGAAACGTGAAACCTGCTGCATTTTTTACCTTTTTAATGATAAGAAAGCGTAATTGGCCTGCTTGCTTCGAGACATGTTGAAAGGCAAAGTACTTCATTTGTGAACCCAAACTGAGGTTAACAAACAACACTTTATCTTTGAAGTAAGGCCAGCTAAAAGGTTTGTTCGCTATCTTACTGATCACTTCTGCTTTATACATAATTTATGAGGAATGAGGCTTGCCCAAAGTTTCTCGTGTGACGACTGCCTTGAAGAGGATGAAGACTCAATGTCAATGAATTGCACTCAATGTCTTTATAGCTGCCGCACCAATGTGATTTGTAGTATCATAGAAAGCCCAATTGCGTTTTTATTAAAATCATACACCAACTACTAACCGCACGTCAACTGTAAGTTGAGTACTTTGAATTCAACTTGTATTTACTTACGATTCGGTACTACTAAATAACAAAATGTTTATTTACAAATCTAATTAACATTCACAGTCAATTATAATTAAATATTCATTTACAATCACGAGATCGAAATTGCAAATTTTTTTGCGATCGCTAATTCGCTACTAGTAATAATTAAAACGATCACTAAAAAATAATTATATTTTTTTAATTTATCGATGCTTTATCGCTAATTATTGGTTCAGGTTAACATAAAGCTTTCTCGTCTCGTGATCGTGTAGTAATTGTAAATAATGGCAATTAAATTTAGTTTTAAATGAGTACCTTCCCTTCCGTACGGAAATATTTAGGTACTTTATATTCGTGACTAACTTGCGATTTTTCCGCAAACAATATTGAAAACCAAATTTGATCTAATCGCAGTTGTAATGAACCGTAAAGGTATATGATACGGACGTGTTGCAAATGTGCGCATGCAATTAAATAATCATGCGATTGATCACAAAACTATAATTTTATCAACAAAAGCATGTTGTAAACTGTCGTCTAGCTGTTAATTTATACATGTCACATATTCACATAACGTCTAGCATATATAATAAACAACCATTTATCATTTTTAATTTGCACACACGCGATTTGACGAATCATCTCTCTCGCAGCAATCACGTATTCTCTTACTGCGCTTTGTAGACGCGCGAAACGAAATAAAATTTTTAATGTTAATTGAAAAAATATTTTTGACCACAAATTAATTTTACAACAAGTAATTTGAAATTACAAAATTCGTTTTTATTTAATTTAGGGAACGCGCGCGCATTTTTACGATATACCGCATAGTTCGTTGCTTTCCATAGAATTCACGTATTGCGTCAAGCAATAAGCATCTAAACTTTTAATAAAATTATAAAAGTAAAAAAAAAAAAATTACTTGATATGCATTTTCAAAAATAAAAAAAAAATATGAAAATTACGTCTTATTATTAACGCAACATTGTAATACTTAGTATGGATTTATTACTATAACTATTTTTGCAGTTAACACAATGTGTGAAAATAACAACACACATATCATTCGTCGCTCGTTCTCGTATATGCCCACAAATACAATTGTAATTTAAAATAAAATCAGAAAACAACGAACTTACAAGAAAATATAAAGAAAACGCAAACATTTTCTCTCTCTCTATATATATACAATTACAATAAATATTACTAAATCAGGGGAGCGAACTTAATTTTAATTAATATTATCGTACATTTACTCCAGACGTGTGCAACTTAATTTAGTTTTTATTTTTGTTTGTTAAAACTGTTCAAAGTTCAAAATTCTTATGGTGGTATAATTTTCAGTTATAAAGCTAATTTGTTACACGTGGTCATTTATAATGGCGATCTGTTAATTTGCGTGAACTCTCCAATTATGATATCACTTTTTATTTATTTTGATTTACAATCTACTTCAAGGTCGCGATTTTATTTTGAATTCAATGAAGATGTCTTGTATTATTCGATTACACGGGGCTTCATCATCAAAAAACACCATGGCGGTGGACATCGAAAAATACCAACATCGTCAGAAATGGTTCGAAGGTGAATACCAGAATTCAACGTAATCCACGATAAAGCGAATTGCAATTGGCGAAAAATTTCAATGTGTCTGCTCGTAGAAAATACAAAAAGTGCAAGATTTAACACAAGCACAAAAGGCAGTTCGCCCTGCAAGAGCAAAGCTGTTAACCTCTTGTGCTATCGATTAGTTAGAAATAAATTCCAAATGAACTCCTCCTAAATGGTTGGGTCCGATTTTAATGACATTTTGTGTGTGTTTGAGTGGGTTCCTGGTTTAGATTCACAATTGGCCCTGGTAGGTGGCACTGCAATCGGATTGTACGATTTTTTGTTTTGTTTTTTGACGAATTTTTATTTTTTTTTAGATTTTTCGCATACCCCCACCACCCCCAAATCTTTATACATATATAATTCTTCTGTACGTGTGTTCAAATTTAAAATTTATTATTTCCATTTATTTATATTTTTTCGACTCTCTTCCAAAATTGTTTATATTTTATATGTATGGATTTCATTTTTCTTTCTTAAAAAAAAAAAATCTTTTACTATTTTCCTCCTCTTTCAGAATCCATGAAATTTTGTTATTTCTATTCGGTGAGAAAGGAAAGAAAAAAGATAAAATATAAATTCGTTCTTTTGGAAATGTAAAAATCATAAAGTCAAATTCGCTCGTAGACGTACGCTGTACGTCATTTTGAGTATAGAGAAAAATTACCAATGACGTACATTGCACGTCAAAATAGCACAAGAGGTTAAAACACTGGCACGTTTGTGACGACCTTGTGAATTTGATTTTTTCGTATGAAATTTTTTTTACGGTTCAGCAATATGTAAACAAACAAAACAAACGTGTTTGGTTAGAATGCAAATCAAAAGACAATTTAGACCAGCGAATTGCTCTGCGAAAGCAAGCGCCTGCGCATCAGTGATGGTTCGGACCGCGGTAACAGCTACAGGACGCTCACCACTCGTTTTCATTGAACAGAGGGCGTAAAGGTAAATCAACAAATCTACCGTGAACAAATGTGCCTTGGGCACGTAAACAATTCGGTAGAAACCGAACGTTTCTTACAAGATAAAACTCCCAGCTTGATTTTTTCACAACAATGGCCACCATATTCGCCGGACTTAAACTCAATGCATTTTTCCATATGGTCCATTCTGAAGGCCAAAGTATTAACTAAAAAATATGAAACGGTCGACGTCTTAAGGATTGACAAAATACCAGCAGATCACATTCGTGCTTTGCCGTATGTGACGGAGCATTGTGTCATGAAGAAAAATGACTTTTCGTTGCCTTTTTCGGTATTCTTTTTTTCATGCAGCGAACTGTTCATATCGGTCAATTGTTGTTGGCAACGTTTAGTATTTTAATAGCTCATAATAGATCACACTCCTCTGGTCTCAACAAACACAGAGAATCTTTCTGCGAAAGCCAAAATGTCACATGTGGTTTGCGCTTTTTCATTTGCCTTTCGTTCAACTCATGTAGCACCCATCTACCGGTCTTCTGAATCTTTCCCATCTCTCGTAGTCGATTGGGAACAACCTCTTGACTTATTGACTAACGTTCAATTGCTCGGCGAATTGCTTTTGTGGTTGCGAATCACTTTCGTCCAACATTGCTTGCAATTCCATATCTTTGTATTTTTTGGAGGTTTTCCACGTTCCTTGTCTTCAACATCGAAGTCACCACTTTTGAAACGTCGAAATCATTGTTCATACGTATCTTGCGATGTAGCATGTTCACCATAACCTTCTCGAATTAATCGGTATAATTCCGCAGCAGTTGTCTTCAAATGAAAACACAAAATAAATGCTGTTCGCGAATGCTTTTTGTTCGATAGAAATTTTGACATATTGAACACAAAAATACAAATACAACACTATGCACACTCTTTTCCAATTTGTCACTCGTGCGCGTCTGACACTTGTTGATGACACAACAAAATAGTGGAGTGTTAAATTTTTATAGTACAAACTGCATTGGTGCATCATCTGTTGTCTGAAATCCGCATTTCATATTTGTACGCCTGGTAAACGTCTAGTCCAAACCGATTATTACGTATGTGGACAACATCTGTAAGGTTGGTCAATACTATATATACAAATACGCACAAATCGATCCACACCCGCAAAAACCATCGCAATTTTTTTGGAGCGAGAGTTAACGATCGAATCGCAATGTAAGCGATTTAAAAAAGATTTTAAAATTAATTTTAAATATTAAAAAATTCTAATTAGAGACGGGCCATCCCTTTCTAATCCGTAGTAACATGACATATAATTGGGTGAGCGGATGCTGCGAGAATCATTTTGGGGAACTTCTTCATTCTTCCGAACCAATTCGGTGTTGTACATGTGAACAACAAACATGCCAAACTACATAAAATTCACTTACAGGGCCTAATTGTATATTTATGGAAATGGACTAGCGCCGGTGCGTCAAAAGCTATAGTGAACCAGGGACCTAACTATTGAATTCGACGTTCAATTTCGAAGACTATCGTTTTCCTATAGTAGACAAAAGAAGGAAAAATAAAAATGTATGCAATTTTTACTATTCTTTCCTCTTTAGTTTCTACGCTTGCTATAGGAAAACGATAGCCGGCGAAAATGAACGTCGAATTCAATAGTTAGGCGCCAGATCTTTAAGCGAGCAAACCCACAATTTTAAGACGAGATTACTTTTTAGAATACATACTTTAAGCAAGGGGTTTTGAAGGAGAAAATTGAACGCCTAATTATGGATGCTTATAGTAGAACTCTCGAGCATCACTCGGTTGTAAAAACCTAATTGGACACGGTCTGAGTTTTCCAACACAGTAATATTGATGTGTTATAAATCTGCGGCGACCAACCCCTACTCTTTTTGAGTACATCGTTCAATTTGGATTTGCTAGATCGTTCAGTGTAATTGATTATTTATTTATTTTATTTATTTATTTGTTTAATTATCAATAATGACATTTTATGATACATTTGTGTTTAACCCGTTGCCGCACACTTTTAAATTGACGACCGTGCTCAGAAACACACTTTTTTGTTTTCAATTGTTTATGACTGCCATATGAAATTGAGCGTTATTTATATGTTTGGAAGTGAAAATTATCATATTTTCTCACATTTTTTCAATGAAAACTCTCGACGGTTATAGCCGTCATGGGCTCATCACAATATTTTTTCTATTTCCACAGCAAATGACGGCTATAGCCCTAAATAATTAACAAATACATGCATTAGTACACTTCGTACGAATGATGTTCTTTTTTTATTAACACGTTCGCGGACGATTTCAAAATGTGTTTAACACAAACTTGATAACTTTTGTAATTGCAATGATATTTCGACGCGGAAAGGAATGTTTTGTTGAGAATAAACAAATATGTTGTCCTATTTCTTAAAGACCGAAAAAATTGTATGACTGATTTGCGCGAAATTGTTAAAAAATGAAAAAGGTGTATGAATGCTATAGCATTCACGTCCGCGAACGTGTTAATTAAAATATGTAGGACGGCTATAGCCGTCATTTGCCTATATATCCCTTTTTCATCAAAAAAATGGCTCTATTTAAGTCCAAACCACACAAATGTGTGAGTAAAAAATCATAGTATGTAATGGCGTTTTTGATAAAAAATGTCGCTTGATTTGAATACAACCAACACAATTGTGTGTATAGTTATAGTGTTTTTTTTTCGGACGAAAATAAGTTTCAATTGCTTTACACAAGTGTTTTCCTTTACACAAAAGTGTAAGTTTATTGAAAACACATACAAAAATAAATTTTTGACATGGTACTTTTGCCGTACCCACAAAATTGTGTTACCGGGCAGCAAAAGGGATATCACCAAAAATATGACGGTTATAGCCGTCATTTGCGGAAACGAGTTAAATTATTTAAATTTTATTTTATAAACTAAACTTCTACTTTTTTCTAACGAATACAGTGCGGTTCAATAGATTACCGCCACTCAATCAAAAGAAGCAAAAGTCAATTTCAAGCCGGTGTGTGTGTGTGTGTGTGAGATAGAAAAAATTGTGAAATAGAGAACGAAAGAGTATTTAGTACTGAATGCAAAAGCAAAAAATCGCAAACATCAAGATCATTGTGTTTTCTGTTTTGTTTTGAAAAATGAATCAGACATTTTTGGTTCGGTTCATTTGATTATCGCAACCAAACATATTGTCCGTGTTCATGAATTTCAATTTTTTAATCGATGGGTAAGGAAAAGTGTTTAAGTTTATCATAAAGAGCCAAAATAGATGTGTATCATCAGGAGCTTCCAGGCCCTGCTATAAGCCTCGAAAAAGGTCATGAATCCATACTAAATTATTTGAACGAGACAAAATTTTATGGAGGTAATTATAAAGGTAAGGCTTCAACGACAATTACACCTCAGGATAAACGAAAAATTGCTAGATTAGTTTCCAATTCGACTCTTTCTACAATTGCCCTTCAACCTGGTGTTAATGCCAGTAAATCGACTGTCCGTGGTGTTATTTTAAGTGCAAAACATCTGAAGTGGCCGAATTTAAAAAAAGCCACCACTGAATGATGAACGGAAGCAGAAACGATTGGAATTCGCAAAGGACTGACGAAAAGTCGTATTTTCTGACGACAAAAATTAGCCTGGATGGACGAGATGGGTATAATTATTATTTTCACGACCTTAGGAAAGAGGAAGTTATTTTGGATCGCGATCATAGTAGAGAAGAGGGTGTTATGGTTGCTTTGTTCAATCTCTTATTATAACACAATCGATTTGGTGTTTTAAAGTACAATCATGACCAGTTACAACTGGAATCTGTTTTCCTTAAAATCCATGATCCACTCTCATGAATTGTCCAACAAGATAACGCGCCAATCACACAGCTCGCGTTGTAGAGTTGTACATCACAAGCCAAAATGTTCAGCTATTGCCTTGGCCACCAGATGCACCGGACTTATTTGGGGCTGGCTCATACGTACAGTATACGAAGGAGGAAATCAGTATCGTCCCAATTCTTGAGAACGTCTTGGAATCGACAAATTGCGGTCTTCCGCATCACTTGCCTGAACGGCAGCAATATTTGCTTTACTTCGAGCGTTTCTTTGTCTTATTGGCACGTGAACATTATGTAAAGAAAATGTACGCCCAAAATTTTCAACAATTCGACGAATAGCGAGCACACTTGGACGATTATTACGACTATAAAATGGCAAAAGCGCACGAAAAGTTGCAATTGGAGAACGATTATTTTGATAATAAAGCTGAATAATTTGTAAACGTTGTTCTTGTGTATATCTCACCATGATGAAATTGTAAACATCACTGAATACAATGAAACAAAAAATGACAGATCATGACATATTATAAATGGCCGAAACGTCCCTTAAAAATCATATCATTCCTATTGGAAAACCCTATATTAAAAAAAAAAAAAAAAAAAATTGGCAAGAAATCACTAATATTGCAAGTGGCGGTAATCAAATGGCCGAATGACACACGAAGTCATGAATTTCTGGCTAACCCTTGAGATATACCAACTCGACGCGACCGACGTGACTCAAAAGTAAAAACAAATGATTTCAAACTACAGCGATTACAATCGACGCGATTAGCGAGTCTTCAGCATGCTATGGAGAACAACGTTTTTGACATTTGGAAATGTCGCAGACACGTCGAGTATATCTCAGGGGTAATTTTTCAAAACAAAACAAAAAACTCGTCTGTAATTTCTGCTTTTTAGTACTAAATACTTTTTCTTTCTGTATTTCACAATTTCCTGTATCTTGTGGCGGTAATCTATTGAAACGCACTGTATATGTAATAATTTAATAAATTGAGTTGAAGATAGTTGACTCACTTAGACTTAACAATGAACATCCCTTTCCTGATTACGTTTGTTGGGGAGCTCACGTTCAATTACAATTACTCTCGGTAGGAGTTTCAGTAAACTTTTCCCTGAAATAGCTGTGTGATGAAAAGTACCTCGTTCGCTTGTTATTTAAAGTGACATAATAACGACCGATCCGATAATGATACGTTAATCAGTGATACTCTTCACGATAAATCGAACTTTGAAGTGCATTCCTTTTAATATTGCCAACTCCTTGCCTTGGATTGCCACAGTTTTACCAGTTGCTATTTCCAAAGTGTAATGCATAATATTGTCAATCAATTCTAGATGCACCATATCTGAACGTAAACCCGATCAAATCCTCCTATCAATTGATACACTAGGAACAAATTTGTTACAAATTAATTCTTTACTTAACGCCGAACACAATCTACAACAAACTTGAACTAATTGCATGTAGAAAATATAAATATTGCGTGCGTTGTGCAAGTGTAAATCAAGTGGGTAAAGTTCAACACAGCTCATAGAAATCACCTATGCAAGTGATTAAAAGTGCTTCTTCGACAGAATTAACTATACCGCCGTTTAAAAATCAAAATCAAAACAACGAAGAAAAAATTAATTCATCAGCAAATTTCGTAATGCTAAACGAAAACAATAGTAATGAACTCAGTGCGACGAACTCTAGTGAACGTGGTCAGTGTGAAAATAAAAGAGTGCAAACGGGGTTTATATCACTGTTCAATCTAAAAGAAAACGGCCCGAACCGTTCAATTTCGGTGAGGTCAATGACATCTAGTTGAGAATTCGTTGACCTCACTGACATTGAAAACTGTGAAACCGCCTCCAATTTATTTAAAGGAAGCATCTAATATTGAACTGTTTAATAAAATCGCAACGCTAACCAATTCTAAATTTTATATTGCCCCGCTCAAAAGAGGTAACAAAGATCGAAACCCTCGGAATCGATGGTGTCAGAGCCCTAGTTAAACATTTTGACGAAGTTGGTAAAAATATTACACATACCAGCTAAAACACAAAAAGGGCTAACTGTTGTGCTAAAAGGAATTGAAAGTTGCGGAGATGTTAGCGACATACAAGCTGCACTTGCTGCGGAAGGTTTCAATGCCAAATCTATTGGTAATATAGTAAACCGTGAGAAGGTGCTCCAACCAATGTTCCATTTAGAACTAGAGCCAGAGGAAGAAAAGTCAATAGTTCACAAAATTTACAATATAAAATATTTGCCATAATCTAAGGAGAGCTGACAAGAATACGGACAAACGAAAGCATACTGCACCTTCAATGAAGTTTGTGTTATTTATGGTGAACTTCACGACTCCAAACACTATGACAAATCTCGCAATGATCCATTTGTTTGACGTTGTAGTAACTGCGGTGAAAATCATACTGCAAATTACGGGGGTTGCGCAGTGTATCTGGACTTAAAACGAAAAATAAACCCTAAAATGAGTGCTAAGCAACGAATGCTCGAAATGATAATTTGGAGACGTTTGCCAGTACTTTTGCACAGCTAAGTGTTTCTTGTGCAAATATCTTAAAAGGTAACAAAACGAAATCTAAAGTTCATTTTAATGAAGAGGACCTAAACATTCATACGATGGTAAATAAATTAACCGAGACCGTCCAAAGTTTCATGACAATGATGATGGAAAGACAAATGGGCATGATGATTCAAATTATAGTCAAAAATCAAAAATGACAGTTCTAAAAATATAGCGATTTAGAATGCGAACGGGCTCAAAAATGCGTACACTGCGCACAAAAATTGAGAAAAGTCATTAAATAGAGCTATTAAAGCTCTGTGAAAAGCAATGGGGGAAGAATACAATTTTGGGATACAGAATTACCTAAATGAGCTCACAGCAACAAAAAAAAAACAGATTACTCACTGTGGAAGGCAACAAGAAATTTAAAAAGACAAGAGCAATCGAACCCTCCGCCGATAAGGAAACCAGATGGTCACTGGGCCAGAAGTGACTTAGAAAAGGCTTTCGCTTTCTCTAACCATCTACAAAAAGTGTTCACCCCAAATGAACGGAATGACTGCGTACTACCACAATCTGTGTGGGCCGAGTGGAACCCAAACACAGTCAAATTTAAATGCGTCAAAACGGTTATCAAAAATAATATAAATCCTAAGAAACCGCCAGGTCATGATCTAATAACTGGTAAAATGATCAAAGAATTACCAGATAGATGCATAAAATATATAACATATATTTTTAACGCGATGATGAGATGTGGATACTTTTCCCAAAAATTGGAAAATATCTCAAATATCATGATTCCTAAGCCAGGTAAAGACGAAACACAAGTCTCGTCGTACAGGCCAATAAGTCTACTTCCGATAATTTCAAAGCTTTCTGAAAAGATGCTACTACAAGAGCTAATATCTATTATACCAGATCACCAATTTGAATTTAGAGACAAAGTATGACATGAAGGATTAAATTACAAAATTAAAACTGTTCTGCCTAGACAATTTAATGCAATTCTTGATAACTATTTAGCCCAAAGGATGTTCCAGGTGAAACAAAATACGGCCACTACTGATTTAACCGAGATAAAGGCAGGAGTACCGCAAGGTAGTCTATTGGGACCTGCTCGCTATACTTGTTATTCACAGCTGACTTCCAATAACTGAACAAATAATCACTTCAACTTTTGCTGATGACACAGGTATATTGTTTTCACACAAAAATCCTAAAACAGCATCGTGAGATCTACAAGAACATCTACACAGAATAGAAGATTGGTTAACACGTTCACGGGCGCTTTCAAAATGTGTTTAACACAAATTTGATAACTTTTGTAATTGCAATGATAGTTCGTCGCGGAAAGGAATGTATTGTTGAGAATTAACAAATATGTCGTTTGATTTATGAAAAAAGGAAAAAATTGAACAACTGTTTTGCGCGAAAGTGTTAAAAATGAAAAAGGTGTATGAATGCTATAGCATTCACGTCCGCGAACGTGTTAAAAACCTGAAAGATACCGTATACAAAGAACGCAAGCAAAGATACTTCGTAGCATTACAAATGCCCCATGGCATATTCGAAACAGCAACATCCATAGATAGACCTAGGAATCAAAACAATTAAATCATGCAGACCGATTCCCGATTACTATCTTTCGAAAAGGATTCGCTTTGCTGGTCTTCCCCTTCAGATCTTCAGGTACGTGTTTCCTAATGGACCAACATTTCCTTTATTTAATCGCACTAAGTATACATACTTTATATGATTTATAAACAAATCAATAATTTATTGAAATGTATCATGCCTTCGTTAAGATTAGAAATTTTATTTTCGCAGCGTTTTGAAGCACGTCAAAAAACTCAAAGATAATCTTTAGAAAGTCGTAATAAATATTAACCCATTAACTGCCAAATTTTTTTAGTTACATTTTTTAGGGGTGACGGTCTCTTTATCGTAAACAATTTATCGTGTTTCAATTTAACGTGAACATTTAATCGTAGAACAGTTTATCGTGGACACAATTTACCGCGGACACAATTTATCGTGGGACAATTTATCGTAGAATAGTTTTTCGGGGATAATTTATCGTAGAAAGGTTTTATGCGTGGTATCAAAAAATTAGTGGGATTCTTTAATGATTTTTGGAAGAAGTTCTGGAATATGGCCATGTGGAACGAAACTCGGTAGTTTCTTAACCGATTAAAGATCCCGGCTCCTACACCCCCCGAAATTAAAATCTAAAGAGCCCCGCAGGGCTACGGGCAGGAGCGTTGGTGTCATTAATAGATTCTATATAATCTGCTCCTACGTGCGGCACGCAGTGCGACTCCCACTCTCAATTTAATATATTCATAAAAAAAAATTAAATTTTATTTATTTTTAAATGAGATTCAATATTTTTTATTAAATTTGTTTTAGCACGTCTTAACGTATTTTATAAAAATTTTAGTTCGTTTTTATTCCAATAGATGGCACTAGGTCCAAAATGCTAAGCAAAGGCACATTTTTAGCTATAAACAATTCCGCTCTTGGTCAAAGTGGCGCTACTGTCGCTCAGACTGCCAAAAAAATCTGACTGCGATACTAAAGCTATTCCAAACTGTTATACGATAAATTGTCCACGATAAACCGTTATACGATAAATTGCCCACGATATACTGTTCTACGATAAATTGTTCCACGATAAATTGATTCCACGATAAATTGTTCTACGATAAATTGCTCACGATAAATTGTTCACGATAAACTGACAGTAAATCATTTTTTAGGCTATTTATTTTTTTTCACTTTATCCACCTGTAGTTTCTAAACAACGAATGAAATATGAAATATTTAGTATCAGTACATTCATTTTAAGTGTATTGTATGAATACACAGAGGTACCAACCTACAAGTTAAAAAAAATGTAATCACCAAATGGGGATTATGGCAGCTAATGGGTTAATACCTGCGCCAAGTTTAGGCTTAACGGCAGTTCTGCAAAATAATAAATACAATATGAATTCGAGATGATTCAATAATAAATTATAATGTTACAGATCGAGATCAAAAGTCGCGATAAATTAAAATCATGTTAAAATCTATATAATTATCAATTAGCACATTTTATTCGCAGAATTTTTATTCAATGCTAATGAATATATTTTGCTCGCATCTATACATTGTTTATAAATATTTTGTTATCATACTACACAAATCAGTCAAAAGATGACATTCAGATGCTGCTCACCAGTTAGTAGAGAATCGCGTAAGGCACTAACCTCTTTGGTCATATGGGTTCCCAATCATTGTGATGTTGACGAAAATGTGACAGCTGGCGTTTTAGCCAATGCAAAAATTTAACCACACGTGAAATAGCAGAAAAATTAAACATTCTTAAAAGTACTTTCGCGTGGAATATTAAAAAAAATGCGAGAGATGGGCAGTGCGCAAAGAAAGAAAGGCTCAGGAAGGCCCAGAAAGACAACGCCAGTAGAAAATCGTTTCATAATATTACAATGATTTTGTAGGCCCAACGAGATAACAAATTCTATCGGAACTGTTAATTTCGATATCAAAATGGTCTATAGAAAGTAATCTTGAATTTAATGGTGGAAAAACCAAATCTATTATTATATCTTCTACAATTCGTGATACACACAACCTACCTAAAATCAGCGTACTAGGAGAACAGGTAGATTTCTCTGATTCTGTGAATAATTTAGGCTTAATTTTTGACAAATGCTTATGCTGGAGTTACCACATCCAAACAGTTTGTAATCGAGTAAATTTTTTATTAAGAATGTTATGGGCTACCACGAAGTGCTTTAATACCAATCTTAGTCTCCAATTAGTGAAATCTTACATCCTTCCACATTTTTGTACGGAGATATTGTCTTCTTTGAATTAAAGAAGAAGTACTTTAATGAACTTCGATTGATATATAATTCTTGTGTGAGATACGTATGAGGGCTAAGAAAGTACGACCACATCTCGAATTTTACTAATTCATTACTTGGTTGTTCTCTTGCTGACCTCTATGAGTTTCGAGTTTGTTTATACATTTTCAAGTTCTTAAAGTATAAATAGCCCATCTATATTGTAGGGAAATCAGTTTCGTCTTCCAATCGTCGCATTCATCTATTGACTCCGGCTATTAATAAATGTAATCTGATGAATTCATCATTTTTTGTGAGGGGAGTTAACATGTGGAATTCGTTAAGTAATAACGTTAAGAAATCTAAATCCCCTGCCGTGTTTCGGAAAGAATATACTTTTCTTCAGCTTAATAATATCAACATTTTTTGTTTTTTGTTTTGACCATTTTTTGTAAATTTCAAGTTGATGAATCGCTAATATGTTGCTGCACACCTATAGGTTAATTTAATAAATAAAATTAGAAATAAATTAAAATAAAGTAGTTTGCCACTAATGTAATTAGTCCATTAGAACTTCAAAACATTTATATTAAAATAATGAGTGTGAAGTTTATACCAATTAACAAAAATACTCATGCATTGGAAACTACACTATTAAAACATTTCTTATAGGAATTTTGAGTGAAAACTTAAATTTAATGAAATTTAAAATTAGAATAATATTTAATAAATTTATTTATTAAATCCTTTCGGCTCCTTTTGATTTTTTGTGTATCCAATTCTGGCAAATGACAAAACATCACGGAGACTGGAGCCTGACTTATCAAATGGCGGGGAATAATGTCACAATGGACTTGCAAAATATTTCTATTAAATAAAACATACACCAGATTTTTTTATTTTTGAGTGAATCTCATTGCCAATAAAAAGACATAGTGGAGATTGCACCACAATGAAACCATATTGGAATAACTTCTATGGGCTTAACCTATCAAACGAAGTATATTTCTTTCCAATCCAGATTGGCTCAGTACGTTTTTTCGAGTAAACTTCTCATTGGCTCCTTATGATTTTTGAGTAAATCTCATTTATTCTCACAATAACAAGACATCGTGGAGATTGCAACACAACGAAACCATATAGGAATAAATCGTGACAGTTTGACCAGATTCCAAAAGCTTGTAGTAAATTACTCCTTTCCAAGCTTACCAGACACACTGTAACACTTGCTTGGCATGAATAATCATTTTTGCAACTGATGTTCATGGCTGGCCTGGATCAACCCAAGGTTTTCTGCGGTTAGGGTTATCGTACAAAACCCACTTTTCATCATCCGTAATGATTTTGTGCAAAGATTTTTTTTCTTTTGTACCGAGAAAGCAAATTCGTGCAGATGTCCAACTCTTCGGTTTTCGACTAACTTATTTTCCTTCGTTCTGTATTTTTTCCATTGCATGCAATCGAAGTGATATTGCTTGGTGAGTAACTCCTAACTGTTCTGTAAACTATTTTTTGAATTTGACACGAATTTTCATCCAGTAAAACTTTAATTTCTTCGTCTTAAAATTGTTTTACAATACCTGGACATGGATCGACCTCAAGACTAATATTGTCATAACGAAATCTTGCAAACCACTTTTTTACTGTTAAATGACTGGCAGAATGTTTACTCAAAGTCGAACTAATCAATTCCATAGCTTAAGCAGCATTTTTTTCATTTGAACCAACCTCAGAGCCGAGTTTCTATTTTCACACCTATAATGGGAGTTAGGAAAACATTGCTTCGTTTAATAGGTTAAACCCGTACAAATTTTTGTTATTGTGAGAATAAATGAGATTCACTCAAAAATCATAAGGAGCCAATGTGAAGTTTACTCGAAAAAATGTACTGAGCCAATCTGGATTGGAACAAAATTTACTTCGTTTAATAGCTTAAGCCCGTAGGAGTTATTCCTATATGGTTTCGTTGTGGTGCAATTTCCACGATGTTTTGTTATTGTGAGAATAAATTAGATTCACTCAAAAATCATAAAGGGCCAATAAGAAATTTACTAGAAAAGTACTGCGCCAATCTGGATTGGAACGAAATATACTTCGTTTGATAGGTTAAGCCCGTAGGAGCTATTCCTATATGGTTTCGTTGAGGTGCAATCTCCACGATGTCTTGATATTGTGAGAATAAATGAGATTCACTCAAAAATCATAAGGAGCCAATGAGAAATTTACTCGAAAAAACGTACTGCTTCAATCTGGATTGGAACGAAATATACTTCGTTTGATAGGTTAAGCCCATAGGAGTTACTCCAATATGGTTTCGTTATGGTGCAATCTCCACGATGTCTTGTTATTGTGCGAATAAATGAGATTCACTCAAAAATCATAAGGAGCCAATGTGAAGTTTACACTAAAAAATGTACTGGGCCAATCTGGATTGGAACAAAATTTACTTCGTTTAATAGCTTAAGCCCGTAGGAGTTATTCCTATATGGTTTCGTTGTGGTGCAATTTCCACGATGTTTTGTTATTGTGAGAATAAATTAGATTCACTCAAAAATCATAAAAATCATACTCGAAAAAATGTACTGCGCCAATCTGGATTGGAACGAAATATACTTCGTTTGATAGGTTAAGCCCATAGGAGTTATTCCTATATGGTTTTGTTGTGGTGCAATCTCCACGATGTCTTGTTATTGTGCGAATAAATGAGATTCACTCAAAAATCATAAGAAGCCAATGAGAAGTTTACTCGAAAAAATGTACTGAGCCAATCTGGGTTGGAACGAAATATACATCGTTTGATAGGTTAAGCCCGTAGAAGTTATTCCTATATATGGTTTCGTTGAGGTGCAATCTCCACGATGTCTTGTTATTGTGAGAATAAATGAGATTCACTCAAAAATCATAAGGAGCCAATGTGAAGTTTACTCGAAAAAATGTACTGGGCCAATCTGGATTGGAACAAAATTTACTTCGTTTAATAGCTTAAGCCCGTAGGAGTTATTCCTATATGGTTTCGTTGTGGTGCAATTTCCACGATGTTTTGTTATTGTGAGAATAAATTAGATTCACTCAAAAATCATACTCGAAAAAATGTACTGCGCCAATCTGGATTGGAACGAAATATACTTCGTTTGATAGGTTAAGCCCATAGGAGTTATTCCTATATGGTTTTGTTGTGGTGCAATCTCCACGATGTCTTGTTATTGTGCGAATAAATGAGATTCACTCAAAAATCATAAGAAGCCAATGAGAAGTTTACTCGAAAAAATGTACTGAGCCAATCTGGGTTGGAACGAAATATACATCGTTTGATAGGTTAAGCCCGTAGAAGTTATTCCTATATATGGTTTCGTTGAGGTGCAATCTCCACGATGTCTTGTTATTGTGAGAATAAATGAGATTCACTCAAAAATCATAAGGAGCCAATGTGAAGTTTACTCGAAAAAATGTACTGGGCCAATCTGGATTGGAACAAAATTTACTTCGTTTAATAGCTTAAGCCCGTAGGAGTTATTCCTATATGGTTTCGTTGTGGAGCAATTTCCACGATGTTTTGTTATTGTGAGAATAAATGAGATTCACTCAAAAATCATGAGGAGCCAATGAGAAATTTACTCGAAAAAACGTACTGCTCCAATCTGGATTGGAACGAAATATACTTCGTTTGATAGGTTAAGCCCATAGGAGTTATTCCTATATGGTTTCGTTGTGGTGCAATCTCCACGATGTCTTGTTATTGTGCGAATAAATGAGATTCACTCAAAAATCATGAGGAGCCAATGAGAAATTTACTCGAAAAAACGTACTGCTCCAATCTGGATTGGAACGAAATATACTTCGTTTGATAGGTTAAGCCCATAGGAGTTATTCCTATATGGTTTCGTTGTGGTGCAATTTCCACGATGTCTTGTTATTGTGAGAATAAATGAGATTCACTCAAAAATCATAAGGAGCCAATGAGAAGTTTACTCGAAAAAACGTACTGAGCCAATCTGGATTAGAACGAAATATACTTCGCTTGATAGGTTAAGCCCACAGGAGTTATTCCAATATGGTTTTGTTGTGGTGCAATCTCCACGATGTCTTGTTATTGTGAGAATAAATGAGATTTACTCAAAAATCATAAGGAGCCAATGTGAAGTTTACTCGAAAAATGTACTGAGCCAATCTGGATTGGAACGAAATATACTTCGTTTGATAGGTTAAGCCCATAGGAGTTATTCCTATATGGTTTCGTTGTGGTGCAATTTCCACGATGTCTTGTTATTGTGCGAATAAATGAGATTCACTCGAAAATCATGAGGAGCCAATGAGAAATTTACTCGAAAAAACGTACTGCTCCAATCTGGATTGGAACGAAATATACTTCGTTTGATAGGTTAAGCCCATAGGAGTTATTCCTATATGGTTTCGTTGTGGTGCAATTTCCACGATGTTTTGTTATTGTGAGAATAAATTAAATTCAATCAAAAATCATAAAGGGCCAATGAGAAATTTACTCGAAAAAATGTACTGCTCCAATCTGGATTAGAACGAAATATACTTCGTTTGATAGGTTAAGCCCACAGGAGTTATTCCAATATGGTTTTGTTGTGGTGCAATCTCCACGATGTCTTGTTATTGTGAGAATAAATGAGATTCACTCAAAAATCATAAGGAGCCAATGTGAAGTTTACTCGAAAAAATGTGCTGAGCCAATCTGGATTGGAACGAAATATACTTCGTTTGATAGGTTAAGCCCATAGGAGTTATTCCTATATGGTTTCGTTGTGGTGCAATCTCCACGATATCTTGTTATTGTGCGAATAAATGAGATTCACTCAAAAATCATAAGGAGCCAATGAGAAGTTTACTCGAAAAAACGTACTGAGCCAATCTGGATTAGAACGAAATATACTTCGTTTGATAGGTTAAGCCCACAGGAGTTATTCCAATATGGTTTTGTTGTGGTGCAATCTCCACGATGTCTTGTTATTGTGAGAATAAATGAGATTCACTCAAAAATCATAAGGAGCCAATGTGAAGTTTACTCGAAAAATGTACTGAGCCAATCTGGATTGGAACAAAATTTACGTCGTTTAATAGCTTAAGCCCGTAGGAGTTATTCCTATATGGTTTCGTTGTGGTGCAATTTCCACGATGTTTTGTTATTGTGGGAATAAATTAGATTCACTCAAAAATCATAAAGGGCCAATGAGAAGTTTACTTGAAAAAATGTACTGCGGCAATCTGGATTGAAACGAAATATACTTCGTTTGATAGGTTAAGCCCATAGGAGTTATTCCTATATGGTTTCGTTGTGGTGCAATCTCCACGATGTCTTGTTATTGTGCGAATAAATGAGATTCATTCAAAAATCATAAGGAGCCAATGAGAAGTTTACTCGAAAACATGTACTGAGCCAATCTGGATTGGAACGAAATATACTTCGTTTGATAGGTTAAGCCCGTAGGAGTTATTCCTATATGGTTTCGTTGAGGTGCAATCTCCACGATGTCTTGATATTGTGAGAATAAATGAGATTCACTCAAAAATCATAAGGAGCCAATGAGAAATTTACTCGAAAAAACGTACTGCTCCAATCTGGATTGGAACGAAATATACTTCGTTTGATAGGTTAAGCCCATAGGAGTTATTCCTATATGGTTTAATTGTGATGCAATCTCCACGATGTCTTGTTATTGTGAGATTATTAAAACATAAGATTGAACGAAATTTGCCATATCCATTTTCCGGCCTGCCATCACTATTTTATGGGTAACGCAAAAGAATCATATCAAAAATTTAATTTTTTATGTACTTTCTACCAACATACACATTTGTGCATTCCACTTAAATCGTTTTCGTCCGAAAAAGCACACTATAAAACAAATAATTAATATGTGATGTCATTTATATCTTATCAAATTATTTGTTTTTTTTTTTTCAAAAACAATTCCGATTTAACTAAGATTCGTTAAAATCCGGAAGACATTACAACTTGTCATTTTTTACACTAAGATTTGTGTGGATTGAGCTTAAATTGAAGTAAAAAAAAACTGGCAGAAAAAGGGATATACACACACAAATAAATCTAATAAGAATAAAACATGGCGTCCTGTTTGTCTCTTTCTAACGTTGACTATTTGTTTCGCTCAACTTTATACTTAACAGTGGTACAAACTAACACATACTTAGCTTTCAAGAATTCCTATTGGATTCGTATATGTATTGTTGTTATTTTTTTGTTAAAAACTTCACACTCATTTAAAATAAAATAAAATAAAATAAATGTCATCGGAACCGTTTTAAAATTTCATCGGACATAAGACGGGATGATGAGCGAGCAACGGGAAAACAAATTTCATCCAGCCTAGTGAGAAAAAAACTTGTTAAAGCTGGTTTCAGAGCACTTAAACCAGTCCAGAAGCCAGAGTTCACATTACTAGTGAAAAAAAAAACGTTTGCTATGGGCCCAGGAGCATGTTTCTTGGACTCTATCTAGAGATGTGAAATGATGTGATTTTCTCTAACGAATGTCTTTTAAGACTTCCACCGAAAAATGAAGGAGTTATGGTCTGGGGATGCTTTTCTGGAAATGAAACCGGTCGATTGTGTTCCAGCATTACAGCAGCTGTTTATCTGCAGGTCCTATACAACGAATTTGAGCCTTCTGTGTTAAAGCTTTTTGGCGAGACTTGCAAATTTATTTTTCAACAGCAGGCTTTCGAAATAAATTCCAAAAATAATTCAACAAGATCAATAGGATAACATGCCATGAAATATCTCGCCCGGAATAGTGATCATTCGCATATCGACGCTTAGCTTGAATGATGATCCACTATTGATTACGTCTTCAACCGGAGCAAAGAAATGGATACCACACCAGAGGTAGCCGCACAAGTGGTTGCACTAATTTATGCGGGGCAGCACCAAAGTGAAGTGGCTCTACAAATAAATTTGAGCCGATTCTCCGTTCGAAGCAGAAATATCAAGAGAGTATACAGAAGACAAGGAGAGCGATATGCACAATTTTGCATTTAAGAACGTGTCTCGTATAGCGGTGGATCGTACTTGTTCTGGGGACGCATATCATTAAAGGCGAAGACAGATCTTGTATTCATCACACGAGCCAACACTGGCTGTCGATTAAGAGGAATGAACTGTCAACGGTACATTGAGGAAGTACGTCGTACCTTTTGCCGGGTTTACTGGTGAAAATTTTCTCTTTATGCAGGATAATGTGAGACCGCATACGGCTGGTGTAGTATACCAGTACCTTCTAGAGATGGATGTGCCTGTTATGGAGTGGCCAGCTTGAAGCACGGACCTCAATCCCATCGAACATTTATGGGACGAGTTGAAGAGAAGGGTTCGAACCAGAGATGTTGCTTTAACGAGTCTCCAGGGCATCAGGCGATCGTAGAGGACTGGGAGGCGATAACTCAAGATTTTGTGAAAAATTTGGTGAAATCAATGCAGCATCGAATGGAAGCTGTCATTCGGGCCAGGGGACGGAATACTTCTTATTAACAAAACTGTTTTGTTTTGTTTATTCCCATGTTTTAATTCGATTTTTACCCCAAACTTTCAACCTTTGTGAAGATAGCCCAAATTTCTATCCCCGAAAACTTAGATAGTTGCATAGGGCAATATTATACAACTTTAGATATACTATCAAGAAAACATTTGTTTTAAATTCAAATATTTGAGTACAATTTATTACCAAAAGAAAAAACATAATTAAAATGATTTGTTTAATAAAATCAACAAAATAAACTATTTTAAAATGCGCATTGAATTTATTTTATATCACCATATATTATTAAATATTTTGCTTCCAAACAGATAAAATTATTCTTTTAATTTTTTTTGTTTACTCTCAGCCCAAAAAATAGACACATTTTTACTCTCAGCCCAGAAAATACTTGCTATCACCACAGTTCACAAATGCAATGAGAGTCAAAATAAAAGGAGAAAGAATATTTGAATGTTTATTATTATTATTTAATATTAAAGAATTGAAATAATTTTTTCAGAATTTTTGTATGTTTAGTATTCGAGATATAGTCCATTGAACTCAGAAACTATTCGGTGGCCGGACTAGCGAGTTGCATCAGGTGATAGAGGAACGTTTAACGTGTTTGTCATCCAATGTAACGCGCTAGTCCGGCCACCGAATAGTTTCTGAGTTCAATGGACTATATCTCGACTAAACATACAAAAATTCTGAAAAAATTATTTCAAACACGTTAAACGTTCCTGTATCATTCGATGTAACCAGCTAGTCCGGCCAACGAATAGTTTCTGAGTTCAATGGACTATATCTCGAATACGAAACATACAAAAATTCTGAAAAAATTATTTCAAATACATTAAACGTTCCTCTATCACCCGATGTAACCAGCTAGTCCGGCCACCGAATAGTTTCTGAGTTCAATGGACTATATTTCGAATACTAAACATACAAAAATTCGAACTATATCTCGAATACTAAACATACAAAAATTCTGAAAAAATTATTTCAAACACGTTAAACGTTCCTGTATCACCCGATGTAACCAGCTAGTCCGGCCAACGAATAGTTTCTGAGTTCAATGAACTATATCTCGAATACTAAACATACAAAAATTCTGAAAAAATTATTTCAAATACATTAAACGTTCCTGTATCACCCGATGTAACCAGCTAGTCCGGCCAACGAATAGTTTCTGAGTTCAATGAACTACATATATCTCGAATACTAAACATACAAAAATTCTGAAAAAATTATTTCAAACACGTTAAACGTTCCTGTATCACCCGATGTAACCAGCTAGTCCGGCCAACGAATAGTTTCTGAGTTCAATGGACTATATCTCGAATACTAAACATACAAAAATTCTGAAAAAATTATTTCAAACACGTTAAACGTTCCTGTATCACCCGATGTAACCAGCTAGTCCGGCCAACGAATAGTTTCTGAGTTCAATGGACTATATCTCGAATACTAAACATACAAAAATTCTGAAAAAATTATTTTAAATACATGAAACGTTCCTCTATCACCCGATGTAACCAGCTAGTCCGGCCAACGAATGGTTTCTGAGTTCAATGAACTATATTTCGAATACTAAACATACAAAAATTCTGAAAAAATTATTTCAAATACATAAACGTTCCTCTATAACCCGATGTAACGCGCTAGTCCGGCCACCGAATAGTTTCTGAGTTCAATGGACTATATTTCGAATACTAAACATACAAAAATTCTGAAAAAATTATTTCAAACACGTTAAACGTTCCTGTATCACCCGATGTAACCAGCTAGTCCGGCCAACGAATAGTTTCTGAGTTCAATGAACTATATCTCGAATACTAAACATACAAAAATTCTGAAAAAATTATTTCAAACACGTTAAACGTTCCTGTATCACCCGATGTAACCAGCTAGTCCGGCCAACGAATAGTTTTTGAGTTCAATGGACTATATCTCGAATACGAAACATACAAAAATTCTGAAAAAATTATTTCAAATACATTAAACGTTCCTCTATCACCCGCTGTAACCAGCTAGTCCGGCCAACGAATAGTTTCTGAGTTCAATGAACTATATCTCGAATACTAAACATACAAAAATTCTGAAAAAATTATTTCAAACACGTTAAACGTTCCTCTATCACCCGATGTAACCTGCTAGTCCGGCCAACGAATAGTTTCTGAGTTCAATGGACTATATCTCGAATACTAAACATACAAAAATTCTGAAAAAATTATTTCAAATACATTAAACGTTCCTCTATCACCCGCTGTAACCAGCTAGTCCGGCCAACGAATAGTTTCTGAGTTCAATGAACTATATCTCGAATACTAAACATACAAAAATTCTGAAAAAATTATTTCAAACACGTTAAACGTTCCTGTATCACCCGATGTAACCTGCTAGTCCGGCCAACGAATAGTTTCTGAGTTCAATGGACTATATCTCGAATACTAAACATACAAAAATTCTGAAAAAATTATTTCAAATACATTAAACGTTCCTCTATCACCCGATGTAACGCGCTAGTCCGGCCACCGAATAGTTTCTGAGTTCAATGAACTATATCTCGAATACTAGACATACACAAATTCTGAAAAAATTATTTCAAATACATTTAACGTTCCTCTATCACCCGATGTAACCAGCTAGTCCGGCCAACGAATAGTTTCTGAGTTCAATGAACTATATCTCGAATAGTAAACATACAAAAATTCTGAAAAAATTATTTCAAATACATTAAATGTTCCTCTATTTACTAGTCTGACCACTAGTTTGATCATGAAATACATAACGTAAAATTTCTTAATAACGCATAATCGAGGATGGGCAAGTAATTAATAAATATCATTTATTTGTCTTGGCCCCGAAATTTTTTCTGTTTTCATATTATCCTGAAAATTCAATATTTTTACTCTTAGTCTGAGACAAAACTATCACGACACATACATTTTTCGGGGCTGAGGGTATCAGCCCCGAAAAATGTATGTGTCGTGATAGTTTTAACTCTCAGGCTAGTAATCTTTTTCGGGGCTGAGAGTAAAAACGTGGCATTTTTCGGGGCTGAGAGTCAAAAATGTCATGATATATGGAGATTTATTGGGCTGAGAGTAGAAAATGTCATTATAGCAATAATTGGTGTTACCATCGCATTTTTCGGGGATGGAATTTGGGCTATCTTCACATACATAAACTTTCATGCTGACAAATTCACAAAAACGTGTACCTCAGATGTTTACCCTTGAAAATCAGTTTGATGGCACGTATAAATACAAAAAAGGTATCACTGGATAGAAATAGACTTTGAATATGCATTAAAAAATATTAAACAAATATTAGATTTTTTTTGATGTTTTTGAACTTTTGTGGAAATTAGAGCAATGCGCGATTTTTTTCACCCAAGTGTATATGTTACAACTTATTGTCGGAACAATTGCAACCGTGAAAGCGCCTTAAATGTATAAAAAAAATTATTTGGCTTACCAGGATTTTCTTTATTTGCACTAAAATTGGGCTAAAAAATCGGATCCGCTCGTAACGCGATATTTCAAAATGCGATATTTCAAAACGCGATGTGGTACAAAACGCGATACGGTACAAAACGAGATATTTCAAAACGCGATATTTCAAAACGATATGCGTTGCGAAGCGGCGGGAGCGCAGCGACCCTATATACTATCGTTCCTATCGATTTTTAAATTCCTATAAACTGAAATTAAATTTCCCCTTCACCCGTCTGATATAACCCGATCCTAAGCTCCCGTTTTGTACCATATCCCGTTTTGTACCATATCGCGTTTTGAAATATCGCATTTTGAAATATCGCGTTTTGTACCATATCGCGTTTTGTACTGTATCGCGTTTTGAAATATCGCATTTTGAACCGTATCGTGTTTTGAAATATCGCGTTTTGAAATGTCGCGTTTTGATAATTCGCGTTTTCGGGACCCCTAAAAAATAAAAGAGTTCCACTACTAAAAAACACGTGATACCTTGACGCTTTATTGAATACTAATCTCGTTTTGGTAGTTTGAGGGGAATTTATTGTAATAGAATGATGAAAAGGAGATAAAAAAAACTGAAATAAATACGCAATAGAGGAGAAAATATGAATTTTGTGAATTCTACGTCTCTTTGAAAAGTTTGTACATAATCATCATGTACAACAGTTCTAAAAGGGTTAAGATAAAGTTCACATTGTATTATAGATAAGTGAAGTTAAAACTAAAATTTCTTAAATCAACAAGAATTATTAAATTAGATTATCGCTCAGCTAAAAAAGAAGGTATTATTTTAGTGGTTTTTAAGCCCAATTAAACACAACGACAATATACCAAAATAAAGATATCTTGACGCCAAGTTTCTCACTCTAACAAAGGAGCTCTTAATGGTGTTTATGTGTTAGCATCGGAATCGTTAACGGCCTGAAAGCCAGTACCTACCGCTACACTATTTATCCGGTTAGATTAAAATTTTCTAAAAGCCTAAATTATACGATTCCAAATTATTGTTCACTGCGTTAAAGTTTTAAAAACAATTTAAGGGCTCAAACTTGGCAAATTAATCGCAGCTTCGGTTGAAACTTAACTTTAATGCAAAAAATTTGATATTAATGCGCAATTAAGCATAAATCAACAAAACATTTAAGGAAAACAAAAACACTAATTAATTACAATTAACATGTGTTAAATATGGCACACCCCATATTGTTTACCACGCGCACCTAATTATTTTATTGTTATGACCATAAAATCACGTATCGGTTTGATATATACGCGATGCAATGTGTTCATCGCATCTCTCTCTATCGACATGTGCATTAAAATCACGTTCTTAGATAGAGCCACAACATATCTAGATTAATATTATAAACCGCACGCAATTAAACTACGATTTACATAAGCGATATATGTAGATGTTTGTATCCCAACCCAGCATAACACCTACGCGCCTAAACTATTCATAGATGCATTTTCTAAAAAAAAAAACAATATATATTTTGCCACGCTCCACATTTATCCTGACACCTTAATCTCCAGTTCAAATCTCGTCTAAAGTTTATTACACCGATGCATATACAAAACACACGCACACACACACACACCCATCTAATATATTTTATTCTCTTACTTGTTTACAAATCGACATAAGAAATCTTAAAATAGTATATACATTTAATAGTATTTGTAAATGAGATAACTAACCGGAACACTATTAAACTATCTCACACTATATACATAGTAGTTATTCAGCGCTAGAGCAAACTTGTTGCATTGTTATACAAAATTGCAGTTCGAAGAGTAACAAGAAAAATGGAAGAAGAAAACTTTCCGTTTTCATTAAAAATAAATAAAAGCTTTTTTTTTATTTGATTTTTCTAAATCGTTTACAGTGGCACAACTATGCACACATAATTAAAATATATTTATAAAGTATGTAATGCAACACATCGTTCGTCGCCCAATAAAAATCTTATGAACGTGACATTTATGAATAAAGTGCGATGTTTACAATGTTGACCATCGAATATCCTTTATATAAATAATACGTGTACACACATAATACTTACAGAACTTTACTGTTGATTGCGTTACTATTATTTGGGGTGGCTACATTTGTTGGCTGAATGTACCTGCAACAAAATAAGAAACACGATTAGTTAGAGGCTATGCGAGTAAACCGGACATATTAAGCGCGGAACGAAAGTGCGCACGATAATTAAATGTGAAAATAGCGTTAAAATGCAATTTACTTATCACGTTTTTCACACGTACGTATATATGTGACTTTTATTATCTATCAAATGCTATTCATTTCTATTTGTTACGTTCTAAAACCATGTCTACAATTTCAATTTGCAACTATGTTGCAGTTTTTTCAAATTTTATTTTAAAATTTATGACCGAAACAATTTCATTTTTTTTTTTTTTTGCTAATCGTAATAGCACTATCTCGTCGTGTTCGTATGTAGACATTACATGAAATATTTATGTACGGGGTGTAATGGTGTAGGTAATAAAAGAGAACATTTGTTATTAAAAACTGTTAAACTAGGTCAGTCTAGTAGAAAACGATCAATTACTAGAAATTCCACAAAGTATTCCATAATAATCGAAAATCTTTCTTCATGGTAAATTTAGCAATTAGAATTATGTTAGAAAAAACACAATTGAAAAATTATTCGCAGTGGATATAGCAATAGCGACTCATTTTCGATAATTTAGCTATTGTTATTGTTCTTCTGCCAATTATCGATATAAAAGGATGCGAGAGGGCGTGTGCTACTAGAATAGATGTTTATTCAAACATTCTCTTAAAAAAATCAACGGCAGTTAAACCCCAGCCCTGTTTCTCTATACCATTGATAGTTAAATAACGTTTTTTGGCATTGAACTGTGCTAAAAATTCGTTGCTAAAAATTAACAATTTATATTGGTTTTTCCAATAAGCCAAGTTTGAGCACAAACTTCGGAAAAAGCTCTAGAAAAACATTTTAATCGATTCAACTCCTTAAAGAGTAAATAAAATAACCGTTATTCCTATTCTAACTCCAATGAGAGCTTCATTAAATTTTTTACAAATGGAACGGTGAATATGTTGTGGCCATACACGATTTTTTTTACCTGCACGAATGTACATAGATCTCGAATAAATCAATCCCGACTTCTATAAAGTGCAAAATTAAACTTACCGAAATTTTGGTAAGACTAATTCCTGCTTAAATTTCAGAAAACCAACCCGTGTCGATAATTGTAAATCTTTAAATTTATATGAATCTTTTAATTTTTTAATGGAAGTGAAGTTTTTAACAAAACAACAAAATTAACAAAAAATAACTTTGTGAAATTAACAAAAACAAACAGTCGGTAAAAGCAATGTTAATAATGGAAACCTGACAACCGACGAATTTCATTTAATTGATGACAAAATATGTGCTTTTTGAAATAAAATTGGTTTCGTCAAAAAATTACGAGATTTTCCCATTTGTTAATGCGTTGAAAAATCGAATCGCATAGAATATTTTGGCGATTTTATTAATTATTGGCCAGATCAAAGAGAAACTATACCGAGTAGTGGCTAGTATCAAATGATGGCATAAGAGGTGCTCTTTAAAATAAAATTGGTCTCACCAAAAAACACCGAAATTTTTCAATTAAACAAATAAAAAATAAGCCTGGGGCCCTCCAGACAAGCCCTTGCTTCATTTTTCCCGTAATAAGGACCCATTGCCGTTGGTTCCTGGTACTCGAAAACCTAAAATTCTTAGAGTTGAGCAATAAAATTAAAAATAAACCCATGGCCTGACCAGAAAACCCATTACACGAGTTTTCCCAAAATTAGGATCTATCTGATTTTTCCCTAAATCAGGATTATTCGGTTCCTGGTACTAGAAAACCTTCTTCAACCAATTTTTATTTAAATTGTTCCAGCTAAGAAAAAAACTAAGCATAAACCTGCGGCCCACCAGAAAACCTATTAGACAATTTTTCCAGAAATCAGGATCCATCGCCATCGATTTCTGGTACTAGAAAACCTCGTTCATGCAATTTTCATTAAAATCAATTGAGTGAAAAAAAAATTAAAAATAAACCACGCGCCTACTAGAAAACGAAATTGTACATGATTTTTCCAAAATGAAGATCCATCGTCATCGGTTCCCGGTACTCGAAATCCTCCTTCTAGTAATTAGCTAAGAAAACGAGTTTTCATGAAATCAGGATCCATCGCAATCGGTTCCTGGTACTAGAAAACCTCTTTCGAGCAATTTTCATGAAAACCATTTGAACTAAGGAAAAAATTAAAAATAAACCCGAGGCTCGCCAGACAAGCCCTTACATGAGTTTTCCCTCAAAAATCGCGAAAATATTATTTGGAATTCGATTTTTCAACGCATTAACAAATGGGAAAATCTCGTAGTTTTTTGATGAGACCAATTTTATTTCAAAGAGCAGCTATTTTGTCATCAATTAAATGAAATTCGTCTGTTGTCAGGTTTCCATTATTGACATTGCTTTTACCGACTGTTTGTTTTTGTTAATTTCACAAATTTGTTTTTTGTTAATTTTGTTGTTTTGTTAAAAACTTCACATCCGAATTTTTTATCGTTTTTTCGTTTATCATCGCTAAATTTTTCAACATAATGGCAAAAATTGAAAAACCTCCCATGGAAACTGCCACGTCAAATACACAGATTTCTATCAAATTTCGCATGGAACTGTCAACTAATAAAAAGTATGAAGTTTCATTCGTAATAATCAATCCGCACCGACCAAATGGCACAGTGGTTTAAGCGTTGGTATTTGGTCCGGGAGATACCGGGTTCGAAACCCGATAAGGGCAGGATGCAAAGGGAATTTTCATCCACAGATTACGATCTGTGATGAAATGAAACACATCTGAGACTCCCTGTCGGAGTGAAAAATTCATGGGCCAACCCATGCCAGAATAGGCTGGCATGGAGCTATGCATTGTGCAGATGGTGAAAAAATCGGACCTAAAGCCGTATGTCCTCGAATTGGTTGGCAACGGCGTAAAATAATAGTCAATCCGCCATGACTGAGATGCCGAATTTTGATGAGATGAAATTATTTTCTCTCAACTTGGCATATCCGGTAACATTTAAAAAATTATTTGAACTAATTTTGTTTGAAAATTAAATAGACAGCTACCCAAATTTCTACTGAAGAATAGTTTTTTTTCCAAAAATCGTCATTTCCGTTTAAAATTTGGAAAACTAATCTAGACCGGTATTGCTGTAATATTAGTTTAGAGTATGTAGTTCATACGCGTTTTTTTCGTAAATGAAAAGCTTTTCAAAATGCATGCTGTCATTTCTGGCGGAAAAACGGAAAACTCCGACGCTTACTTTCGATCCCAATTCTTTTCCGAAATCGGGGTTTCGGCCAAAATTTACTGGAATTCCCCAATTTGTGGATAAAGCTTAGGTATGAAGTTTCAGGCAGCAGAATTTTTGTTGAAAAACTCTTTTCTGTCAAAAATCGTCATTTTCGTTAAAATTTTGGTAAACTAATCTAGAACGTATTGAAATATCGCATTTAAATAAAATGGCGGGGTCTAATTGTTGTGACCAAGATCCGACTCTCTTTTACGATAAATGTAGAGGAAATAGGGGTTGGTTGTGGCAGGGGTAAGTAGAAACAATCATTAAAACAAATGATCGGATAGAGATATAACAACGTGTGAAAATTTTGTGTAAACCACCGTTGAACGCGTTATTATAAAGAGCTGCCAAAATCGTCATGTAAGTAACTTTTTACCTTTTTAGTATTTTTGGTTTTTTGTTGTTTGCATTAGAGTTACAATAAAAAGAGGCATATACAAAAAATCGTGCATATTTTGCTTATTGTTAAATGTATTTGTTGATATTCAAAACATTTCTATTTTTTTTTATTAAATTTCGAATGTTCGGATTTGGTGTAGGGATAAAAGTAACATATGTACGAGGTAGGTTGTAACATGTTACATGCTACAAGCCGAGCTACGCCGTTCAACAAGTCGAACATGCAGATGATTTTAACATCGAAGATGTTTTTGGCGTCGCATTATATAGAAAATGCAACGAAATTTTGTCCCAAGAATATGCAACGGAATAAAAAAAATAAAAATTTAGTAAACACGAGAGAACCAAAACACGCTGGTGTGTCAATTTTGTTTTGTGCTCTCTCTATGCACCCATTTCTTATCTACGATATAAATTAGTGAGCGTAATATACAAATAAAAATAAAAAAACAAAAAGTAAAGTAAATACGAGAGAACCAAAAGACGCTTGTGCGCAGAAAATCTATTTTTCGGCTCAAACTTTTTTATTTTTTAATAGATGGAGCAAAGTTCGTGGCCTTTTTTGGTTGATGTTGAAACAAAGAATTTTCTTATTTAAAATGAACTTTATTAAACCAAATATGAGCAATTTTGATCGGTGACCTTTTGCCATTTTTCTGGTAGAGCCATAATCCCATCACTGTAGAACTTCTGTTGTTTAGAGGCGAAAAATCGAAACAACTCATTTTCGCAGGCCTCTTTTGAATTTAATGTAAAACCATTAAGGTGGTTCTGCATGGACCGGAACAAATGATACTCCGATGGTGCAAGGTCAGGACTATATGGTGGGTGCTTCAAAACTTCCCAGACAAGCTCAGTTTCTGCCGGGTCATCAATAATGTGTGTGTTCTTTAGCGTTATATCATGATGGAATACAACGCCCCTTCTGCTGATCAATTCTGGAGGTTTTAACTGAATTGCTTGCCTTAAACACATTAGTTGCTGACTATAAAGATCAGAATCAATTGTTTGGCCCGGTGGCAGCACCTCATGCACGTTTCCTCTAAAATCCCACCAAACACACATCATTACCTTTCTTGGCGTCAATCATGGCTTTGATACCGTTTGGGAAAATTCGCCTCGTTTCATCCGTGATCTTTTTCGCACAACGTCATCGTATCTTATTCACTTTTCATCATCAGTAATCATTCGCTTTAAAAATGGCTCGATTTCGTTCCGTTGCGGTAGGGTTTCGTAGATAGAAATCCGGTCCATTAAATTTTAAATTGTTAATTCATGAGGTGCCCAAACGTTTTTTTTGGTATCCAGCCATTTTAAAATGGTTTAAAACCATTTTGTGATCAATATTTAGTTCTTTACCAATTGCATGGCTGCTTATGGTCTTCTTCAATCTGCTGCATGATTTCATCGACTTTTCGAGTGGTTGTTCCACCAGAGCGAGGTGTGCATGTTTGAAATCCATATTTCCTGAATAAAAGCGCACGAACCATTTCTTTGCTGCTGATTTTGATAAAGCACCTTCTCCATAAACAGCACAAATTTTTTCGCAAGCCTGAGCTGCGTTTTTACCTTTGTCATAATAAAATTGCAAAATATATCGAATTTTTTCATTATTTATCTTCATGTTTTAAATTATTGTATCTTTTTATTCACTTCACCGATTTTAATGTTTTGTATGTCAACATGTCACCTTTCAAGCACACATAAGAATTGCCCGATACGATCAATGGTTACTGAGATATATGAATGTAAAGCCATCTACCGGGAAAAAGCCCTCGAACTTTTGTCCTACCCAATATTTCTAGGTCTATATAAATACAAGTACTCTAGCCCAAAACAAATCAGTCGGCTTAAGCTTTTTTATTTAGGCATTAAGCAAGATTTCAAGCCCCATTTTCGATGTTTAAATTTTTAGCCTTAGGCTCAAACTTGGGATTTTTTCGATAAATCATCTTCAGTAATGATGAAACATAGTTTTAGTTCATCCCGCATATGAAACTGCGTCGAGACAGGTGTTATACCAAAGTTCAAAAACCAAGCGTGTAGCAGTGAGCGGTTCTGGAAACCTAATTCCCTGCAGGTTTATATTCTCGCGGATTAAATATAAAGACTTTTTCATTCGCGATGGACCTTCTGAGTCTATAGAAGCTGGAAATGCATCCGGATGGATGACTAACATCGAATTTCTTAAATTTATGGATCACACGTAAAGCCATCCAAATCTGATCCAGTACTTTTATTCCTCGACAACTACATTTCGCAATTGGATATCATGTAATTGATAAAGCAAAAGAAAATAGGGTAGTGATGTTGTCATTTTCACCGCATTGCTTTCAAAAACCCGTTGGATGTGTGGATTTTTGGACCCTTCAAAGCATACTGCGCAAATCAGCATTATGTGAGGCTACGAAATAATCTTGGAAAAATTATGTCAATATATGACATTCCGTCTTTCGTTAAAAATGCTCTTCTTTATGCACTGAAACCAGTAAATGTCATCAACGGGTTTAAAAAAAAAACTGGTATTGTTCCATTCGTCCCAGACTGACTACAAATGAAACAATTCTTAATTTGAAAATTATTCAGCCTGAAGTTTTATAAGTCAATGATGCATTGTTATCTGTAAATGAAGAGGTTCTTAATGCGGAAAATGAAGAGTATCAGATATCTCATATTTCTAACGAAATGCCTTCATTTCGAAAGATTAAAATGACAAGCTCATTACAACAAGCCCCATCAAATTGCAACGCGAATATTTGTTTTTCTCCAGAAACAATAAGACCTTTCCCGAAAACCGCGCCAAGGATAAAAAAATATGCACGAAGGACTAAAAAGACCACTATTAAAAAGTGTCGAAATACAGGAAAAAATGGTGATAAAGAAAAAAGAACAACGAAGAGAAAAATATTACATGAGTCCACAGACAATGAAGCTGAAGAACATTTTTGTTTAATTTCATGCGAAAGTGGATTCAATGTATGACCTGCAAAAATGGTCAATGGAGCGTTGTAATTTTTTATAATTGTTTAAATTGTGATCTCCCAACTATTAGAAAAGGTTTAAGTATGAAGATTCAGTCAAAATAATCTGATCCGCCTGAAATAACTTTTTTTTGATCCAAAATTCTTGACTTCCAGTAAAATTTAAAATATGATCTGAACTAACTTTCGTCGAAATTTAATTTACAATCTTTTTATTTTTAATCGTTTTTTCGTAAACGCTAGAATTTAAAAATTTTATCGACGAACGTCCATTTGTGATTCTTCCCTCATTTATTGAACATACTAAAAAAAATGTTTGCTTGTTAAATACGTTTAGACATGACGATCCATTTTTTGAATATAAAATCAAATTATGTTGAGATGTTTTCAATTTTCAACTAATTTTTTTCGATCGACCTGATAAAGTAACTATTTATAATTATTCGTCGACCTTAAGGTTATCCTTATTTTTCATTCAAAAATAAAAAACGTTTTTCTTTTTTATAAAGGATCGTTCATAAACCACGCCACGCTATTCTTGGCCATTTTTAGCTCCACCTCCTCCAAAGCCAGTTCCACAAACGGGGAAGTGAAGGTAAACTAAAAATGCAGAAGACGAAGGAGAGAATGGACTAAATTCTTGAAAACTGATTAAATGAGTAGATCGTCAAACTTAAACGTATTTTGCAAGAAAGCAACAAATTTTACGATTCTAATTTTTTATGTTCAATAGAATATTGAAAAAATAAGGAAAACTTGAGGAACTTAAAAAAAACTTGTGGATTTGATAAATGTAAATGTATTTTGAAATCTACAAAACAATGTTTAACCCAACGTCAGCTGACTAAAATAGTTCGACCAAAAATAACGACTTGTTTGAAGAGAACTCCAGTGAAATTAAATTCTCTAGTAACAAACTCCAGGTGGCAAAATTCTTTCATGGGATGTGAAAGACAGGAAGAGAGAGAGAAAGAGAGCGTCACAAACACAAAATTCATTACATAAATCGTATTTTGCTATTTCACCTGTCTTGTCTTGACATTAATAAACTTTATATTCCAAATTCTAAAGTTAACCACCTCATTAGACGTCAATTTATTGAAAATAACAATTCTTCGAAAAAACAATTCACCCAAAATGACAATTAACCGAAAACGACAATTCACCAAAGAAACAAGTACCCGAAAACGGGAAAAGAATAGATTTCTCGTGAAGACTGTCCGAAATACTTCATTTCGATGAATTGTCGTTTTCGAAGAATTATCGTTTTCAGTGAATTATCGTTTTCGGTGAATTGTCGTTTTCGGTTAATTGTCGTTTTCGATGAATTGTCGTTTTCGCTAAACTGTCGGATTCTAATTCAGTGAATTACTTTTCGGTGTTATCGAGAGATTGTAAATCTCTCCGATTTTTAGGAATTAACTGTCCAAGCCTCCTGCCGATGACCCAGATAGCAACCGATCGAGCTACAATATTGGACCTGGAATCTAGGTTGGGGTTTTAAATTTTTAAAGTTCAAGGTTATCTTCCGTTACTTAGTTCTAGACTAGTCAGAGATTGTCCGCAGTTTTCAACGAGAACGCGGATTGTGAGGCACTGACTTTGAATCCCTGATGCGAAGGAAACACACGAAAGGGATTTGTGCATTCTAGCTGATTTAATAAAAAAAGGGAGAAGTCCTTGGAGATTTCAGATTAGCCCATCAATTTCCAGATTGAATCGAATATGATGTCAAACCGTTACAACCGTTAACCACCTAAATTTAGGTTTTGCACTTCAAATTCACGATTTTGCAAATCACATTCAATATTTTGTATTTCATTCACCACTTTTTACAAGTCAACCTCAATTTTTTACAATTCAATATTCAACCTCAATTTTTTATACTTCATCGTCAATTTTTTGCAAAGCAAATTCGTGTTTTTTCAAACTTACTTCAATTAAATGCAATTCAAATATTTTTAACACAAATTCAAGTTTTAATATTTCAAGTTCGTAAATTTTTTGCAATTCTTTGCAAAACAAATTCAGTGCTCCCAATTCTTAACCGATTATGATGGGAAAGGGTATGCTGGATGGAAATGGGATTCTTAAAGGATTTCTCGAAGAAATTCTAGAATATGGCCACCTGGGACGGAACTCGACCAATTCTTGACGGATTATGATGGGATTGGGTATGCTGGATAGAAATGGGATTCTTAACTGATTTTTGGAAGAAGTTCTGAAATATGGCCATCTGGGACGGAACTCCATCAATTCTGAACCGATTATGACGGTATTGGGTATGCTGGATGGAAATAGGACTCTCAAATGATTTTTGGAAGAAGTTCTGGAAAATGACCATCTGCGGCGGAACTCGAATTTCTTCCAAAAACCATTTAAGATTTCCATTACCATCCAACATACCCAATCCCATCAAAAGAACTGATCGAGTTCCTATTTCCATTCAACATACCCCATCCCATCATAATCCGTTAAGAATTGATAGAGGTCCACCCCAGATGGCTATTTTCCAGAACTTCATCTGGATCATGACCGAATTCCGTTCCCAAGTGGCCAAATTCCAGAATTTCTTCCAAAAATCTTTTAAGAGCCCCATTTCCATCCAGCATCCCATCATAATCGGTTAAAAATTGGGAGCACTGAATTTTTTTGCAGAGTTGCAAAAAATTTTACGAACTTGAATTATTAAAACTTGAATTTGCTCTGCATTTAATTGAAGTTAGTTTGAAAAAACACGAATTTGCTTTGCAAAAAATTCACAATGAAGTACAAAAAATTGAGGTTGAATTGTAAAAAATTGAGGTTAACTTGTAAAAAGTTGTGAATGAAATAAAAAAAATTGAATATGATTTGCAAAATCGTGAATTTGAAGTGCAAAACCTATAGACGAATATCCTGTTTTTCAAAACCCCGCAGTTTTGATGGAAATGGGAGTTAAAAATAATTTTTGGAAAAATGTCCGGAATTATGGCCTGCTTTGATCGAACTCAGCCGTTTCTTAATCGATTATGATGGGATTGGGTTTGTTGAAAAGAAATTCGATTATAAATAGATTTTTGGAGGCAGTTCCGGAATATGGCCACCTGAGACAAAACTCAGTTATTTATTAAGCGATTATGATAGGATTGAGCATGTTGGATGGAAATGTTATTATAAAATGATTTTAGGAAGAAGTTATAGAAAATGGCCACCTGCAACGAAACTCAGTCATTCCTTAACCGATCATGATAGAATTGGGTTTGTTGGAGGAACATGCGATTATAAAATAGTCTTTTGGAAGAAGTTCTGGAATATGGGCACCTGGGACGGAGCTCAGCCATTTATTATCCGGTTATGATGGGATTGGGTACGTTAGATGAACATCTGATTATAAAATGAATTTTTGAAAAGTTCTGGAATATGGCCACCTGGGACGAAATTGAGTCGTTTCTTAAGCGATTAAATTGGAGTTGAGTATATTAGGTGAAAATGTGAGTGGAAAATGATTTTTGGAGGCAGTTGTGGAATATGGCTACCTGAGACGGAATTTAGCAATTTCTTACCCGATTATGATGGGATTTGTGAAAAACGCTTAAGTATGAAGTCTCGCTCCGTTATTTCCCAGGTGGCAAATTTCCAGAATTTCAACCAACAAAAATTAATTTAGAATTCAATTTTCATCCCACATAACATAATCGGCAACCCTATCATAATCAGTTAAAAAATGGCTGAGTTCCGTGCCAGGTGGCTTAGTTGTTAAAAAAAATCATCTAATATTCGCATTTTCATGCAACATGCTTAATTTTTCCATAATTGGCTAAGAAATGACACGTTTAGTATCAACATTAGGGATTTGTATAGTATTTTACGGGATTTTAAAATGCGGGATTTTGAAATACGTGATTTCCAACACTCTAAATAGGACAAGGCTGGTTTGTTTAACCTAATAGCAGAAATAATCAAACAGAAGCTGTGGTTTATGTATTTTTCTGAAGGAGATACTGGGAAACTGGACAGTATCATATTATTTAGAGAAATTTTCTGTTAGCGGTAATGGAGGTCCAAATAAAATCTTTAGAAATGTTAACGTAAAATAAACCAATGTTGCAGTTCAATTAATAAATTGGTAGTGTATACATTGCGTATAAAGGAATTTTCGGAAGATAAATAAGGTCCAGAAAGAACTCTAGAACTAATCAACCACACAACACGGAATATTTCTGCATTGCAACAAGTGAAATTTGCTACGTGTGCAATCTGATCCGCCTTCACATTTCGTATTAGCTAAATGAAGAGGAATGGGAAATTTTTAGGATCTTGCTAAATGAATAATGTTACGAACGATGTTTAATGTCATTAGTACTACAGTTTTCATTCTGTGATTCTTTTCGAATTCAATGATTCGACATATGGATTTTAATAATTCTCACAATGGTAAACATAAAATTTTAGTCAAAGTCCTAGCCCAAGATCATACAACATCATTCTTTAATTCTGATCACCATTCAAAATAAATTTTAGAATTCTACATGTAGCAGTTATCTCAGAGTACAAAATAAAATCGAAGTTGAAATGTTAAGCTACGAGATACCTGCCAAAAGCGATAAGTAGCGAAATGTATCGATAGAAGTCGTCATTTAATCATTGAAGCCTACATGCCGTAAAACATTTTTTACCAAAAGCAGTTGTTTCAAGAATTTTCTAAAAACGTTGACATTTAAAAGTTTTTAATATTAAAAATTTAAACAAAACATTTCTATCACTTCTCGGACGTCATATATGTTTTTTGTTTAAATCAAAATAAACAAATTGCACGTAAACATATTATGTCATAGAAATTATATTAAACAAATTAGAAAAACGTGATACAAAATAATTTTCTTTGAAGGAACACCGCAATCCGGCGGCCTAAATAACTTTACGTCTTAAAATACTAAAATGGCGGCTATTAAAATACCGCGCCCTCGTACCTAAACAATAGGAATAACTAGATAATATTAAAATGCCTCAAGTTATATTTGTAAGTGTAAGATTTCATAAATCATAGTACCTATTCATGCAAAACGGAAGCGTTTCTTATTTATATTCGATACTCTCTCGCACACCGACACAAAATAAATTTATGTTGATGAAATTCTTATCAACCACATTCGGAAATAATTTGATATCAAAATAATTTCATTCATAACCTTTACATAAAAATAAAATTAATATTGGGCTGATAGTAAATATTCCATCATATATGAGTAGGTAAGTAGACAAACGAGGATGAAATAATATGATAAGTCATGCATTTTATAAATTGAAAGGTGGCCAAAAATAATTTAATTCTTCTTCTTAATATTTTATTGTTGCTATCAAAATTCAAATACATACTTTTCATTTAATTATTTTATTTTTATAAATATTTTGTATATAAACTAAACGAAATACAAAGCAGTTTGAATGAGATAATACAGTGCGAATCACGTAAATCGTATTGTTGCGGGAACATCAATTTTGCTAGTGATTTTATGTTGAGAAAAAAAAATGTGGGACGTATGATACGTATACTATTTTGTGTATTGTGTTAGGTGTTTTTTGAAAGAAAAAGACAATACTGTTGCGTGTGGAACCTATGTTGAATATCAAAGTGTATCCAACTGTAATCGAGTTGTAACTTAAATTCAACCAACCATCATTGCGAACCACTTATATACACTTTGTGGATTGTAGAATCTGTTTTAACAAATATTTTGCGGTCAGTTTTAAAATTTTTAGAAAAGGAAAAACAAGTGGGAGAAAAGTTTTCGAAAACTTCTAATTATTTCACTAGGAGGACTAACTATTGTGATATGATTCAAAACTGTCACTTTAAGGCATTGTGGAATCTGTTTTATATTAGAGTAAATTAGAGAAAAAACTAAATGAAATCAAGTGAGAGTCAAATAATAACGGCTAACGATTTTATAATTTTTAAGACGTACTGTTGAGAATTACGTGTTAAGGATGAACCACACGTAGTTTATGTGGATATATACGCATTTCAATAAGTTGCATCTACTGCGACATCAATAGGTTCCACACTCAGTAGCATCAATCTACTGCTAGTTATAACCTTAATAAAATTGACGCAATTCGATTTTTCAATTAAAAAGGTGTGGAGTGGTGTGGATTGTTTGGCACATGCTGCACTGCTTTCGCTGAGTTTCATCCTTTAATGTGAAAATCGATATAAGCGATAAAACAATGATACATTTTTAGTGAATCGAAATATATTCACTTTTTAATTAATTCAGAATAGCTTCCACACACATTGATGTGAAATTTTAATCAATAATTAAGTTTTTTTTAAATTTATTTTATTTATTAAATTAAAATTAGTAATCTCTATATAACCCTCTATAAAGATTACTAATTTTAATTTAATAAATAAAATAAATTTACTATAAGAGATGACATTTTTTTTAAAAAATTGCAGGTTTAGAGAGCTCAAAAGGTTAACTTAATAGTTTTTGTGTAATATGAATTTGCTTGGTACATACAGCTGCATACCCCAGTTTTGGAAATTGTTTCAAGTTTTCACAAAGTGTAATGTCTCATTAATTGAAGTAACCTGTTCAATTTAACAACCGTCAAATATTATATTTCCTTGAACTATTGTGGAACATATTTAATCTTTAAAAACGTAACAAATTTATCTTGATTTATTAGAATGACGTTTTCTATGAATACAAAGCATGTTGGATAGTTTAATGCTTTTGTAGCTAGCTGGCACCCATTTATTTGTGATTTACTAATTTTGAAACGGTGCTAATCCGTTTATCTATGGTAATTTAAATTTAATTTTATCTATGGTAATTAAAATTTTTGATTTGTGGAACCTGTTTTTGGTTCAATTTTTAATTTTGAAGGAAAAATTAATACGATACACGGATTACATAAATTTAGGCTAGGATTTTTTGTAGAACAATGTGAAGTCATTCAAATAACCTCTAGGCTGTGGACCGTATTATCAAGCAACGCTAAAAATAACTTTCAGTAGATAAAACATGCAATATAAAATCTAGATTTACAAGGACTATACACTGAAAAACAACAGTTTATTTTTAAATTTAATTAAAATTTGTAAACTTGTGGAACTTATTCTGTTCTTCTCTCAAAATCAACCCAATTATTCTATTTTGGAATAGACCTGCGATGTTGTGTAAAAAGAAGCGAATTTATTTCGTCTTTTAAATTAAATTTCAATTTTCGATATAACAAAAATGGTTTTATAGGCGATGGTATAGAAATAGTCTTTGTATAGTAGTTTGCTTGCTGCTGATACATATTTTTACAAAAGTTCTAACCGGTTTGAATTTTTGTAAAAATATGTGACTGAAATTTCCTGATAAAAGTCAATTCAGTGATTTGTGAAATTCAAATATTTCAAATTATATTTTTAATTTAGAAAAACCTATAGCAAATTACGGGTCAACTTCAACAAAATTTTAAGTCAATAAAAATATCCAAAGTCGACTGTACGAACCATGTTGAACTATTGCGTAAAACCAAGTCAGTTTGAGTAGGTTTTTATTTATTATGAAGCTGAAAATTTACGTTGTGTTACAGTTTTCCGGAAATATATTTAGAAAAAAAATGACGTTTTATACATAGTTTCTAATGTGGAACCTGTTTTCATTTAGCCATTAATTAAATGTATTTGTAAACAGTAACATATTCAACGTGTCGCGTTTTTATTATATATATCTGATTGAAAAAGATATCTAAATGCCGTGGAACTTATTATTAAATAACTAGAGAGAAAACATCAAATTACAAAAAAGATGATGGTAACGTAAAATTTAGACCTACAAGAGCTCAGAACTAATAAGAGTTAAGATACAGATGTCGCCTTTCGAACGCAAACATTAAAACAACAATACTTTTTTTTTAATGGAAAATAATTGCTCGAGAATGTGGAACGTATTGTTTTACAGATCACCTGTAACTCGACTATTACTTAATATTTTTATAGCGAATACGAGTTATTCTATCGTTATATTGAATAAGTTGCAAATTGACGAATCGAATATTTAAACAAAAACAATTTTGTAAAATAAATTATTTTTATCGATGTATTGTGGAATATGTTCTATACCATTAAGCATTTAAAACCATTAAAAATACCTTAGGGATTTTGTGGAACTTATTGTAACATTTACTGAACGTTATTTGTTTTATGATTGTTACAGCAACTGTAATGTCTTTTATTTATTTTTCATCTTTTACTCATTGTACACAAATTAATGAAATAATGTTTTCTAACTAATAACTTGTTTTAAACAAGTAGGGGGTTTCACAATTCTGCTGCTTGTTCCTTAAAAGCTTGTAAACCTGTTATAAAATCAATTTTTTCACAAGAGGCAAGCTGACTCAGCACTACTGAGTGTAAATATATTATGGAACGTATTCTAGCTTTGAAAGAGACAACGAATTTGACTTGCAATATTTATCAAGCTTGGAAACAGTTTTAAACTGTTACTTGGGAAATTGAACAAATTTGTGGAACATGTTGTAATATTTATTACCCAACAAAAATCTCTTTCGAAACGCTCATTGTATATCGTCGTTGTTGAAAGGTTAATTGTGTAACGGCGATACTTACCACTCACGTCTTAACTGATCTAACCTGATGCTTAATGGTAGGTAATATTTGAATGATATTGGAAAATTCGTTTTAACTTGGTTTTTGAATATGTATTGTCAACAACATTTATTTACAGTTAGTTGAGTATGTAGAAACTAAAATCACACAATATTGAGACATAATAATTTTTTACACGGAGTTGGAGTAACTTAGGGAAGTTGAACGAGCAGGTTGGGCCAAATAGATCAAAAGAGGGGCGAACCGCGGAAAAAAACCGAGCTGAAACGAAGCAAAGAACTATTAGTTCTAATTTTTCTTTTTTCTTCTTTTCTAAGTACGTCGAGGGTTATTTGCAGAACCACTTTTAGTGTTGTTAAAAAAGGTACAAAAACCCATTTTAGCGGCCTTTATTTGTAGTTAGTCCCATCAAATAAATCAAGCAATAAGGATTATAACCTTAAGTTACCAAAAAAAAAAAAACTAATTAAAATTATTTATAAATAAAAATATTTACGTTTTTGATTAGCATACAAAAAATGCGATAAAGTGAAATCCGCACAAAACAGTGTTAATTAATTCAATTGATCGCGATCGATTTGAAAACCAGCAATCTACATAAATACAGCATCTCGTCTGTGTCCACTGGATTTTTTATTATTCTGTATAACAGTAAAAGTAAAAAGAAGTAAAATATTTTAAATGTCTTATCGTACACAAGTAAGACAAATCACGAAACGTAACACACACGCGCAAACTTTGATGTGTACTCCAACAGTTTTTGTATTGGAATACTATTTGCGCGCGAGCCTCGTGCTTACGTTGGCAATGAATGTTTATATTTATGATTTTTTTGGATTTGTTTTTCTAATATTTTACGACTGTGATTGAAGTTTAATGTGCATGTAACCTTCATACAATGTTTCCTTCAACGTATGGAGTATAAACCGTAATTTTATTTATACATATTTTTTAATTATACGTTGTACTTGTGTTGTGCTATTTTGAACAAAATAAAATACACACATACACAGAAAGATATGCGAACAGCGCTACATTTTATATGAAATATTTTGACCGCAAACATTATTTATTTTTATGTGACGTTTGAAAAATTAATTTTTATTTGATTTTAATAAATTTTCAGTTCGTTAAAAAGCTTTAAATTACTTGATACACACCCTCAAACGTATAATTTATTTTTTTGCAATACAGCAATGCTTCGTTTAAGGCGGTACGCGTCAAAAACTTCAAAAAATTATTAGAAGGTTGAGCATATGTTCAAAACGTTTTAAAATTTAATGTGTAATATAATTCGTCAAACAGGTTGCAATGTGTTACATCAAGTCATTGCGGGATACACCTTTGGAACATGGTGCGTTTCTTTTGGAGACATACTGAATTTTAAAATTTAGCATTTACTATTAAGTAGAATTTCAGAGGAGTTAAAGAGAAAGAGAGAGAAAGCTTGATCGAGATAGTAACGAGGATTTATTTGGTCGAAATCTTTCCACTCGAATTATCTCGAAAATCACTTATAATTAAAAAGCTTTTTGAATACTGAAGTTGTTTATCCTAAAGGTGGAAAGAGAATAACACTAACAAGTTTTAATTGATGATGTCTTGCAGGTAAAAGAGTTCTTTAATAAACTTTTATATAAATTTTTTCGGCCTCTGGTTTTAAAGATGTGGCACGTTCAAAGTTCATTCCATGCTGAAGGCGCTTATTACCCTCTCAACAAAAAAATGTATGTACTAAGTTTATTCATTCCATTTCGAAATGGTATTCGTAAATTGCATGACTTTTTTATACGTGCGTCTTTCGAAAAGTGTTTTTCGAAGAATATAATCGCTCGTTTGTGATCTTCATTTTGTTTTTTTTTTTTGTGTTAATAATTTCGGCAAATATTTCATAATTTGAAATTGTTAATTATGTTCATAATTGAATTTGTTTTGAAAATAATTCTTATTTGTGGAACCTAATATATTCAAATAAGCATCCTGGCCAGACAGCTTAATAATTTCTATCTTATTTTAGCTAAAAAATCTAATTTGTCACTTTTTGTTGTTATTTATCTGTCAAATAAATAAAAATTGTTGTTATTTATCTGTCAAATTGCTGTCAATTTAATATTTTTTAGTTAATAAATTTACAATTTTGTATATTAAATGGAAAATTAAGAAATAAAAAAAAACTAAAGCGATAGAATACGCGAGGAAATCCTAACATGTATTTGAGAAGAAGTTCTGAGATCTGACCACGCTGGACCAAACTCTACCATTTCAAAAACAATCATGACAAAAATTGGTATCTAGGATTGAAGTCTTGATATCAGTCCGTACATTCCATTTAGCTATGGGAAACTCACCTTCTTCACGAGTGCAACCATCTAGGCCGTTCACTCATACCAGAGTCGACTATACGCTGGCCCTTTACAAATAAAAACATGTAAAGGTAAAGTACACAAAACATACAGTAGTGGTCAGATAAATGTTACCATACGAAAAATATTCAAAGTTGTTCATACAAATACATTTTGGTCGAAATGTTTCAAGGTGACCTTAGTTTTTTTGTGCATATTTTGTTTTTATAAATTTAGGAGTAACGGGATCAAAAAAATATTTTTTTTTGTTTTGCTCTGAAATTTCATCAGTTGAGATCCAAACTGCGCAAGTTGTACTACGAAAAAAATGAGAAAATTAAACTCTGAGCAAAAAAGCGTAATCTTAGCTCTTTCTGCAAGATACATAGCAAATAAAGTGGGATGTAGTCACGTTTCGGTTTTGATTATTAATAAAAACAATTTGCAATTACAAATATGTACAACAGAAAGAGCTGCGGGAACAGGAAAATTAAACAAAAAGCAACCCAGCGGATAGACAGAAAAATAAAAAACATGTTTTTGACAAACAGATTTTCAACTTCTAATGAATTATTGCAACAAATGGGTCTCAATGGGCGAAGGGCAAGGAAGAAACCGGGTTTGACAAAAAAAGAATAGCAAATTGCTATAGGCCCAGGAGCATGTTTCTTGGACTCCAGAGATGGGGAATGATGTGATTTTCTCCGATGAATCAAAATTCAAGCTGCATGTTGGAGATGGAAGAATTCTCGAAAGAAGAAAACTGGGCGAGAGGCTTAGCAACGAATGTCTTTTAAGACTTCCACCGAAAAATGAAGCAGTGATGGTCTGAGAACGCTTTTCTGGAAATGAAACCAGTCGAATGTGCTTCCTTAGTTCCAGCATTACAGCAGCTGTTTATCTGCAGGTCCTACACAACAAATTTGAGCCTTCTGTGTTAAAGCTTTTTGACCAGACTTGCAAATTTATTTTTCAACAGGACAATGCTCCGTGTCATACCGCTAAAGTTGTGAATTATTAATTTTGAATTGTAGATAGAAATATTGGCTTTCATATAAACATAAATAATTTGTTAAAAACTTGTTTTTTTTCATATCTCTTCATTTAATGGTAAAAAAGTACTTCGAAGAAATAAGTATCGATGTGTTGAGTTGGCCCCCGTCTAGTCCAGACTTAAATCCCATTGAAAATATTTGGTCTATAATGAAGCTAGAACCAACAAGAAAGCGCCCAGAATCGATTCAAGCTTTAAAAACTGTGTTGATGACGATTTGGGAATTCTTGCCTCCTACGACTTTGAAAAATTTATCAAATTCAATGAATCGGAGGTGTATCGCTCTAATAAAAGCAAATGGCGGTCCAACAAAATATTATTATTAAAGATAGAACTTCTATAAATCAATAAAAAACAAAAAAAAAATAAAAAATAAGTGTTTAATTTATCCCATTACTTTAACTCCAATCAACGTATTTTAAATATTTTGCCATTTTTTGGGGTTTTGTCCCTAAATCCCAGGTAATTTTTTTTTCAAACAATTACGTCATACATGTATTTAAAACGAAATAATAAGCCAATTGCTTCCAAAAGTTTTGTAATTTAAGCAAAAAAAGACTCCAATTTGCAATAAAATATGTTTGCCCATTTCTTTCCAGCACTGTATATTGATATATTTAATACTAAAGATGTTTTCAGATTGATAATAAAAATATGTTTACTAAATTGTCTATATTTCCTAGGAACTAGTTTACAGTGGTGTCATAAAATGTTAATGATTTGCGGAGTCTTAATTAATCGGATTTAAGTAACCTCTGGTTTCAGGAAATTACACTGCGCGAAATAGCTATATGTGACAATTAATTTTTTTTTGTTTAAACAAACCTTTTTTCATTTTCCTTTGCGCAAGCACATTCCAATGCAGATTGCACATTGATTTCAAGTTGGTTAGTTTTCATTGTACCTACATTGTTATGTATAGCACTTTATTCTGATTGGTCATTTTAGCAGTTTGTAATGAATTCCATTGTTGTTAATAACATCCATCTATCGTCGTGGCATTAAATTTATTAATGTTTAGAGAACAGAAACATCAATTTTTGTCCATTCCTCTTGAACGACTGTCTTAAGCTCCGCTAAAATAGTAAATTAAATTCGTTGTCTATTTTTGTAGACTCCCTGACCAAAAATGATCCACAGATTTGACAGAAAAAATCCTTCGTGCACTTAGCAGCTTGCATAGGCGCATTATTTACTAAATAAATAAATAAATAAACACGCAAATTTACTAAAACGTCGTATAACAACTGAAGCCCAGTTGTTATATCCCAAAATTTTAATTTCTCAGCATACTCCATTCTCGCTGATTTATGGCGTGGCAGTAGTTTGCGTATCCGTTTATGATATTTCAGATTAACATCCTCTTTTAAAATCTGTTGTATTCTTCGTTTAGTGACGGTCAGACGCAAGTTACGCTTTATTTGGGATGAATTCATGCGCCTTATTCCCTTTTACTTCTTGTGTCAAGTATAGGTCCTTGCTTTTTTATTGTATACAATATATTTGGGGGTTTTCTAAAAAGTTTTAGATTATATTTTTAATTCTCCGTAGTGTTGTGGCTATCTGAGCGAATGGTAGCTGCATTTTTTGAAATATGGTGTTCAAGACGGCGATAGAATATAGGAAAAATACAGGGAAATTTAGAAAAACAACTTTAACTAACTTCAAATCATTCATTTTAACAGTTAATTTTTGGTTTTGTAAACAAATAAATTTTGGTTGTAAATAAATTAAAAAAAAAATCAAACCATTTTAAAATGAATCAGGCAATGTTTTTTAATTTAATTTTATTTTTCGAGTGTGTAGGTAGTGAGTGATAAAACAATAAAAAAAATTAAGATAATATTGTGATATACATATGTATACAAGGCCCCGCTTTGCGACGCAGTTCGGTTCCACACCTACAGACGCAAACTGAATTTCGACGCATAGCGAAAAATTTAAAATATATGTATTGGACATGTAAAAAACAATTAAACGCAGTGAACAAAGTCTGAAACGCAGATACCAATATACAACAAACTACAGAAGATTGTGTTGGTTACAATTTGATTTTTTAAACCAACGCAAGAGCGAATAAGCTAGTAAGCTTGTCCTGTAACTTTCAGTACCATAAGAATTTTTTTAATTTCATCAATTTTCAGCAGCTCGGGAAAACCTAAATTAATAAAGTTTTAACCTAAATTAACATAGTGTTTAAGAAGCCGAAAAAAATAATTTCGGATTTCAGGAAATCTCCAGTAGCACGTGAAATAATTGTTTCTTAGGTGATGATTTAAAGAAGCAATTAATGAAACCCTTAGCAAGAGCAACACGTAAGAACCCTATCTATTTATTATATGTAAACAGGCTGTAGGAAAAGGTTCGTCGTTATCAGAGACTTATGTTGTCTCATAATTATCGTTTGGTTACACATTCTACCGTATTGATTTGTAAAATGCATGAGACAAAGGAAGGAAGAAGAATCGTATCCTTGCAAATAATATTCTCGAAATATTAATGAGAAATGTAATGCCCCTGATACACGCGCTATTATGGTTACTATTTTATATATATGTATTTTTATAGTGGAGGCGAACAGTCTGTATAAAATTAAATAAATACTTGGTGTGTACAAATGTTATTTTCCAAAACAAACTGCTTTCGAGACAGATTTTTTATTTTCATTAAACAACAAGAATGTGAATAATTAAAGCTGAATTGACCAATATAATTAAATATTCCAAAAACGCGCAAAGTTGGAAAATTACATTTTACTTGATTATTATTATTTTTTTGTATAATCAAATATAATTTATAAGTAATAATACGAGTATTAAATGAATAAACAATAGACGTGTTTATATTATGCTGTGTATGGATTGTACGAGTATGTTCGACATCAGCTCATGTTTTTATTAAATATAATTATCAATGTTATTCTGATTATTATTATTATTATTATTACCGTACTCGAATGTATGTATGTATGTAGTATGTATGCTATGCCATGTATATACAATGATGGTAAAAATAATAAAATTCAGAAGTTTTATGTTACGACCTATGCTAACAATTTATGAAATTTTCTGCAAACAATGCATTTCTTATACATTCTTTCGATTTATGATTGTTGAATATTTTGGATTATGTTGATGGTTAATTTGGTAACGATATTGGAGCATCCAGAGGAGATTTTAACTCTCACTTATACTGCGTACATGACATCGGAAATAAAAAGCGTGTGATAAGTGATACCATGGTATTTTTTCCGAACTAACTCCAGCTGACGTACATCACTTACAGCTATATCTTTTGAGTTTCAGACAGTTGTGTGCACAATGGGTACCGCATTCGCTAACAATGGAACAAAAACACATTCGAATACGACTTTCTCAGCAACGGTTGGAGCGTTTTAAAAGGGATAAAATGGACATTGTGCGACGTTTCTTCACTATGGATGGACTATGAGGTCTCCCTCAAACCTTTAACCCCAGGGCACTTGTGTACACAAAAATACACAAACCCTTACAAAAATGAGAACTCCATTAGGTAGCTTCTTGGCAGCTTGGTTTCGTACTGATAAAAAGTTGGTCTACTCATCAGGTTGCAACGACCAAACTGCAAAAATCCAACCCTTGCTTTGTACCGATAATACAAAACAAGAACATATCGATTTAGTGAATTATAATCACTAAATCAGAAAACACAGAAAATTCTCACTATGTATGTGTAACAAGCCAACACATATAATTAAGAAGAATTTTATAATCGTCCGTGAATTTAATTTGTTGAAGAATTTTTTCGGCGAAAAGCCGTTGTCCAAAAAGCCGAAAAAATTCTTGAAAAAATTAAATTCACGGACGATTTTAAAATTCTTCTTAATTATATGTGTTGGCTTGTTACACATACATAGTGAGAATTTCCTGTGGTTTCTGATTTAGTGATTATAATTCGCTAAATCGATATGTTCTTGTTTTGTATTATCGGTACAAAGCAAGAGTTGGATTTTTGCAAAGGTTTTGGTACAAAGCAAGAATTGGATATTTATAACAAAGTATTGTCCCAATGAGGTTTAGTTCCTATTACAGAATAATTTTATATTTATTGTTTACTTTTTTTTTGCTTAAATTATGAAATAAACTATATGAATTGAACATATGAGCCGTTTATTTCGAAAGTGGCATAAGTCACTTTTTTTTTAAATCGAGATATTTAAGGGTTTGCGTTTTAACATATTTAAAAATATTGATGCCAACTTTCGAGAAGATTTTCTTGTATTTGTTATCGCTGGATACGTATATGTTTCTCAGTAAAAATAATTTCGTATAATCATTGGAAAATCACTATTGATGCCACTTTAAAAATAAATACCTTAGACAAACTACTAACTTCTATTAATTTTGTCCGATGTATTTTATTGAAGTAATGTTTTGAAAGGACAGTGATTTAAGAAAATTGAATAAAATAAGTTACATATATGTATAATAATTGTCGTACCCTGAATTACCCGGGTGCCTTGTACTCGTTGTTAGTTTTAAATGTTTCGCTCGATTTTTTTTATACTCACGTGCTTGCGCGCACGTAGCACTATGGCAGAAAAGTGTTCTTTCTTATTCGATGTTTAATAAATAAAATGTTTCCATATAATAATTTTTTTGATGATAATTAATACCAAAATATCATTATTTTTGGTAAACTTCGAGGTAACTTAAATTTCCTCCGATTTTAGGAGATATTAAAGATTTATTACAAAAAAAAGTTATCCCATTCAATTTTTTTTCGATTTGTAAATTTAAAAAAAAAAACCAAAATTGTACTTACCCACACTATACCGGACAAGTGGTTAAAGCTTCGACACTTGGAAGGTACTGGGTTCGAATCCCATCAGAGGCTAGATGCAAATCGAATTTTCATCATCGATTACAATCGGTGATGTTAATAAACACAACTAAGACCCTCTGATGGAGTGCAGAATCCAGCGCCGACCCACCGTCCATGTCAATGTACAGGTTGACATGAAGCTTGCAATGTGCAGGTGGTATACTGTAGTTGTGTGAGTAGGTGAATGGGTTAATGATGTGGCATGAATGCGTGGTATCACAATGGGCCAAAAATGGCCTAAGTGTCAAAACCACTGAAACCTACCTATGAAACTACCCACACTATCTCAGTTATAACGAATATGGCTTTTTTATGTTGGTACTGATAAAATATTAATTACATCGTTCTTCCACTAACCCCCGCAATTAGAGTAAAGAGTGACTTATGCCACTTTCAAAATAAATATGTTTGTTATACCGTTAATTAGCAAAACTTCTTTCGAACAAAATCCCTAGAGTTCTCAACATATTGATTGGAATTTTTTTTAAAATTAAAAATACCGTTACATTATAACTAATGTTTACATTAACTCGATTTTTTTGAAAAAGTGACTTACGCCACTTTCAAAATAAACGGCTCATATATCAATCAAAATAATTTTATTTATTATTTTATCTTGTACAAAAATTAAACAACTTCCAAATTTCAAAGCGGGACAATTGTTTGAGTCACTGTATATGTTATTGATGATGCTGACCGAAAAATCTAAAAAGAAGAAAACAAAGTAAAACACAAAATGTATTGTATTTATTCTGTAACATTATATATTCTCTTTTTCTATGGCCCATTCTAGACTAGATTTCTTTACAAGGCCAACTAATCGTAATAGATAATGTCTATGTATGTTTAACAAAATGATTTTTTTTTTGTCATTTTTTTTATTTTTCGGTCAGCATCATCAATAATATATGTATGTATATGTGAACAATTAGTCAACATCATACTAAAAATATATTTGAAAACTTCGTATTCTAAGAATCTAATTTTTTTTATAGTATTTATCAGAACTACTTTGGGACGATATGTCCCTACAGTGTTGAAAGGGTAGCAAAAAAGTAATGCTGTTTTGTTGGTACGAAATTCTACATGTTTAAACGGGATTAAAAAATATGTTGTTTACGCTTTCACGAATAATGACAAATAAATTTCAACACTTTAAAACGCCGCAGGTATCATTGTAAAAGAACTAAAGTTACGCCATCTCTTAGAAAATCTAAAAAACTAAGTTATACACCCAATATAATATTTCAGTCGACATAAACATTTGAACGAAGCAAAAAAAATTTAATTTATAGGGATTGAAAATGGGCCGCTCAAAAGATATAGAGGAAAGCGTTAAAAAATTGGTCATAAGAAATATAACTCCACAATATGGAGTTTCAATCGGTCGCATCAGTTTCATAAAAAAGAAATTTATTGAAACAGGATCTATTAAAAAATAAGCATTGTTGACGCCTACGGCTTTTAACTATGCGGATGACCGATAATTGCGCGATTAGCAAAATCGGGGACCCCAAAATCAGCTCCAGTGATTAATTTCGAGTTGAATTTAAATGTTTTTAACCGTGCAGTACAACATTGGTTCGGCATTATTTAAAAGCAATTATTCAAAGGAAAAATCCATTAATTTCAGAGAGAAACGATTAGCGTTTTCACGGAAGTACATAAAAAAGCCACTATCATTCTGAAAGAAAACAATTTGGACGGACGAGAGTTTAATTTGAATATTTTGGTTCCAAGAAACGTGCATTCATATGGGTAATCCCTGGTCACGAGAACTCGCGTCGCAATATTAAAGCAACATTAAAACGCTGCGTTGAAGGTGTTACTGGACTAAGATTCATGTCAAACTCAAAAGGAACTCGCTGAAACTTTAGGAGTATCTCAACAAGCGATTCAAAACGCCTCAAGACCATGGGTATGGAGCAAAAACAAGAAAAATGGGTTCCGTATGAATTCAAACCAAGGGACGTCGCACGCCGTTTTTTCACGTGCGAACAACTGCTCCACAGACAAAATCGGAAGGGTTTTTTGCATTGAATGATGACGGAGACAAAAAGTGGGTCCACTAGGACAACCCAACAATTTTGGGGTAAGCCCGGTCATGCATCAACTTCTTCAATCAAACCGAATATTCATGGCAAGAAGCTAATGCCGTGCATCTTCTGGTGGGATCAGATCGTAGTGATCTACTACGAGTTACTCCAACCCAACGAAACCATCACTGGAGAACGTTTCTAATAACAATTGATGCAATTAAGCAGAACATTGAAGCTCTAACACCCACAATATACCAAAAGACATGACAAAGTAATCGTTCAGCACGACAACACTCGGTTATATGGACAGGAATGTCCTAATCCACCCGCCATATTCACCAGGCATTGCTCCTTTCGACTATTAGTTTTTCTAGTCGATGACTCATGGCTTCGTCTAAACAGAGTAAATGCATCAATAGATGCACAGATGCAAGACGGAAACAATACGACGAGCATTTCAAATGAAAGCAAAAGCAGCACGACGAAGATGAAACCAAAACAGAACGAACAAAATTTATTAAATCTTATTGTTCAATCAGTTCGTCTCCAACCACAGCCGGCCCAGCAACTCGCTGCACAAGCAACACAACACATCGATCACCAAAAACCACGATGTCACACTACACCGCCATTGCTTATCGCAGATAAAAACAAAAAATTAAACTTAATTAAATTAAGTTTTACAAATTACATAATGAAATCAATAAATTAAAATAAATATTTAATGAAATAAATAAATTTATAAAATTAAATAATATAATAATAATTTAAAAGAATAGAAATAGTTAAAAAAATTAATTAATAATAAAATTAAACGTTATAAAACAATAAGTGGGGTCGATTCTTGGATCGCCTCTAAATAATAAGGAATTCGCGGAATTCGTATGCTTCCGAAAAGATTCGAAAAATACATAGTACCAATTTCTCTGAATAAAGCTTCGAAGTTATAAAAAGAAACTCAAAACTTATTTGTACTTCCAATGTGTTGTGAAAACACTGAACTTATGCATAGATCTCGAAAACAACAATCTTGATTTCTAAAGCGTAAAATTAAACTTACCGGACCGGATAAAACTGCCTAGTATATTCGTAATCAAAAACATTATCCCTGCTTAAATTTCAGAAAAGCAACAAGGTTAACCCTTATTGGTTAACATTTATTTTAAATCATTCAATTCTTTATCGTTTTTCATAAATGCTTAACTTTTTAATATCAATGAAAAATTGAAAAAAGCTTTCATTGAAGCGGCCACTTCCGAAATCTGTACTAAAAATTGAGTTTATGTATATCAAAAATAAAAGAGGCCCCAATACCTTGAGGAACACCAATGTTTAAGACATAAGGGCTGCCCATAGTTCCGTTCATCTTAACAACCTGGGCCGACATGTTGTAACTATCACTATTTTTGCTTCGACGAAAAAACCGTGCTACTTTGATGAAAATTTAAAAATTTACACGAAAGAAAAAAAATGTTTACTTCCAAAATACCGTTATTCTATCGAAAATGCATCGAAGCGAAAATTGTGATAGTTACAACATGTCAGCCCTGATTACGATTTGCAAGATACGATTTAGGGGTATATCCTCTATCGAGCCACAAATTAATTACTTACGACCAGAAATAAGGTTACTAGATTTATTATGCGATGCCAATTCACACATTTTTTTGAAATTTAAATTTGTTTTGCGATTGTAAAGTAGAAATACACGAACAGACTGCTACGAATTTTCGGAGGTTTTATGTGTTTCTGCTTTACAGTCGCAAAACAAATTTAAATTTTAAAAAAATGTGAATAAATCTAGTAACCGTGTTTCTGGTCGCAAATAATTAATTTGCGATCGGATAGAGGATGTACCCCTTAAACCAATTATTAATGTTTCCTCTGAAACCAATTTTAGAAAGCTTATGCAATAGAAGGTTATGATCAACCATGTCAAAGGCCTATTTTATGTCAACAAAAAGCCCAGCCGAATTATTTAGAGATGCATGCACGTCATTTAAAAATTCAATTAAAGCAGACTCCGTGGAAAAGCCATTTCGAAAACCGTGCTGACAACAACTTATAACTTAACTTACACTATGCTTCTCTAAGAATACAACCGTTCTAAATTTAATAATTTTTTCATAAACACATGAGCAGATTTTCTGCTGGCAGCGCTGCCGTCAGAATTTCAAGTGAACTACATGAGCGTCATTTTTGACAAGCAGAATTTTCTTTTATTGCTTTTTTATTTAATTTCTCTACAATATTTTCCTCCATCTTGATTGATAACTCAGTGGTAATACGTCAAAATAAAAAAAAAATAAATAAAGTAAAAGTCGCATAGCTGCGATTGTTAGATTTGTTTTCTTCTACGTATCGCAGCCTACTGCGAGGCAGACAAATTAGGAATAGAGACATAAGTCAGAATTCTGATCGCAAAGCAGAATATATGTATTTCACATCATATAAACGTGTGTATTCTAATTTATCTGCTTTCAGAATTTTGCCCATGTATTTCCTGCAATATGCCGGTAATTATTTAAGTCGCATCTGGAACCATTTTTGTGAATAGGTAGTACAATTGCTGATTGCAAAATTTCAGGAACAATGCCGGTTCTAAAACAATTAAAAATATGACATAACGGAGGACATATAAGACTAACGGAATTTTTAATTAAGTAATTGCAACAACCGAATATGTGGTAAGAGTTGCTTGGTTTTAAAGAAGCAATGGCTTTAGAAACTTCAACATCATCAATTGGATGGAAGAAAAATGATTGTTCAACGTAATCGCCGTCAAGCCTCCAAGAATTCCCATTATTAACTGGAAGATTAGACTTTAAATTTGAAGCTTACTATTTGACGAATTATTACTTAACATGTTATTGATAGTACGCCACATAAGTTTGGGTTATTTCTCCATTTATAGAAAAAGTTTAAATTTCATCCCGACCAATCAATCCATGGGCGGATTAAAAAAACAGTTTTTTGTCAAACATCGTCATTTCTGCTTATTTTTTTTTTGATTGGAACGGTATTGTTGCAAATTTAATTAAGAATCTGTAATCTATAATCGTGTTTCTTGAAAATTATATACTTTTCAAAAGATTTGCAAAAAACGACAAAGCCCCTATGGAAGCTGCTACTGCCTGTCGACCGATTTCGGCCAAAATTAACTTGGATTCCTTAATTTATGATAACAGCTTAAGTATCAAGTTTCTTTACGATCAAATAACCCGCCTGATCTGTAGAGAAGCACAGACATTTAGTCTGCACACACAGACACGCAGAGATTTTTTAAAACTACTTTTTTGACTTCAGCGATATAGCGGGTAGATAACGTAACAGGTAAATCAAAAGGAAGTACGGATTTCAAGACAGTTCACTTAGGGAGGCGTACCTTCTTCAGTGGAACCAGAGTATCATGCGTTAATTAGACGTCTGGTGTCATCTTTCGTATTTTTTGCCATATTGCACCATGTTGTGCTAGTTGCGTTACAATGTCATGTTGTATGCATAGTTGCGTTCGTTGCATATTTTCATAAATGTTGCAATCATTTATCATTGAAAATTGTGTAAAATTCCAACTTTCAACACCATAAATTATATGGTTCACAGCTACCTGTCCCTCAAAATCATGTCAGCGTCAGTTAAAAATATTCCACCCTGAATATAACACGTTTCGGACATTCTGCAACCATAATGATGTTTTTATAGATATATATTGCCCGATGAAGCTGCTATATAACATTGCTCAAGTTCATTTCAAAGGTCACAATTCGAAATTTATTACAACCAACACTTAATTATTTTTATAATTACAGAACTGCGATTGTTTAATTAAACACCATTTAAAATTAAGTTTAATACAATCAAATCCGGTTTTACAAAATAACAATGACAGTGTAATATTTGTTATTGTTTGTAGATTATTAATATCCAATAAAGATAAATTAATATTTGCAGGAATAAGTCGCAGCTCGAACCTCAGGCCACATGAAGTGTGCGCGACTGTATCGAAACTTGGTAATTATCAGAAGTAATTTATGGATAAAATTAATAATGCAAATTTGTTACCCAAAATATTGATGATACCTTGCAATACCAGGTTCTACAACCTACTTAGCCTTGACACTTTTAATAAATCTCGTTACCGTTGTCATGCAACCTCAAAAATTATAAAAAAAATCTAACGAATCGATTTGTATTAATTTTTTGCCTATATAAAAAAACACATAAAATCACATCAATACCAAATTCTGTCGAATTTTTCGTCCCTCTTGACATACCGTTCGTTACATGTACACATCAAGAAATTAATTCAATTTCCCCATTTCACTTTTATTGCGGAAGGAAGGATTTATTACAATTTTATTTTTGCCATAGCAAAAATACGAAAAAAAACAATATACACGTGGACCATGTCCTCTTGAGGCTTATATATAAACATTAAAATTATAATTTTATATAAAAGATTTTGCAAAATCACTTACCGATTTGTTAGATTAAACATATTCATAATACGATCCGTTGGCCGATTACAATGATTTTGGTAACCCCATTGCTGGGGTGGGCCTAAATCACGATAATCAATATCCATGTTTTTATATTGTGCGTGTGTGTCTCTATTGAATCGAAATTTTGTTGGTTGGTTGGTGGCGGTTCAATTTTATATACACACACTAAGTTCATTTAAAATCATTGATGTAGAGTTTTTTTCTTATTTTTTGAATAGTTCCAAAATTAAAGTTTTTATTTTATCAATAAATTTATTTAGTTTTTTAAGCTAAATTGTTTTTTTTCGCTAAAACAGAACGAAACAAAAAATGTAAGCATCATATGCAGTAACTTTCTTGAACTTAATTATTCAAAACAACTAACTAACTACAAACTAGTATAACAACTATTACTAATTTATGTAACAATAAAAAAAAAAAAATGTGTGTGTGTGTTTTGCGTATTTTTATAAACCAAAAGCTTAACTTGTATGCTTAGTATCTTCTTTGAGCAGTGTATATGAACTTTATGACTTCTTACTTGACTTAACGCCATTTGAATTTGCGTTAAAGAATTAGAAATATTTTTCGGTATGTTAATAAATAGATTGTCATCACAATATGGCAATCATGACGGTGTGTGATAATAAGGGGGTGTAGTAGAGCAGTGCACCTAGAATACTAATGGCCTGATTGATGGCAGTTTAATCAAATAAATGATATGATTTTTGTATAATAATTTTTTCGAGATCGTAAATCGTTAAACCTCTAAATCTCAAAAACATTTTACGAGCATTACGGTAATCTATCCAGTTCAGAAAAGAAAGTAATACCTGTGGCCTTTTCTGGATTTCCCCGTGAATACGGAATGGGGAATTAGTGACGTTTTTCTGGCGTTTGGGAATTTTTTTATTGGGAAAAAATAATTTCATTTTATAGCAGTTTTGACGTTTATTTTTTCCCACTATTTTTTGGGGGAATTGTGATTTGTACATTTCGGATTTTTAAACATTATTTCTTCTAATAACTATATATTTTAAAATAAATTAGTCTTGTAATAAAGTCGCAATACGTGTTTTAGTTTAAAAAACTCTACAAAAAAATGTTTGCCCAGTCTGGCAGGATAATATACATGTTTACCCGGCGAACCTCGTTCCGTCCCAAATTAGAAAATAATTATCAATAACAATGCATTGTGGTAAACAATATTTTTCGTTTTGTTCTCCTGAATGCGCATGAACTCGAACGGAATGCCGGTTGGAATCAGAGGAATTCTCGGAATTAGAACATCATTTCTTTTGAATTTGCCCTTGATAATTGTCGCTTGAATCACGTTGTTCGTCAGTTTCTTCACAGCCAATCGCATCGCGTTACACAATCTCGGATGGTTCAGATTGCGCAGCATGATTATCACAGATCCGACTTTAAGCATCAAATTATGCGGTGGTTTTTCCGGCCAATCAAGCGCATTCAAAAACTCGTATTTTTAACAATGCATTTCCCCAGCGATTTGGTTTTGAATCAAGTAATTCAGACCGTCTACATCCTTGTTGGTCGCTGGCGAAATCGCTCGTTGGCTGAGCCAATCGTGATTCATATAACTTTGGCCGATGTCCGGAAACACTTTAGTGATAAGCTCTTCCTTCGACGTCGTTAACATGCAAAAATTCGAGTAAAACGAAATCATTCCAGTCGAAACTTCAACAGAAATTTGACCATTGCCAAGAACTTCAACAGAAATTTGACCATTGCCAAGAACTTCAACAGAAATTTAGCCATTGCCAAGCGCCAACAGTTGTTTGGAAAATCAGCAGTTGATGAGTCGTTCTGAAATGCGATTCTCATGTTCGTGGTCAATTGCAACTTCTTTACATAGCGCCAAAAACTCGATGATTTTAGACTGAGTTCATCTGCAGCTGTTAATCTCGGAATGACGGGTAGCGTTTAACGAAAATTCCCGGCCAGAAGAATCATCGCTTCAGCAAAATGTCTTGAGTCACTTCGAAAATCCTTCATCGTTCGATTAAACGCTTCCAATGATCGTTTGTGTGCCATTAGGTCATGCGTGTGGATAGCAATGTGGCTTCAATTTCCGATGAAGCAACAGTTACCGCCATTTGAGATTTCGAGCAAATTGTTAAAATTATGAAAAAGCTTATGGAATTGCCAAAAGTTATGAAATCAGAAAGGTTATGCCTGTTTCACCGGGAGCATTGAGGAAGAATATGCCGCCGCTTCCTTCGTCAATGCGTCGTACACGTTCTTTTGTTGTGCATTCAAAAGCGGAGCCGCACATAAGCACGCACATGTCTTCAATCATGATCAAAGCTAAGACAAATTTGACTGAACTCCATTTTTTGAATTTTTCGAAATTTTAATATCAAAGCTCGAATATGTTTGAATTTCAAAATTTTTGACATTTTCAAGCTTTGCATCGACTTTTTATGTTTGGTAAAACATTTAGGGGACTAGTTTTGGGTTGCATTATATACTGCTATATTAAATGTTGCGTTGATTACGTGACATTTTAACGTAAAATGTTATAGAGAAAAACCTCGATTTAACGAACAAATTGGCGAGTCAGTTAAATCCGATTGTCCGTTAAATCCGAATGTTTTTAAATTTAATCTATTCGATCGAATTTAATCTGGGGCGGAATTCAGGCATTTCTTAGCCGATTATGTTGGGTATGTTGGATGGAAATAGAATTCTTACATGATTTTTGGAAGAATTTCTGGAATCTGGCCACCTAAAACGGAACTCGATCAATTATTAACCGATTGTGAAGGAATTGGGTATGTTGGATGGAAGTGGGATTCTTAAATGATTTTGGAAAGAAATTCTGGAATATGGTCACGAGTGATAGAACTCGATAAATTCTTAACCGGTTATGATGGAATTGGGTATGCTGGATGGAAATGGGATTCTTAAATGATTTTAGGAAGGAATTCTGGAATATTGCCACCTAAGATGGAATTCGATCAATTCTTAACCGATTAAGATGGGATTAAGTATGTTGGATAGAAGTGAGACTCTTAAACTATTATTGAAAGAATTTCTGGAATATGGCCACCTGGGACGGAACTCGATCAATTCGTAACCGATTGTGAAGGAATTGGGTATGCTGGATGGAAATGGGATTTTTAAATGATTTTGGGAAAAAATTCTGGAATATGGCCACGAGGGATGGAACACGATAAATGTTTAACCGATTATGATGAAATTGGGTATGCTGGATGCAAATGAGATTCCTAAATGATTTTGGGAAGAAATTCTGGAATATTGCCACCTAAGATGGAACTCGATCAGTTCTTAACCAATTAAGAAGGGATTGGGTATGTTGGATTTAAATGGGATTCTTAAATGATTTTGGAAATAATGTCTGCAATATGGCCACCTTCGACGCAAGTTCCGTAAGAATTTCTGGAATCTGGCTACCTGAGAAATAACTCGATCAATTCTTAACCGATTATGATGGGATTGGGTATGTTGGATGGAAGTAGGACTCTTAAATTATTATTGAAAGAATTTTTGGAATATGGCCACCTGGGACGGAACTCGATCAATTCTTAACCGATTATGATGGGATTGAGTATGTTGGAATACATTTAGGAATTCTGGAATATTTCCACCTAAGATGGCATTCGATTAATTCTTAACCGATTATGTTGGAATTGGATATGTTGGATGGAAGCGGGACTCTCAATTTATTATTGAAAGAACTTCTGGAATATGGCCAACTGTGACGGAACTCTATCAATTTAACCGGTTGTGATGGGATTGGGTATGTTGGATGGAAGTGGAATTCTCAAATAATTTTTGGAAGAAGTTCTGGAATATGGCCACCTGGGAAGGAATTCGATCAATTCTTAACCGATCACACTCCCAAAATACACGAACTCCGCAAGGAACTGCAGTGTTTGGATAACTAACCATCGACTTCTTGCAATTAGCGATGACATTCGCATTATTATTTTAAAAATTTTACAAGTTTTTGTTTATTGATTAATATTTGTACAATTTTTGACGTCAGGTGGACGCAGATGTAGAAAAAAAAGCTGAACGTGGTAATAATTTCCGCGACGTGTGTTGTAATCCTGTCTACTGTGCACTTTCAATCATGTCATTTGCTCACACAAGGTGCCGAACGAGTCTGCTACATACGTTATAACCCATCATCGGCGAATACCTGTATCGGGCATTTAGCTTTAAAAACGTGATGTCGTTGATAAAAGAACGAAATAAACTTGGGCTTAATATAAACCTCTGAGGAACACCTCTTAGAAAATATTCAGGGAAGCCATTTTTACCATTAATCGGTACCGATCTCAAATTTCAGTAATAAAATATTTGAATTAACTGAATCGAATGCTTTTTGTATGTCTAAAATAATACAAGAACAAAATGTTTTTCCATCGAAAGCGTTCGTTAGTTTGTCCGTTACAAGCAATACAAGCAGATGACGTGCTGCATTATTTAGTAAAACTAAATTGGGTATTTGAAATAACCATATTTTCAACGAAAAATAAGTCGAGTCTACTTAAAATAACCCGTTCGAAGATCTCTGATATAGCACGTAAAATGGAAATAGGTCTAAAATTTCAAAATCAGCAAAACATGCAGTTTCCAAATTTTCCACTCAGATTTTCGATTTTTTTCTTGTAAAAGACCATCTGGATTGGATACGTGCGAAATCCTGGTAACATCATTTTTCCATTTTCCGATGGATTTTCCCAAATCTCCTGGCAATTGCAAATACCACAAAAAAAAGAATGAGCCAAATCGGTTCAGTCGTTCTCAAATGCACGGTGAACATTTATACTTAATTTCCAATTTCAAATAATATAACGTGGAGTTCTGTCATGCAAGAGGATTTGATCTAAATCAAAAAGTGTTGATCTAGAACGATATTTTAAGTGTCGTATACAACACAAAAATGACAGATAGATTTGGTCTAGATCACATCTACATTTTTTGAGAGATTTGATATTCTTTCGATTTGATCTACACTACCACCAAATAACAAGACACGAAAGTGCACCATTTTTATAATTTGATATTTATTATTTTCTTTCTGTATTCAAATGTGTTTTGTGTAAATTAACATATTAAATAAATTAATAAGCTTATTTAGTATAATTTATTATATATAAACTTGTTTACGCCATAATTTTTTTTTCAACAAACACGTTGTTAATTACCAACACAAATGCAATAAAACAAAATATATTTCTCACGTGTTTTGAGAATTGCCAAAACTTGACCTATTTTGGAAAATGCGAAGAACTCATGAATGGATTTGATCTGGATCAAATCTGTATGGTTCATATGTTTGTGTACGACTGGTTTAAATGGTGAGACCTCATGTCGCACGTGATATAGAGGAGTGACACAATTTAAAAAAAAAAATCCGAAAATGATAGAGCGCAAAGTGTCGTACTTCTATTTATGATTTTGGACTTAAAAAATGTAGATAGTAATTTTTGTTTTTGCTCTCCTGCAAAATTTTAATGTTTGAGTTGTGCCACTTTTTCATATCATGTGCGATATGTGTTACGGCATAGCAAAGGGAAAATGGGTTTTAATTTTTATTTTCGTTTGTAACGACAAGTAAACCTTTGATGTTGACTATTTGTTAGATTGCTTACTGCTGGCGCTATTTTCTATGAACGCATTTATCTGGCTAGACAATATTTTTAGAGACAGGTTCGCAATTGCATGGGAACGTCAGACACGAAGATCGATTGATTTGAGTTCTAAATTATATTCAACGACTTGCTCATGCACCAATTATGTAAGAAGCCTTCCACCTGGTTTTATCTTCCGTTCATGCCATCACCTCACGTAAACCTTAATCTTTTTTGATTAACTAAGATGTGCGGAATGGTCTCAGTAAACTGTTTCTAGACGGTATACTGCCGTAGATGCATAAATTAATTTTGGGGTATGAATTGGGTTGGATTGGAATTCAAGAAAATTTTAATTTTGGTAAGCTGGATTTGAGTCGGTCATCAATCAGCGGGTTAAGGCCAAGTTTGGTTCGGTTATGGTGAATGGAGGAACTGGTTAGTCCCTTGGCCGATTGTTTTCGGATTTGGTTTGTAGAAAAATTCAGCACTTCATCCGGGATTTATGTTGGAGTCTCGATTCAGCTCAGCATACCAGATTCGAACATGATTGGTTAAGAAATTACCCACGGCCGAACTCCAGAATTTCTCTAAAGTCCATTTTTAAATCCACACCCAATTCTGATTACCCTCTATTCAGAATGGTCGAATTGTAGAACTTAATCAAAAACACACGTCAAAATCACAATATAGGGACTTTTTTACAATATTAGAATCCTAGCCCAGCTCTGCAAAATGAATTGGAAAGTTGTCGGTTAGGAGACGGCCTGGTTCCATTCATTATAGCCGAATACCAAAATTTCGTCAAATTCGGTTTTGCGCACCGTATTTGATGAAGAGATGGTCTAGTTCCATTGAGCATTGTTAGAGTGCCAAACTAAATATGCATACCATATTTGTCAGTAATTGGTTGAGGAGTGGTAAAGCTCCATTAGGCATGGCATAATAAGAGTTTTTGCTCGAGAAATCTCGAGAAAATTTTCAAATTTTTTACTTTCGAAATCTCGAGGAATAAAAATTGGAAATTTTCGAAATTCCCATTTCTCGAGAAATAAATTTGCCTTTTTGCGGCATGCGGCACCTATGAATTAAAATAAAAAATACAAAAATTTTGTTTCTAATGCTCAAGATGAGATGTCACTTAAAAGATTAATATGTTTTTATTGCAAAATTCTCTTTTGTATATGGTTAAACTAGCCTAACAATTTTCACTTATCAATCAGTTGCCATTTGTCAATAAATTTTATGTGCAAAAAAATTTTTCTGATAAAATCATAACATAAATGTTAATTGTAGTTTTTTAATCAACATAAATAATTTATGTTTACCATTAAATAGTGTTAATTGATGTTTGTTAGCTTTGGTTAATAAAATTCTCAGTTTGTTGGTAATTTGGTATAAAAACAGATTTTTTAATCCCCAAATTGTACTGATAAAAATTTTAAAAGAGACATTGATAAAGATAGAGCTACGTGTACTCATTGAGCAAAGTCCCCTGTAAGGCCCCATCAACGACGGGTTTACATTTAACAAGAAGAAAAGAATATTCTACCTACGCAGTTTCCGAACCGACAACCAAAGAAATTAAACGCATTCGATTATTTTACAACTTCTGATAAAAGTCTCACACTGGCAAGAATTGTTTTTAAACTTGCTGCAAAGGATGGAATTTCAATTAATGCAATAAGTAAAAGTTCATTTATGCGAAAAAGTTTACAACTACAAGGTTTTTCACTGCCGAAAAATTTATCAGGTGTCATGAATTTCATATTTAAATATCATGATTCTGACAAATTATTTCCAAGATCAATCAAATTGAAAGCGGCAAATAAAAAATTTAGAATATCTATTGATGAACGGACTAGTTTCCGTAATCGACGTTATTTAAATGTGCAATTTATATTTTTCCGATGGATTAACAGAAAATTTAGGTTTGATGAGAATAGAAAATTCTTGCCCTGCTGATAAGGACATAGAAATGGTTACCAGTAAAATTCGATCGTTTGATTTGAATTACGAAACAAACATTGTTTCTACCACAAGTGATGGAGCAAGTATGATGTTGAAATATGGTAGATTGCCGCCGGTTTTTCAAAAACTGGGCTATACTCACGCAATTCACTTTGCGGTTATGAAACTTTTCTACGAAAAAAAGTTAACCCGATGGAATACAATCGAACGTATGACTGAACGTTTTTTAAAATTTAAACCGGCTATTTTAAAAGCGTATAGTGATCTCAATTTTGGGCGTCTATGGGATCACAAAACTGATGATGTCGTGGCCTCTAATATATTTAATAGTCTAACTCCAGTTAAAAAATCTATAGAGGCATTAAGCCGCCAAGATGCGTCATTACTCTCTGCGGAAAGCATTTTAAAATTTTTGTTCAAATCTCTTCAGACAAATACTTCCGAGATAAGTCGAAAATTATTAAGTGAAATTAAAAACCAGATTTTTAAAAGAAGCGACAATTTTCACTACTAAAGTTTCTTCAGAATCCTAATTACCTTAATAAGCCTGAAGAATATGAGTTTTTTTCATTGTGCTCAAAAGAAGAAATTATCGAAACTGCTAAAACATTGTCCCGGAGATTATTTCAAAATTTAGAAAAATGTTCAGCCGAAAACATATCATTTTTTGACCATGATTTCTCTGGTAGTTTATCAACGTCTCAGGATGATTTTATTTCTTTAGAACAATATTTGAAATAGAGTATTCGGGAATGTACACAATTGCTCACAAAAATAGACGATGACTTCCGCACCTGTCTACGGAAATGATGGTTTATGAAGTAACTGGTAAAATAACCAGTAAGGTTGTAAGTTGTGGAATTGCAATTTCCCTGTAGGAATTGGCCCGGCGTTATCCGGGACACTTGTCAAGTACTTGGTTCTACAGTCCAATCAATCAATCAGTCTGGCAGGATAATATACATTTGGGAATTAGTGCAATTTGCAATTCCAGCAAAATATATTCCTAATTAGTGCGCCACTGGACGCGAGGTGAATTGAGTAGCTCAATTCGATTTGTTGTTGTAACTTAAATAATAAATTAATTTAATATTTGAAGCTTTTTAGTTTATGAAACACTATAGCCACTATTAAATTCAGTAAAAAAGCTTTACCGAATTACAGTTAAGAGAATTTTGCAAAAAGTTTCGGTAACTGCTCAAATTATAAAAAAGCCAAGAAATAAATGGTATATGCCGTATTAGTTCCAAACTCGCTTGAATTCAAATTTTGTTTGGAAAAATTAATTTGGTTGTTAATAGTGTAACAATACCAAATCTAAAGCTACAAGAAATGTCCGGGTATCAGTTTCTAATAACAGATTTACCGAATTACCGGAAATAAATGATAAATTACCGTAAATGAAAACAAAAATGATTTTTTTAAACTATTATAAAATGCACTTGATAAATAGAAGACGACAATTTTAGAAACAAATTTATAGGTTTCAGTGAACCTTCAAAAATTATAAAAAGTTAAAAATAATATGGATGTGAACTGTTGACAACCAAGAATTTTCAGTTACCGGTTTCTATTAACAGATTTACCGCCCGAATTCATTGTTTCCATGATAGATTTGTCTATGTATAATGCAATAATCTATAATTTAAGGCTACCAGAAATTCCTGCTACCCTTTCTAATACCGGATTTACTGTTTATTGAAAATATCATACCACAAAAATAAAAATTCAAAAATTTTATAGAATATTATAAGATGAAGAAAAATGTTGAAAAAGGTTTCGGTAATCTCCAAATTATAAAAACGCTCTGAACTATTGAATGAAAGATTTTTCAATTAACAGATTTACCGGCAATTGAGAAATAACGGTAATTTTCCATACATCATGAATAAAATGCTTGTAACCGATTTGGTTCGAATTTATTGATATTTGCATGCAAGATTTCATTTGACTGTTGATAGCGTACCAATCGCAAATCTAGAGCTGCTGGAATTTCGTGGTACTGGTTTTTGTTAACAGATTTGTCGAATTACCGGTAATTTACAAAGCGGTAAAAGAACATTCATCAAATATAAATTTTTTTAACAAAATATTATAAAAGAAACTTCAAAGAAAGCAAATTTTGCAAAAAGTTTCAGGTTTCATTAAATCTTTAAAATTTAATAAAAACTTAGAATCGGGTGAAAAATATCGGGTCAGGCCTAATATCACCAATATTCATTGAAATTTTACAAACAAAATTTAATTGATAGCGTAACAATCTTAAATTGAAACCTATCGAAAAATCAAGGCTACGGGTTTCTATTAATGGATTTACCGAATTACCGGTAATTGAAAAAAATGGATGCTATGAAGTATGTTTTTTTACAGATGAATGTTAGCAGTCAGCGGTTCGCGTTAAAAACAAACACAAAGGATGACCGATAAGCGAAGGCGGAGTTTTGCGATTGAGTCAAAATCATAGTCAACATACACATCTGTATGCCGTCCATCAGTAACCGCAGAGGCGCACGCAACACGGGTTGAGATTGGAAGATCAACTTCCGCACAAACTCGAAACTTTAAGTGATACCAGTTTTGGCCCCGTACGGGGAAGAAGAGCTGTCGTTGATTTTCATCGCTTGTGTACTAGATTGAAGGTTTCGTTTAAATTAAAACCAGGAGCGAAGCTGGTTTTTTGTCATCAGAGATCAGAACTGGATGCAGCTGAACAAGCAATTCAGGAAGAGTTTATAGAGGTGATTCATCCAATTAAATTTGTCAACTCAGCCGCGCCTATTGTTATTGTCACAAGGAAAAACGGTGGAACGATGGCTGATTATTCGACGGGCTTCAACGCTGCTCTTCAACATAAACAGTTTCCATTCCACTTCCACCACAGAGAAAAATTGCGCACCAAAACCATCAAGAAGCCCTTGTGCTGGTGTTCGCACTTAAGAAATGCTGTCGTTATATTTACCGTCGGTAGTTCGAGCTACGTAGTATCCACCGGACTTTGTTGGCAGCTTTTGGTTCCAAAAAAGTAATACCGATTCGAACTAGAAAATGAAGCCTGAATCCGACATCTATGCAGAATGCTTTACCATCGTGTTTGGAAAATCATTACCTGTCAATTCCGCAAGGTTCGAGGTCCTGAAGGGGGTTATGTTAGCACGGTAGCCTGCAACACACAGTCAAATCCCATACCGAACGGTTTGCTGTGCTGCTTCAGACGGGACTCTGAATCTTGCGATCATTTCTAACGTGGTATCGTTCCACACCTTCTCGTAAGCACTAAGGATGAGGTCGCCGTACAAACTAATGACTGGATATTTTTTTATCCAAATTGGATCTAATTAATCCTCCCCGAAAAGCGGTGTCATGTGCGTAACGCGAAAATGGAGTAGCAGTTCAACAACCGCCACGGAGCAAAGTGGAAAGAGTTCAGTGTCGATGATTCCATTTGTTTTAAGTCCATGGTTCAAAATAGAAATTTTAAGTGGTTGCCAGAGAAGATGCTGCCAACTAGGTGTATGTGATATAAATCGAACCACTGGACGGGAGCCGTGAGCGTGAGCGGGCTCATAACTATCAACTGAAATTTCATCACTCCAAATTAGTCAACAATAGCATGTTCAAAATCACGCCGTCAGCATATAGCAGGCATCTGATAGCTGTGGGACATTTTATGCAGTTCAGACAATAAGATCAACCAAGTTACCGCGTGAAATATGATAGGCCGCTTTAATAATTTCGACATTTCTTTAGACCATTTAAGTAATCCTTTGAAATAAGGCAAGAAGGTCGTGACGCGATAAATTATATTTTGTGGGGCGTTAGTCTATGAACTTTCGGAGAGAGATGTATTTTTTTTTATTAGGACTACCACCCGGATAAATTGAAATTGATGGAAAGGTTCACTTTCACAAACATTCACTTTCGTTCACAAGATACCGACCGAAGAAAATTGATATTGCAGAAGGCTGTTCTGCGTTGGTCTTTGAAAGAATAAACATCGCAGTGGAAAGAGTGGGCCGTGGCGGAAAGCGTTCGATAAGTTTCGAAAATTCTTTAAAATTACTTAAAAATTTAGAAAAAACTCGTCGAAACACGATCTTAATCTAACGCTACCGGAAATTCCCGGTTACGAGTTTAACATATTTCTCGAATTACCGGTAATTAAAAAACGTTGACGTTAATCTCGCTCGAATTTTTTGTTGTTATGCAAGTAAAACAGTTATCTGTATGAAAAATGCCAAACACCACTTTTCTCGAGGCGTTGGAGGCCTCTGATGTCAAAAATGCAAAAAACGTTTGTCCGTTCGTCTGGATGTCTGTGCCGCTGATATTCCAAGATTGGCTTATGCGATTCGAATGTTTTTTCGCCAATATATGTTTACTTTTTATTCGGAGCTGAAAAGCTTTTCGCATCTCTACTTCAGGGTGTCGGGTGCATGCCTACGAAATCACCCAAAACACTGCCCAATACCACCAACGATATTGCTTTACATTTTTCTCATATACTAGTTGATATCGATCGAACAGGTTTTGGATTAGACAATTTATATACAACTTTAGTTCATAAATCCACCGTTTTGGCGCTGGTGATGTCGTAAATTTGTCTCAATACCTTAGTACTCAAAACTATCGTTGTGGCGCTGGAAGCAGTTATAACATTTATTATTCCCACATAATCATGTGCGGTATCATTTTTTTTAGTTTACAAATCTACCGTTTTGGCGCTGGTAGGTCATTATCCAATTATCATAGCATTTATACGTGTCGTATATCATTGAAAAGGTCGGGAAGAATGCCGTAAATTTGTCTGAAGCACCATAGTTTTCAAAACTATCGTTATAGCGCTGAAAGCAGTTGCAATTTTTCTGAACAATTTTGTTGCTAGCTAGTGTTTTAGTTGATAAATCCACCGTTTTGGCGTAGGTAACTAATTATTGATTTGTAGAATATGTAAGTGTGACATGTCAATGAAAAGGTCTTCAAGAAAGTCACAAATTGAGCTGAAACATATTAGCACTCCAAATTACCATTGTGACGCTGATTGCAGATAGGTTTTTTCTAATTCTGATATGATCATGTGGCGTATCGTTTTTAAAATTTTGGACGAAAACAATATTTTTTATCAGCAATTTATTTCACAAATTCAGCGTTTTGGCGCTGGTGGCAAATTTATGCTTTGGTATATAATATATACTTATCTCATATCATTGAAAAGGTCTTGAAAGGTCATTCCAATAAAAGCCTTGGAAAAACAACAATTTGTTTACCAGCACTTTAGTTCTCAAATTGACTGCATTTGTGATGGTGACAAATTGATCCTTCGGTATAGAATACTATAATATAACATGATCTTTTAAAGCAAATTTTTACAAAATCAATGAAGAATCTGAAAAGTTTTTTGATTCGTTTTGGGAAGAATTTTTTAATGGAAATTTTCGATTTTAATTTACCAAATTATCTTATTTTTATTTTCATTACCAAAGCTTAAGCAAATAGGAACTGCTTGAATTTCTCAAGTGCATGTTTTTCTGAATCATTTTGCGACCAATTTTCTTACTGGAAATTTGCAATGTTTCCCCAATGTATAGTGAATTTTTCGGGTTTGTCAATTTCTAGACCGAAGTTCTGATTACCTCGTGAGGTTAATTTGATTTCTCAGTGCTTCCAATTATTTTAGTATTAAGCTTTTGAAATCTTTAGAAAAACAAATTGCCAATTTTGAGTTTTTCCGTAAAAATATGTTAACAAGCTTCCAAAAACGGGCTTCTTATAGTTTAATAGACGAGTATTTTGTCAATTAGTTTTGACAAACGAGTTTTGATAAAAGCTCTTATGCGAAAGCAACAATGTAGGGCTATTTTGACAATAAAATTATCTTAATAAATTGCCGAATTGTTTGAATTAATAAAAAATCTCCAGAAAATCGGAGCTTTAGTGGTTGTCATTATTCAATAATCGTTCAGTCCGATCAATTTTAAAACGTATCGCGTCACCATAAGCGACGTAATCGAAGTGTTGATAAAAAATTTGTGTATTGTTTTCAAATTTTCTATTTACGTACAGAGAGAACCAAAATATGCCAAAGTTCTTTTCGTCGTTGCGCGCCCACGTGAGAATTTATAGTACTCCGATTTGAGTACAAAACCGAATATAAAATGTTTTTATGTATTATTTTTGTGTGTGTGTAAATAATTAATGGGTTAAAAACCAGCAAATTGTATAAGTCAAAATATATATAAAACTTGTTTATATTCTTGAAACTGTTTAAATTTTTAACTTTCGCAAAAAACAGTTTTCAAACATGTTCGATATAAAACCTTAATTATTCAGATTTGCTATTTGAATATTATACAAATTATAGCCTTCTAAAATTTTTAAGTTACGCATAATTATATAATGGTCATCGCATTGCGTCCGATGTTTATTGAAACATCGGACCATTAATTTCTTCGTGCACAACATTAAGTACAAATAATTTAAAATGTATTTGTGTTTTAACAGGTTGATAAGGTTTTGGCATGACAAACCGATTTGCCTTATCTCATAAAAATATAAACATTCTAAAGATCAGTATGTTATCGTGCCTGACTTATCGTCACATATAAAGTGAAAAATGGATTTTGCTTTCTGATCATCATGTATGTATATATTTTAGTCAATAAGCATTCGGTGCATATATATATAGGTTATCTAGAAATGTGTGGGAATTGTGACTTTGTAGTCCAGAATTATCTTAGTTTAGATTTTTTTCTGTACAAACAATTTTCACATTAAGATTACAGAGGTAGGGAAAAATCTTGCGGTATTGCCGGTGTACTGACGTTGTCCAAACTATTTTTAAAGATATATTGTGGAAGTCGTGCGATTATTTACACAAACGGATACCAAACTTTATTTGACTGCTTAACTTTTTAATGGGCCAATAAATTAAATTATAATATTTAACTTTCCCAAATTATAATAAGAGCTTTGAGGCAAGCAAAGCCACGAGCAATCTTAAATTTAAATCATCCAACTTACTTTTTTTTTCAAGATTAATACGCAGCAACCTTACAAATTTTTAAGCAAATCATATTTTTTATCAATCGGCTTATTTTGATTAAAATGTGTAGAATTTTTCCTAGAATTTGAGTATTTATGCTTTTTACAATAATCACTTTATGAAAGACTATATCTGCTTTAATTGGATAAAAAGTAAATATTAAAAAAAAATACACATATTACATTGCTGGAATAGAAATTTTTTTCTTAAAGATTGGTATATAAAGAATGACATTAAATTAGATCACATTTTATTGCTTTGAAACCAATTTCTGGTTTGAAAGTCAGTTAAAATCAAAACAAGAAGGAATTTTGAATACTTTTTTTGTTCAAATGTGCTATTTAGTCAAATTTCTTTCTTAGAAATCTTGCAATTTTAAAATAATATTTTGGACGCCCAACATGGGGTAATTATTGTCTTACATTTCGGAAGAAAGTGATTAGATATAGCTCGAGCTGAAGTTATATCACACCACACATATCAAACTGGCAGCATCAAATATCCATCGAAAACAAAGAAAGCGTGCCCCACTTTGGGTGCCATAAAAATTGACTGCGTTTTCGAAAAAGCAGGATAATGGTCAATCTCGATATAATTAAAACGAATCTACCGATGTGAATCAACTTAAAAATTAACTAATTCATTTTAAGTGCGTTGTTTGATGCCCAGATTAGAGTTCTTAAATCTTATCAGGGGCAACTCGTTCCAGAAATACTAAAACTTCTAGTTTTGGCTAAATAAAGTATCCACGGAATCTTAAATTTGATTTTTGAGGTGAACAAATAATGAGGTATTAAAAAACTTAGTTATTTAACTTTTTTGCATTTTGAATACTATCACGAAAACTTAGAAAATTTGAATTGTTGTTTAGGGAGGTGGACAAAAATAAATTATTAGTGGACACAACTTGAAAAACAGACAATAATCGGTGTAGAAGATATGACAATTCAATTTTATTAGTGGACATTTTTAGCAACATATAGACAAAATTATAATTCGTGGGTGAGTAAATATAACTCCATTTATAGCTTTATATAAGGTGACCAAATAAATTTATGGATGTCTAAGATTGGAGGGCTACTAGCTTTATTTATATTTGTAAGTCTAACGTTAAAATTGTGGTTTATCGAAATGTTGCCGTGTGATTGTAACACATTTACTAAACAAATGCAAAAACAATTATTAGGTGGACAAAATTTGGGTATCCCGTTTAATAAAATTTATTTAAATTCATATTCGAGGCAAGATAAAGGAGAAAGAGGAAACCGAGATGAAAGGAGTTTTTTGTCAATTAAATCTCTTCGAACTTGAAAGTAGTAATTTCAGTATGAATCACTTGGTTGGAGCTAGTGAACTATTTATCGTCAGAATCATATAAAAAAACTATGAGATAACACAAGAATAACAAAATTATATTATTGGTGGACAATTTTAGCAAAATGTAGACAAAACTTATTTACAAAAATTTGCACTTAGAATGCAATTACGCAAAATTTTAATAATTTTAAATGTTGCTTTAGTATGGTGTACAAACATAATTTATTGGTGGACAAAATTTGAAAAACTTGTTTGGTGTAGAAATTATGACATAACAAAATAAAAGAGAATAAATTTTATTGGTGGACAATTTCAGCAAAATGCAAACATTATTATGATGTAGGGCGGTTGATACATTTTGGCAAAACAAAAAACTAATATTGTCTAAATAATTTAGCAAAATGTAATTATCGTTAATTTCGCCATCTTGTTGCTTTAGTCGTCAATATAGCAATTGAAGATCAATTTCTATTTTATCGAAATGTTAACCTGATGGGAATCATTTAAAAATCAAGCACAAAAAATTAATGGGTGGACATTATTTGGGTATACAGAGGGAGTGAATTTTCAACCGAATCTCTTAATTTTGAATTCACCGGGAAGATGTTGAGCTCATTTAGTGTCGTAATTTTGACGACGCCACATAAACAAACATCAAAACTATAATGCACGTAATTCACTGCCTGAACTCATATTTGGGAGAGCTATGCCAAAGACTATTAAATTTAGATTTGAATTGTTACGAATAATACCTCACCATGTGGCTTTGGAAAGTGAACAAAAATAATTTATGACTGGACAAATTTAAACAAAACGTTTTTGCTGCAGAAATTATATGGCGAGGGAGCAAAACTAATTCATTGGTTTCTAAAATTAGGAGCTGACTTAACGTCATTTTGTTTCAACTACTTTTGTTTTATTGAAATGTTGGACCGATAGGATTTGTCGGAATGTTTTAGTATTGGATCCCCTACGAAACAAAAAACTTGGTTCCAAAATGATTTTAGTGAGTTTCAGAGAGCTAAATCGTCATTAGAAAAATTTAACTCGTCGCTTTAGTGAGGAGACAAAATTTATTAACAAGTGGGTGGAAAAGTATGATTATTATATTAATTTAAATTATTTAAAAACATAAATTTAAATAACGTGTTCCATCGACACGATTTTACCATTATTTTTTTTTAATCTCTTTATTTGTCGTATTCCCTCGTTATTTTCGCTTTATGCCATATATAGTACATAAGTAATTTATGGGTGGACAAATTTGACTCAAGAACAGTAAAGATATTTATTTCATAGATAATTTTAGCAATGCAGTCTATATTATAGGTGGGCAAATTTAAATAAATTTGTTTTATTAATTCGACTCTTCGCCTTATAGGAGGTGAAGAAAACTCGTTTATGAGTGTCTAAACTTGACCACGATGCGAAAACCTAAGATTTTCTTTATTTAAAATGGCTATATACAGCTAGGTTTGTGCAGGATGACGAGCCATTTATATTTGTAAAATATTTACAAATCATGGTCAATAGTTTTGGAGTGGACAAAAAATTTAACGGATGGTCAAAATTTGATATATGCTTGCTACACGAAAAGGTTGGATTTAGTAGTGTAGTACAGTTTTGATTTTCGAGGTTGTGACGCTATTAAGTAAGAATGAATATCAAAATTATGTTGTACCTAATATAGTAATTATAGTACATTTGGAATTTTGGTGGGCAAAAATTAGAAGAGTAACAAAATTACTTAATTGGTGGACAATTTTTTTTAAGGTAGGTTAATTAAATTTCCAACAAACAAATTAAACAAATTTTTGTGTGGCCAAAATTATTTATGGGTGGTGGACAAAGATCGACAAAATGTTGTTTATATGATTAAAAAATATTAATTTGAAACAAAATTCGAAAACAACGAAAATGTTTAAAAAAATTACACAGCTCCAAAAAAAAAAAAAAAATCTCCGGCACCAGAGACGAGAATAGTTGTCCTATATGTTTTTGGGGTCGCTGATCAGAATTGCCGTTCGCATCAAAAAAAATTTTCAAAATTGCTTCTATGCTAAAATGAAATATAAAAAAGAAAAAAAAAGAAATCGCCAAAAAACAGACTAAAGTCCCGAAAAAATTGCGAAAAATTGTAAAAAATCGTGAACAGACAGACAGGCAGGCGGGTAGACATGCGAGTAGGTGAACTGGTAGGCTGACGAGCAGGCGGGCTTTTTTTTATCGATTTTTATCGATTTTCATAGATTTTTTGCGATTTATTCAAAATTTTGATGCGACACAGAAATTCTGAGTGCAGATTCGTGATCAGCGACCCCAAAAACATATAGGACAACTATTCTCGTCTCGGGTGCCGGAGTTTTTTTTTTTTTTTGTGGAGCTGTGTTATTTATCAGTTTAGCAAGACGAACAAAAATAAATTTTAGTCGGATTTTTAGCCGTGATATTCGCCGGATTTTGATGTACATAAATTGAATTTTGAGAGGCCGTTTATGAGTTAACTTATATTCAAGAATTAATCTTAAACACATTTTATATAGCGCGTATATTGCAAAATATATTGAGGATAAATGGCCCATTTAAATTACTATATTTTTACACGTGTACTTTTGTAATCACCAAACAAATAATTCATGAAATTTTGTTTTCGCAATTCCAGAACATGTAAAAATTTATCATTTCTCGGATAATATTGTCGATTAGACCAGTTGACTAACCTAAATTTAATGAATGTACTAAACTCGAACTTTATAACAAATATTGAGGCATATACAGCGGCAAATTGAATAATAAAATTGACATACGTTAAATATAATGAAAAGGTGAAAAGACACTTGTTCAAAGAAAATATTACAAACAATTTGTTAATTTTGTAATGGAAAATATTTATGTTAAATATTCGGCACCATATAATTTATATAAAAATCGCGCGGAAATAATTTTCGCCGCTGCTGTACGCGAAAAAAACACACACCAAAATAATTAAGATATTTTGACCTAACTTTACAAAAATATAAATAAAATTAAAAATAGTACAAATTTTCTAATTTGACGTTGAATCCGAAAAATTAAAAAAAAAATACAAAATCACCGCAATTACGCTTCTCGATTAATTAATTGTTTTGAAAATAAATTGTACAAATCAATCGTCTTAATTATTAAAACTATTGCTTATAAGCATAAGACATAAATTTAATTAATAAAATAATCATATACATATTTAACCATATATTGTACATTGAATAAACAATTTACGTTTGTACATGAAAAGTATAATATACACATTAAACACAAACACATCCAAAATAATATAATTAAAAAATAAATTTATTTTTGGAAATCACACGTGAATATTATACGATGTCAAAAATAAATATTTTTTTGCAAATTAAAACAACACTTTGCCATTTATATAATTTTCCATTATTTTCTATATCAAAAAGCTTTAACACTCAGCACTAAATTAATTTTTTAATTTTGTTAAACTTTTAATTAAATTCACATAAATAACATTTTTTTTTTATTCACAATTCTTCACAAACAACTATTAACACAGTTTTTTAATAATTTCTGTTTTAATTATCACTAATTAAATTCTGAAAAGTTGTTTTAATTTTTTATAATCGCAAATATTTTTTTTTTTGGTTGAACCAAAAAAATATCACAAAATTTTTAACTATACACAAAATCACAGCATATATGCTACTATATACGTGTAATCTATTCAAACACCGATTGTTGACTACCGATGTAGTAGAAAAACTTTATTACTATCGCAATTTGCAAAAAAAAAAAAAAAAAATATAAAAAAGAAGAATAAACAATAACAACAACAAATCATCAAAATAACAAACACAAATAATTTTCTTTTTATCACTAAACTAGTAAACAGTGGTGACATAGACAATTTCAAGTGTATTGGTGTAGTCTCTCAATTTTGACGATGTGTGAGAATCAGAGGTGAGCAACATATTTTATTTTAGTACTTGACTGCGAGAATAATCGTAAAAATATTTTATTTTGATGATTTAATAATTTAGTCGAATTAATTTTTGAAGTTTGTTCCCTACGTAAATCAAATAAGTGATTCAACATTGTTATAAGTTTCGAAAATAATTTAAAACTTTTCAGATTTTGACAATTAAAAAAATCAATATGCAGAAAAAATTACGCAATTTTCTTCATCATTGTACACAAATATAGATGATTTTTAAAAATCATAAAATAGACGCGCAGTATATTTCTACTATTTCCGGTCAGGGTAACGACAACAGGTAAACTTTCGAATTTCAAAATGAAACTTTGCATTTGGGCCAATTCTGGATTACCACAAATTCAACCACTATGGTTTTCGGATGGAAAATGAAATTTGAGAGAAATATGCAATCAGATGTACCAAGGTTAATAGGTTTCTGGAAAACTTTATGCCAGAAAATCTTTCGATTAGTAAAAATTCAGCCACGAACTAATCTGGAAGGAATACGCAATCAGAAGTGGCAATCTCATTAGTTTCTAGAACACTTTAAGTCAGAAAAGCGTCCATTCAACGGTCCTTGTTATTCAATGGAGTTGGACCAATTCCGGATTTAGTACAAATTCAGCCACTATAGTTTTCGGATAGCAATGAATATTATTTAAAAGAAATATGCAATCAGACGTGCCAAGTTCAGTGGTTTCTAAAACACCTTTTGTCAGAAAATAGCTCATTTAACGGTCTTTTTTGTTCATTGAGATTGAGCCAATTCTGGATTAGTCCAAATTCAGCCACTACATTTTTTGGATGTCAATAAACACATCTGAAAGGAATATGCAATCAGACGTGCCAAGTTCATTGATTTCTAGAACACCTTTCGTCAGAAAATCGTCCATTCAACGTTCTTTATTATTTAATGGAATTCGATCATTTCTGGATTAACAAAAATTAAGCCACCATATTTTACGGATGGCAATAAAAATAGCTGATAAAATTATATATTAGAAGTGCCAACTTTATTGATTTCTCGAAGTATTTATGTCTTTGTTGATCAATGGAATTGGCCAAATTCTGGATTAGCACAGATTAAGCGAGGTGTCAAATTCATTGGTTTCTTAAACACTTTCTACCATAAAGTCGATCATTCATCGGTCTTTGTTATTCAATGGAATTCTGCCAATTCTGGGTTAGTCCAAATTCAAATAAGATCGGATGGCAATAAACATACCTGGTGTTTTTCGAACAGCAATGAACTTATCAGATAGGAATATACCTCAGAATTGCAAACTTTATTGATTTGTAGAACACTTTGTCAGAAAATGACATTAATGACCCATTCAACATTCTTTGCCGTTTAATGGAATTACGCCAGTTCTGGATTAGTCTAAATTCAGCCACTATATTTTTCGAATGGCAATGAACATACCTGGTAGGAATATGCAACCTGAAATGTTAAGTTTCATGGATTCTACAACATTTTATATCTAATATTTAATTTGTTATCAACACAAATAAAAGGTCTTTCAAAAATCGCGCCTAGATGTTTTTTTTTAAATAAAACATGGAAATACTAACATTTTTTCTGGTGTTTTTTATTTTTTGTAAAAATATGGCTTTAAACAAAAATGACATCATTTAAATGTCCACCACTGGCACGTCTACAGGTTTCTATACGAAAATAAAAAATTCGACCTGGAAACTTAGACCGCAATAGCTGGATGTTTTAGAAAGTTCTGCGTTGATAATGATCTGTTTATTTTCATTTTTGTGTTAATTGAATTTTGTAAGGATGCAAATTGCAAATCCTTATATAAAATTCGCCAAACAATCGATAGATGAATGCCTAATTCCGGAGAATGTCGTGATATAGATGTTGAAGGTTACTCCGCGACACTTTCGATCACAGCAGCAATGTTCTCACTAGAACGTCCACTTTTTGGTCTGCAGGACCTTTTTCAATCCTCGACAAAACCAGTCTTTTCAAATTTTTTCACTAACCTTTGAATTGTTGATTCATTTAAACGATTATTTACACCAAAAGAAAATCACAAATTTTACGATACTTATTTTTAAAAAATCGATGATTTTCATAATAAGTTTGAATACGTTTAATGCGTTCTTCTATCGTGTAAGTATCCCTCCATTAAAATTGTACATCTGTCTACTCCACAAATGTGAAAGATGACATAAAAAATTGTTGAGTTTAGAAATTATTTAATCCTGAGTTAGAGGCTATTTCGTTTCTCCTCAATTCATGAATGAAAATTACATTTCTTTGGTAAGCACGGATCTTCTCAGTTTAGCCGCTAAATGTTGAAGTTGGGCTTAAACTATTTCTGGATTTTTTTTAGAAATCGGGTTTTATTATTATTGTGTTTAAGGCAAATTTTGAAAATTTCTTTCCCCGTTTCTCGGCTGCTGAACTAGCATTATATCTCTGTCGTGAGCACTAATTACCACAAATTCGAATCAATTGCATTAATGGCATATAAAAATATAAATATAAAAATTTCCACTACTTGTTAAACCTAAATTTAGAAGCTTAAAGTAAAAATTTATAAAAATCTATTGCTATAAGCAAAAATTAAGGCTTTCGGAGAACTTATATGACCAACTTGAATTAGAAAAATTGGCATTTGCAGGAGTACACGGTGGGCCATCTAACTTTTTTTAACTAGCAGTTATTTTGAGTATGGTAAGGGTTATGTCACTTCTGATTTGACAGAAAGTTAGTTTTATCATTCCGCTGAACGAAAGTAGTTGTGTATTAAACCAACACGAACCAAGCAGCCAACCAGGCGTACACCCGAAAATGTTGATGCTGTATAGCAGAGAATGTGCGTGAGACGCCGGGAACGTAAATTCGTCATCGTGCTCAAGAATTGAACAATTCAATTCTGCATAAAGACCTTGGTATGATACCGTATAAAGTTCAAATGGTTCAGGGATTGAAGCAGAGACCACCCATTGCATTTTCGGTTCGCCGAGTGGACTTGCGATCGACTTGAAGAAGATGCCGATTTTGGCAAAAAAATCATCCTTCCGGATGAGGCGCATTTCCATCTTGGCGGCTATGTAAACAAGCAAAACTGTCGCATTTGGATACACTCTTCGCACATGAAGATGAGGACATAGGCAACATTTGGTTTCAACAAGACGGTGCTCCGTGCCACACAGCACACGTTTCAATTGATTTTTTGCGCACTGTTCTTTGAAGATCGAATTATCAGCCGAAATGCTGATGTGATTTGGCCGTCTTGGAGCTGTGATTTGACACCGTTGAACTATCTTTGGAGTGCCGTCAAAAATAAGTGTTACGCCGATAAACCAGCAACGATTGACACTCTCAAGAACAATATTAGTATTGCCATTGGACATAATGCCGCATACCATCGAAAATGTGCTCAAAAATTGGACCGACCGTATGAGGTACGTCAAGGTCAGCCGAGGCAGTCTTATAAATGAAATATTATTCCATAATTAATCGGAAGGATTGTTCTTTACAATGAAAAAATAAATTTGAAAAATTAATGAGAACTTTCTGTTTTATTGCATTAAAAAAAAAATTATTTGGCCCACCCTATATAATTGACGGAACTTTAGCTGTAAGTATCTCTCTCAGCTGTATCTTTAAAATTCTCACTATTTTTTAAAAATTTTAGTCGTATCTATTAAATTAAGCCAAAATTAAAATAAACTTGAGACGATCTTACGAAGCTTATGCGAAAGTTGAAGATTTTTCGTAAGCTTTTGCACATTGTAGTGGCCAATATTAGGGCACTTAAATTAAAACCTTAGTTTCAAAAATCCCGAAAAAATATATTTTGTGAAGAAATTAAGTTAAATATTAGAGCATTCAATACCGGAATCCCGAAACCCGGTTCGGAAATACCGGACATTTTCACGAAAACCAGGATTAAATTTAGAAAAAGTTCCGGTTTCTTTTTTTATTAATAAAGAAAATAATAAAATTTATGCTTTTTGAGTTTTGAAAAGTGTTTAATAAACTTGGCAAATATCAGGAGAGGTCAAATAGTTCAGGAAGAATAGTGTGGTAGTGTGAGACATTTTGCAAGGCGAAACGGCATTTTGAAAAGGCAGGGTCTGTAAAAAAGGGGAAAACTACATACAAAGAATTTTCACAAAAAAATAAAAAATAAAATCATCAGAGTGTAAAAGGGTGGAGTGAGGTTGGAATAAAAGTACGCAGGTGGAATAAAAGTACTGATAAAGGGTGGCCAGTTGAGGCCACTTCATATATTACGGTTCTCGGCGAGACAACGCCCCAATTGGACAGCTTATCGAGGCGAAATTCATTGTTTACAGGTGGCCAGGCGGAAAATTTGTAATTTTTTGTGAATATTGTTGAAATCCGCAATGTACGGGTGGCCAACCGGCTATCCGTTTATTCAACGGTAAAGGTGAGCCAACGCCCACCGTTTTTATTTATCCAAAGGCAAAAAGGTCGCCCAACGAGAATTTATATCCGGGTTTTGGCGAGCCCGAGCCCAACCCATTACTTACGGCCCCAGGTAAAGTCATGTGATCTTCATGAGGTCTTAAGGTATCATTTTATTTTTTTTTATATATTAAATATATTCTTTTGTAATCTAGCACCATAAACTGCCATATTCGTGCTCGCGACCGTGGTCTTAGCCGTGTTTCTTGACGCCCGTAAATCCGGATCAGTTCAAATTTTATATGGAAAACATGATCCAAATTTTGTTTTAGATCACAAATTTTGATTTTAAATCTAGCAAGCACCTTTGTGTTGTTTCATGAAACATGAACTGAACTGGATGAGATCAAGCGTCAAGAAACACAGCTATTATTATTCTACTCTTATTTTATTTCTATTTTACTTTAAAAAATTTTCTTTTTTTTTTAATAAAAATTTGTACGGCGATTTCGGTTGCATTAGGTTTATTATTTTCACTTCAGTTTTTTTTTACAAATAAAATAAATAAAATGAATTGTTAAAATTTTTTGGTCGGTATGATGGGTGGGGATACTCCATTGAGTATCGGTTCCATATGCACAGGCTGAGCTTACCACTCCCTTTCATTCCCTTCGCAGGACAACCACAGGGTCAGAGTGCTGAGTCCAGCGGATGTGTCGTCCATTCGCGGTCTCATGCTGTCGAAGTGTGGATTGTGAATTATGGGAGATTCGCTGCAGGTGTCTCCGGGTGAAGAGAGGCTTGGTCGACGTCCCTACCTTCTAATGCTGCTTCGTTGCGGCTGGGCATTGGTCTTTCAGGGTCTATGGGCCATTCGGGGGTCTCTTCAGCAGACTGGGTACTTGTCACTCGGGGAGATCCGGTCGCTGTCAGATGGGCATACTCGGTTATAACTATTTTATTCCGTTCCTCAAGTTCGGAACATCAGGATTTTTATTTATTTTTAATTTGCGGGACGAAAAAATCATGACAAAAATGGTGATGGTTTCCTAGAGCTACCGAACCGGTTTACTGGAAAAAGGTTGATCGGTGACATGGCCCTGATCCTTTTATAATTTTACTTGGCTATCGAGCCCCTTACGGCAGCTTCAAGATTTTAACTATATGACCGGATTTTTTTATTTATATTTAGAAAAGTTTACAAATTTGACTTGAGAACATACAAAAAAAGTGAATACAGTGAAAATATATTATTTAAAAATATAATAAGTAGTCGGCTTTTAAAATTGTTTCAATTTGCGTTTAAAACGGACTCGAAAAATCGAAAAGATGGTCAATGTTATTAAACGTATAGTGCGTCTTGTTTACCGATTCGTTGTAACTATACTTTGTCCTATGTTTATTACCTGAAGAAAATGAAAATGTCCGAAATGTATGAAGAATAAACACTTCAAAAGCTCCCGCCTATTTTCGAGGGTCGTCGCAGCTTGTAAGTTCTGCATTCAGTGAGGTATAGGTTTTGCACTTCAAATTCACGACTCGATTTTGCAAATGATATTCAATTTTTTTTATTTCATTCACAACTTTTTACAAATCAACCTCAATTTTTTACAATTCAATCTCAATTTTTTGCAACGCAAATTCGAGTTTTTCAAACTAATTTCAATTAAATGCAGTGCAAATTTAAAGTTTTAATATTTCAAATTCGTAAATTTTTTGCAACTCTTTGCAAAACAAATTCAGTGCTCTCAATTTTTAACCGATTATGCCGATTGGGTATGTTGGATCGAAATGGGATTCTTAAAGGATTTTTGGAAGAAGTTCTGGAATATGGCAACCTGGGCAGAACTCGATCAAATCTTAACCGATTATTGTGGGATTGGGTATGCTGGATGGAAATGGGATTCTTAAGTGATTTTTGGAAGAAAATCTGGAAAATGGCCACCTGTGACGGAACTAGAATTTCTTCCAAAAATCATTTAAGAATCCGACTTTCATCCAGCATACCCAATACCATCATAGTCGGTTCGGTCCCAGGTGGTCGGATCGAGTTCGGTCCCAGGTGGTCTAATTCCAGAACTTCTTCCAAACATCATTTAAGAATCCTATTTTTATCCAGCATACCCAATCCCATCATAATCGGTTAAGAATTGATGGAGTTCCGTCCCTGGTGGCCATATTCCAGAATTTCTTTCAAAAATCATTTAAGAATCTCATTTCCATCCAGCATACCACATCCCACCATAATCCACAGTGACCCTATTCTGTCTTTCCCTGGGAATAGGGAATTAGGAAAAATATTTTCATAGCATTTTTGTCAAAATTATATTTTTTTGGCCTACTGCAGGTCGATTCTGGTTTTTTCTATAGGAAAAGGAATTAGGAAAAATATTTTCATAGTATTTTTGTCATAAATATCATTTTCTGGCCTACTGAGAAATCATGTTTGATCTAAAATTTTATAATTTAGGAAATATTTTTTCCGTATCGAAATTGGGTAGGAAAAATAATCCCAATTTAATTTTGTTTTTGAAAAAATTTACACTAACTGTTAACCATAGTATGTCAGAAAAAAAGATTGTGACCAAAATACTATGAAAATATTATTCCTAATTCCTTTTCCTATAGGAAAAACCAGAATCGAGCTGCTGAAGGAATAAGTTTAGTGCAAAAATTTTTAAAACAAAGTTAATTGGGAAACTTTTGTTCCAAAAAATTTTTATAGGGAAAAATATTTTCCTATTTAACTTTGTTTCGAAAATATTAACACCAAACTTGTTCCTTCAGTAGGCCAGAAAAATATAATATTGACAAAAATGCTATGAAAATATTTTTCCCAATTCCCTATTCCCAGAGAAAGACAGAATAGTGCCACAGGTGGCCATATTCCAGAACTTCTTCCAAAAATCATTTAAGAATCCCATTTCCATCCAACATACTCAATTCCATCATAATCGGTTAAGAATTGGGAGCACTGAATTTGTTTTGCAAAAAGTTGCAAAAAATTTACGAACTTGAAATTTTAAAACTTGAATTTGCTCTGCATTTAATTGAAGTTAGTTTTAAAAAACACGAATTTGCTTTGCAAAAAATTGACAATGAAGTATAAAAAATTGAGGTTGAATTGTAAATAATTGCGATTGACTTGTAAAAAGTTGTGAATGAAATAAAAAAAATTGAATATGATTAGAAAAATCGTGAATTTGAAGTGCAAAACCTATATGGCGATAGTGGATGTCGAACAAAATACCAAATTAATCTTAACCTGACTGGGAGTTATCTTCAAGGGCAGCCTAAAACTCTGCGTCATTTCCTGGTAAATGGTCCGAAGTAAATGTAATATGTATACCTAAGGCGGGAAAACCCTTTTATTGCAGTTCTAAAGTCTTTAGACCTATAAGTTTATCCTCTTGCCTACTAGGAGTTACTGTTTGTTAGCCAGCTTTAAATATTCTAACCAAACTGCGTGCAAGTACAATGAACACCTTCCTATTTGTGGGGCTCTTAGGAGCACATTCACTCAAGCACCAGAAATTTCCTTTCATCTCACAACCCTAGACATCCTAGGTAACCAAATGGCAGCAGGCTCAGCTATAAGGCTCAACTCCATCTCCATGTGGAACTGTAACAATACAGGACACTCATCTATTTTAAGAAATAGGAACATTCCGCAAATACTACCGACTATACCATCTCACCACTATGTTTTGATCAGAAGTTTAGCACTGATATTCTCACCAGATAGGACTGGTGGAGTAAAGCACTTCTGAATACTGACAGTGATAATTTCTTATTGTTATACGTATTGTAACAAGCTCATGTCATCTGCCTTGTGATATAACTTGAATCCATTCCCTACGTCCGTTACTCTATCGATCGACGCACATAATTTTATTGTTAACTATTTCGCAAACAAACTTGTTAATCGATATAAAAGGTAAACTATTAAAGATGATAGAAATGTTCAAGTGAAATTGCAGTTTTCATAAATATTGTGATCTCTGCACTTATATTATGAACCAAAAAATACAAAATAGTTAAATTTACGAAATAACCAGATGTATCAGGTGTTTTAATTGAGATTTATGATCAAAACTATAGTGCTAGAACTGTTCCTGATATGATGTAAGATTAAATATTTTTAAACATTAGATCACCTCTACACGCACATATATATGTGATTGAAAAAAAGATTAAAGGTTCATAAATGTGTTAATTAAAAATGTCGTTTTATCGATCACCTTTTCGTTGAAGATCACTCAAATATTTTGTAAAACACACAAAAGTGATCATAAAATACTTGTGAAACGCAGAAATATTGATTACGCACCATTAATAAAAAAAAAATAACATAAAACACACAAAATAACCAATTAAATATTACGATCGTGTGATCGTCATCGCAAGAAAGTTGAATAAACATGATAATATGTATAAGTGTGTTTTTTTTTTGACTAAAGATCATCAAGTAAACGTCATCAACTTTAATTTGTATGTCTTTTATTGATGAAATTTGATAGAGGCTTTTGTTTTTACGTTAATATCGAATTCATTTATCCGTAGATATAAAAATTGCGATCGTACACAAAAATATATATTGCTATACTTATACAAAAACGATTAAATCTCGTTCAATATCTCATGAGTGTTTGAAAGGCTTAAGCCTAAAGGCATAAATACCTCGGACTTTAACCTTAATATTTGGTTATGTTTATTATATCAATTCTCACTTTTATGGAAATTCAAACCAATTAATCTGACTTAGCAATGGCATAAGGAAATGGTCAATGATATTCAGGGATGGTTTTAGGCCTTATAGAACAAACAACAGGCAAGTTTTTTAGGCCAAAATTTGGGCTTTAATTGTTATTCTCGGCCTGATTTTTTTAGACGAAACAGGTAAAAACGAATTTTAATAATTTTAACCTAATCTTTAGCGTTCCTACTCGATAGGAATAGGATTGAATTTAAATACCAAGCGCATTTTTTATTTTTAGGGCAAAAATCATGTAAAAATGTTCAGGCCAAATGGCCAAATAATTACCATATAAATGAATGGATTCCATTTTTTTCGATGGATAGACAAAGCAAAAATATTAATAAAGTCAAAGATCTCAAAAATTTTCAAAATTATATGCAAACGGAATCGAAAACTCCACCTCTATTCCAAATCTTGTAAACTTTAGATTTTTATTTCAATTTATATCAAAAAAAAAACAAATCAGCACTAAAAAAGTTTAGAAATTTTTAGGCTGACAAACTTCTACAAGTGTTTGGTCGTAAATTCCTAAATATTGGGTAATGATATCAAATTTAAAACTCGATTATCGGAATTAGCCCTACGAAACACTTGAGGATATTCCGGAACCAAATTCAAACAATAATATATAATAAAAAAAATATTTTTTAAAACAACCTTTTATTATTAATTAAACTAAAAATAGAAAATAAATTTTATTGAGCCATACAGTGGACTTAACATAAAAGGTAGGAGTCGCTCATTTGGTTTCTATGTTAAGGTTGTTTTAAAAAATATTTTTTTTATTATATATTATTTTTTACTTTTTAGTCTTTTATGAATTTTACTAGAGCTCTGAAATTTTTGCAAAAAGAGATTAATCCTTTCAATCGTACCGGTGTTAATATTGGTTGATCGTCAGGAAAAATCTTGGAGAACTGTGATAGGTGGCATCTATCACAGATGTTGGCTTACCACCTATTGGACCTTACCTTTTAACGTGCGATCTGAGATCACGTAGAGCTAATTTGTATTTTGTTATGCGCTTGTATGTAGTTGAACTCTATTCAATGTTTCGCATTCTATTCATTTCTGCTAACGCTTCGTTGTTGCAAAGTGTTCTACCTGTTAGCTTTGTGCAGTCCAACTCTTCAATTTGTAATCCTTGGATCTTACACGAGTGAGAACGACATATGCTTGACCTGCTGCGAATATCCTTTTACTCAGTTAGACTACGGCATAGTCCACTGTACTGCCTTGCATTTTGTGAACAGTAGAAGGCCAAGATAGTACCATTGGTGACATTCTACGTTCCGCAGTGACATAACTCAATTTTGCTGGGAATTGCTTAGCAATTGGTTCGATTCGATGTATGCCATCTTTTCCAAAGTCTACGCGTACTGATGGTATTTGTCTTTCGTGTAGTTGATCACGAGCGTAGAGTGACCATATGATCTCTGTGATGAAACCAATAGCACCATTTACTAAGCCTTTCAATACATCGATGTTAGATCGCAGCATAACTTTAGCACCTACGAATATCTCAAGCTCTTTTGGCAGATCTCCAGTCTGGTCAGCTGCTATGACTTTACTCCGATCAAGATTAACTGTCTTACGTGTGGCATCTACGAGCTCACCTTGTGCACGGATCTTGTACATTGTTATGCCACCCTTTGATCTGAATTGTTCAAGTACGCTTTAGTTGTGTGCGAATACTTGGTTATTCGTTGGATATATTACTCGAAGATCTGGGCAACATTGCTGGAAGTATCTCAGTTACTTCAAAGATGTCTTGAGCAAAGAGCACTGCTTGACCATAGAATCCTATTGTCTAAAGAGTTCAGTGAATTTGACCACTTTGACGAATGCATGGATTCGTGCTAGCATACGTTGTTCAGCCGTGATTAAGATTATTCCAATATGCTTTCGATGGAGGTGCATCCTTGTTGCTTGTGAGATGCGTCTTGCATCGATGGCAGAAGGCTAGCTGTTCTTTGCAAGACAATTCAGCAGGCAAGTATGGAGCTGTTATTATGCTGACATTCCACTTGGCGACTTGATTTGGATAGCATCGCTTTGTATACACTTCGCAGATGATGTTGCAGAAGGTCTTGATGGCTTGTTTGAATGTCTCGATGCTTGCATTAAACACTGCAAGTCGGTGCTTGTCTCTTTCCAAACGAGCTTCACGTTGTTCAGGTGTTTCCGATGCACGAGCCTGTTAATTCTGCTGCCTATCTTTCTTTAAACAAGCTTCACGTTGCTCTGGTGTTTCAACTGCCCGAACCTGTGACATGTGTTGGCGGTGTTTGTCTAAGCGTGCTCCATGTTGATCAATTGATTCATTTTTCTACAGCCAGCATTTTTCTCAAGTCTTACACGTTCAGCATTTTGATCTTCATTCGCTAGCATTTCTAGACGTTTCTCTTTCTTTTTATCCAAACGTCTTTTCCGTTGCGTTGAAGTTTCCTTCGATCGCACTGTGTTGCTTCCATCTCGCTTTCTACTTCCTTCCTTTCCACTACCCTCAGAGTTTGTTTCATGTTTGATCCCACGAGTATAGGGTTGGTGAAAGTTCACTCCTTCAGTGATCCAGTTAAAGGAGCTTGAGCTCCTATAAACTATTAGAATTTTATTTTTCAAATATATCGTTCAGTAAAATGTTTTTTTTTAGCTAAACTATTTAATTTGAATATTCTTACTGCTAAAATGTATAATAAAATGAAAAGAAAATAGAAAGAAACTAAGGCTGCCATTGGAATTGAACTTCAAACATATAAAGCGTCTTACTATGGGAATTTTACAACAATAATTCCATATAAATTTCAATCCGGAATGAATAATTTCATTCCACCTAAAAGTAGGATTAGAGTTATTCCATTCTTCGTGTGGTCAAATGTTCACCGCCCGGTTAATTAATAAAATAATTTTATTTTTATCAGTTGTCACTCGGGAGTAATGTAGTATTTTTATCGCATAAAGGATAAAGAACCAAATGATATAAATCAGCGACCCAAAAAATGAACTCCGATGCTAAATTAATCTGTAAAATAAGACATATTTACGTCGAAAACGCATTTTTTATTTTCATAAATATTTGTTATGACATAAAAGTAAATCGCATGCTTCGTTTGATTTTATTAAATTTATGTACCAACCGATAAAAGTATAAAAAGATCACTTGGCTGTTACTTTAGGCACAAGTTTCATTCCTATTCGAATAGGAACAGTTTTTTCCAAAGTATGTGAGACTTTATATTGATAATTAGATATCGCTAACTTTATACAAAAAATTTAAGCTTTTACTATTTTTATGATTGAATCATGTATTGTCACCTCTTAGATGCATGTTTGCAAAATTGCATAGCTCTAGGTAAATGGGAAGTAAGTGAAAAATTGTTTGCAAGATTCCACTCTCACAGAAAGACATGATGTGAAGTTAAATAAAAGGTTGTAAAATCGGCTATTTTCTGTAGACACATCGCATCAATATCCCATTTTGACGATTTACACTATTTCATAAGATCGTGTCATTCGACCCCTTTAGTTTAGGGCATTTTGATAATGTGATGATACGTGTATCCCTTTCTGGTTCAGCAAAATTTTTATTTGTACCATAATTTTATTCCAACCCACACAAATGTGTGAGTAAATACGTATATTACGAAACCTAATTTTCATCATAAAATTTCATCAGAACAAAAGCCTATCTTACATAATTGCGCCAGTTGGGCTTTAATTAACACCATCTAAATTTTGAGTATTATATTTTAAGAGAAATACAAAATTGTGTAAATTAGGCCTAAACTTATCTATAAAATATTTTTTAATGTTACTCACTAGAGTAATAACAATTTGCCCACACAATTGTGTAGGCAGGTCAAGAGAGGGGTATAAATTTACTTTTTGACTTCCAAAGTATTATAAAGGTGCACTCGAGTATGGTGATCATTTTATTCTCGATTTTGACCGGTCAAAATCAGACAATTAAATTACTCGAAATAATATAAATCGACAAGGGTGACCGACCTCTGGTGTATAGGATGAATACTAAAGGGTGATTTTTTAAGAGCTTGAGAACTTTTTTTTAAAAAAAAACGCATAAAATTTGCAAAATCTCATCGGTTCTTTATTTGAAACGTTAGATTGGTCCATGACATTTACTTTTTGAAGATAATTTCATTTAAATGTTGACCGCGGCTGCGTCTTAGGTGGTCCATTCGGAAAGTCTAATTTTGGGCAACTTTTTCGAGCATTTCGGCCGGAATAGCCCGAATTTCTTCGGAAATGTTGTCTTCCAAAACTGGAATAGTTGCTGGCTTATTTCTGTAGACTTTAGACTTGACGTAGCCCCACAAAAAATAGTCTAAAGGCGTCAAATCGCATGATCTTGGTGGCCAACTTACCGGGCTATTTCTTGAGATGAATTGTTCTCCGAAGTTTTCCCTCAAAATGGCCATAGAATCGCGAGCTGTGTGGCATGTAGCGCCATCTTGTTGAAACCACATGTCAACTAAGTTCAGTTCTTCCATTTTTGGCAACAAAAAGTTTGTTAGCATCGAACGATAGCGATCGCCATTCACCGTAACGTTGCGTCCAACAGCATCTTTGAAAAAATACGGTCCAATGATTCCACCAGCGTACAAACCACACCAAACAGTGCATTTTTCGGGATGCATGGGCAGTTCTTGAACGGCTTCTGGTTGCTCTTCACTCCAAATGCGGCAATTTTGCTTATTTACGTAGCCATTCAACCAGAAATGAGCCTCATCGCTGAACAAAATTTGTCGATAAAAAAGCGGATTTTCTGCCAACTTTTCTAGGGCCCATTCACTGAAAATTCGACGTTGTGGCAGATCGTTCGGCTTCAGTTCTTGCAGGAGCTGTATTTTATACGGTTTTACACCAAGATCTTTGCGTAAAATCTTCCATGTCGTCGAATAACACAAACCCAATTGCTGCGAACGGCGACGAATCGACATTTCACGGTCTTCAGCAACACTCTCAGAAACAGACGCAATATTCTCTTCTGTACGCACTGTACGCATTCGTGTGGTTGGTTTAATGTCCAATAAAGTAAACTGAGTGCGAAACTTGGTCACAATCGCATTAATTGTTTGCTCACTTGGTCGATTATGTAGACCATAAATCGGACGTAAATCTCGAAACACTTTTCGAACCGAACACTGATTTTTGTAATATAATTCAATTATTTGCAAGCGTTGCTCGTTAGTAAGTCTATTCATTATGAAATGTCAAAGCATACTGAGCATCTTTCTCTTTGACACCTTGTCTGAAATCCCGCGTGATCTGTCAAATACTAATGCATGAAAATCCTAACCACAAAAAAATCACCCGTTAGTTGCTTTCCAATCGACCACCTCAAGTACTTATAAGCACTTATGGTTTTGTCTTTGCTAAACTAACTACTCACAACTGCTCTACCATTCCATTATGAGTAGTTGAAAGCAGTTACGATAAATTTGTCCGCTAGATGATTGTGTGTAGTATTTTTCAGTCAAAAATATAATTGAATGTTGTATTTGTATGTGAAGCGCTAATAAAATTTCGGTAGGTATAGATATTTTTTTATTAAAAAGTTATCACAAATAAACTACAGATTTGTAGGTTATGTTTTGCTTTTGTAATTTTTTGTGCTTTCCAATCGACACTTTAGCCAATACACATTTTTTGCACTAACAAGTACTTGCGGTGGTCGATTGGAAAGCAACTACTGATTCATCTTTAGCCTATTTGTTTCTCCCACCACTTTAAAGCCTCTAAACAGAATAATTCTTTCATTTTTAGGCAGCAGCCTGAGTGTCGATTTTGTACCAAAAATGACAGCGCGAGCTGGCGAGGTCAACAACAATTTTGTGTACATACGTTATTACGTTACACGCAAGACAGTTGAATCGACAATCCACCATATTTTTAGTCTCAATGATATTTTTCGGTTGGATAAGCAGTCAACACATCAACATTCTCCAAATGGTTCATCATCCAGTAAAGGAACCTGAAGCACTGGTCACATTCACATCATCATCATTCACACTCTTGAATCACAGTAATTATAGTTTTATATTCACTTTTATTAAAATTAGATCATTTACATTTCTGTTTATTATTAATATTTTATTCATACTACACATCAACTATATTTCCAACTTTTTATCCACTGTATATTATTATTATTGTCATTGTTGTTGTTGTTTACATGTTTTCTATGTATTATTATTATTATCTTCTCTTTTGACATCAAATAATTTTGTTTTGTCTTGTTGTCATACTGGAATTGAATTAAAACCTTATAAATGTCATTTTGGCATTTGTCTAAAGGCTCAACTACACTACAATATTTTTTACCACTACATGGTCGGTTTATTTGATCGATATTTTGATTTTGATGAATGGCTCGGTAGACTTACCAATTTAATTAAGCGGCGCGAAATAATTTTATTTATTATGAATGGTTACATTAATTTGATTATTATTAATTTCAATGGGCAGCTCAATGAACTTTAATCTTGTTTACCAAAACATACGTAGTATAAGGAAAAATTTAGATAAGCTGCTTGTATACATAGGCTCCGGTAATCTACAGCCTCAAATTATTGGTTTGTCTGAAATTTGGATTTACGACAATGAAGTCGCGAATTATGGTATAAAGGGGTACGATCTATTCACTTCTTGCCTGCATGATAAACGTTCGGGAGGTGTTGCTGTTTATGCCCATAGCAGTCTAAATTGCAAACAATTTAATCTACTTTTCCAAACTTTCAACGCGGTCGGTCTGACTTTCTTTATAAATTCTAAATTAGTTTGTATTATTTGTATTTATCGTCTGGGATATACAGATATCTCCAGTTTTATTGATGAATTCAGTGGGCTTTTGGAAGGTCTATCCCACTCTAACTTAATTATCATGGGTGATTTTAATATCGACTTCCTCAAGCAGAACGCAATGCTTGATAGGCTGCTAATTTTATTATCGGAACATGGTTTGGATAATATTCTTGAACCAACACGAATTACAAATACCACAGCTACTTGTATTGATAATGTACTCCATAGATTTGATCAAAGGTATTTTCCGGTAGTCTCTTACAGTGTATTAGACCTAAAAATTTCAGATCACTGTTTAATTGAAATTAAAATAACAGGAACCTTTAACATTAAATCTAATTCTCGGCGAACCTTTGAAGTTTTACAGATTGATTTCAATAAGCTAAAGGAACTACTATTGTATGAAGTATGGACTGATGTTTATTCTTGCCTAGATGCTTCTAAGGCCTACGATAATTTTATTAAAATCTTTAAAGGTCATATTAAAAAAAGCACTTCCATGAAGTTGTTTGCCAATAGGTCAACGAAGCTAAAGCCATGGATGTCTGATGATCTATTGAGACTTATACGTAAAAGAAATAATATTTGTCGCCTTGCAAAAAAACATAACAGCAACCGTAGATTGAAACAATATAGCTTGACGCTGTGTGACTCTGTTAACCTACAAATTGATATAGCCAAAAAAAGCTTTTATTCTCAAAAGTTCAGCAACAATGGTAGTGATGCTCGTAAAAATTGGAAAACAGTCAATGAAATAATTAACGGACAGCCTGATTCAGCTGAAATTAAAGAAATTGTTAATCAAAGAGGCTGCAAAATATCTGGTCCAGTGCAGATTGCAAATGAATTTAACGAGTTCTTTACTAGTGTTGGTGATGCAAATGCTGCCAGTCTCCTCTTGAATGATGACAAAAATAGAATAATATGTCAGTATTACCAATCTATAGATAGTTGCGTTTTTTCGGAAATTTCATCTGGAGAAGTGTATTTTACAATTCTTTCGCTAAAAAATAATTCAACTCCTGGTTTGGATGGGATTTCAAATAATGTTGTCAAAAAAATGTCCTGGTTCTTAGTTGATGTCTTATCTTTTATTTTCAATTTAAGCTTGGTAACTGGAACTTTTCCTACATCGTTAAAGCGAGCCTTAGTTGTTCCGATCTTTAAAAATAATGATAAAACAAGTATGAACAACTATAGACCAATCTCTCTACTTTCGGTCTTCTCGAAAATATTTGAAAAAGTCATAAAAAGTAGAATCGTTTTCTTCCTAGAAAAAAGAGACTTTTTCTCTCCTGACCAATATGGATTTAGGAAAAATAAAAATACTGAACAAGCTATTGTATCTTTCCTAGAACAAGTAACTGAACATATTGATAAAGGGTCCAAGGTATCTACTCTATTTATAGACTTAACAAAGGCTTTTGACAGAGTTCAACATAGCACATTGTTAAAAAAGCTATATTGTTGTGGATTCAGAGGGATAACCCGGGATTGGTTGTCCTCGTATTTGCATGGGCGAACGCAATTGGTTAGAGTAAATGGACAATTAAGTAAAGAGTTACCGATAAATGTGGGAGTCCCACAGGGTTCTGTCTTAGGACCTTTATTATTTTTAGTGTATGTAAACGGTATCTTTCGACTACAATTTCGAGGGTCTCCAACTGCTTTTGCTGACGATTTCTCGTTTACATATGCTAGTCCAAGTTATCAAGAAAATATCATGCTCATAGATCATGATTTAAAAAGTTTGTCTATTTGGTTGGAAGCACATAATTTTGTTTTGAGTCACAAAACGAAATTATTACATTTTAGGGATACCTCATCGTTGTATCTTGAGACAACGTATCATACTTTCAAATGCAGCAGAAACAATAACACGCAATGCCCTCCTAATGACTGCTTCTTAGTGAACACTGTTGATGAATTTCGATATCTAGGTATTATTATTGATCGAGATTTAAATTGGAAAGCGCACACACAAGGACTGAAAACTAGACTATCATTGGTCTCCAGAAAAATGTATGTCTTACGGCTATTTTGTCCGCAATATTTACTTAGGACGATTTACTTTGCATTAGCGGACTCAATACTGCAATATGGTTTATCATGTTGGGGTAGTGCTTGCAATGCTACACTACGTCCTGTCTACGTGCGACAAAAGCAGTTAATCAGAATAATGTGCTTTAAACCATCTTTTTCGCCTTCGTGGCCATTATTTGAAAACCTCAGCATACTTCCTCTACGTCACATATTCGTCTTCAAGGTACTTAGAATATTCTATGTTAAAAGTGGGAATAATATTGTGACTCATGCAGGGTATAATCTCAGATCAAATCATACTTTCTTGAAACATATTCCTAAGTTTAGATTAGATCTACGGAGAAACTTTATTAATATCGTTGCACCAATCATTTTTAACAATTTACCGTTGGATATTCGTAAGTGCGGCAACTTCTCTAGTTTTTCAATATACCTTAAAGAATGGCTTCATCAAACTAAAAATATTGACCATCTTTTTCAACTATTGGTTTAAAATATTGTTGTTTTTGTTTTTATTGGTTTTAAAATTATATATGTTAAAATTAAATGGTGTAGTTTAAGAGGTTTTAATATATTCATGTGTAGTAATTAAGATGTAGTTATAATTTTATTATATAATTTTTGTTTCTCTCAATTTTAACTGTAAAATAATTTGACTTTAAATTGATTTTAATTTTGTAAATAGAATTCAAATATTTTTTTGTGGCTTAGAATCAGGGGACCAGTCACGTGATCTATTTGATCCAATGGTTCTCTTATCTTACCTTCTTAATCTTGTTAGTTTTAATAATGTTTTACACACAATGTATTTTATTTATAATGATTAAGCTGGTAATGAAATAAAATAAATAAATAAAATAAATAAAATAAAATGGAAATTAATAAATTAATTTGTAATTACTTTTATCTTATTTTTAATAAATTAATTGTAAAATTAATAATACGCTAATTTATTATTTGTTCGTGGTAGACACTCAAACTAATGGGCAACAAGAAATATATTATTTTTATTAAATGAAATAAAAACGAAGTTCAATAATCTTTAAAATGGTATAAAAAAAGTTTATTTACGAATTGCTGAAGAATATACAACAAAAATGCAATTGGAGTAAGTTGGATTCAAGTTGAATCCAAATGGAAGGCTTTACAAAAACAGTACCATAACAACCATTCAAAATAGAAAATACTAACAGTATTTTGATGCTGTTGATGAAATTATGGCCGGAGATCCCACTATATTACCCCTTTCGACAAGACCAAACATAAAAATGGTTATTTAAAATAAAGAATTCATAATGAATAATCTTTTCTGGTGTCCCCCACTTAAATGTGAATCGTGTTCATCATCACTGGAGCTTGAATCAGCATAAGTTGTTGGCTGAGCGCTTTCGCCGCTCACAAGAACTGCATCCAATAGACTATCCTCTAAATTGATTTGGTCACCACTTTCGATACACAAATTGTGTAAAATAACGCAATCTAATATAAAGTGGGATAAGCTCCGTCCGTTTCGTTTCGACGTATTTAAGTCGTCTAAACCGCCCTTTTAGTATTCCGAAGGCTCGTTCGATGTCAACACGGCACTTGGAATGAACAGTATTATAAATCAGTTCTACATCGGCAAGACATCCATTATTTAAAAAAAAAACTAATAAGAAATGATCCAACTTGTACGCCGAATCTCCAAGTAAATGTTCACCAGTCAATTTTTCGAATTCGCCTGGCAAGGAGTGAGAAAAATTAAAGTTTTTAATGCAACAATATTTCAAATATTTACCTGATTCTAACTTGTTTTTAAAATTTGATCTGGTAAATACTCTGGCATCGTGAAGAGACCCAGCTTCGTCTGTATGAAAACGATTGAATTTTAACCGATGATCACATACGGCTTGTAATAAAAGTGAGTGGAAACCTTTTCTGTTGATGTAGGAATTTGGACGATTTCTTGGAGCAATAATTTGAATATGAGTACCATCTATAGAACCAATGATTACTTACATAGAGTTACAATTATTTCTAGGTCACAAATAAATATAAAACTTAAATAAATTATAATAATAATGTGTACCTCTAAAACGATATTTTAGTGTGTAGTATGATTTGGTAGCAGGCCGTCCCCTCGCTGAAGGCCATTTTACGATTCCCTTTTCAATATTTAAAGCCAGTAATATCTTAGAAATATCATTTGTGAAATTCCAGGCTGTAGATTTGGCGACATTAAATCTATCGCTATTCGTCTTAAAAACAGTTGTTATTTTTTGGTTTTATATTAAATATTAATTTTAATTACCGGAGGGGTTCTCGGTTTCCAAAAAACCATAAAATGATAAGGATTTATTTTCAATTAATAATTCCGGCCGACCTGTGGCACTATTCTGGTAATTCCCTGGGAATAGAGAATTGGGGAAAGATTTTATATGTAATTTATATTTTACAATATTTTTTCTGGCATACTGAGGTCAAAATCTAGTGGTAATTTTTTTGAAAACAAAATAAAATTGGGAATAATTTTCCCTGCCAATTTAGGTATGGAAAAATTATTCCCAATTTATAAATATTTACATCAAACTTTTCTCCTTAGTAGGCCGGAAAAAAAATATTTGAACTGAAATTACATATAAAATCTTTCCCCAATTCCCTATTTCCAGGGAATTACTAGAATAGTGCCACTGGGGGTCAATTCGCGTTCGATGAAATAATGAAAATGGAAAGTTTTTTCCATTTGCAATCTAGTAGTTTGAATTATTTGCACGTAATTTTAAATTCCACTGTGTGAAATCATAATTTCTTATGGGCAATTCAAACCTACTCGATTGCAAATGAAAAAAACTTTTCAATTTTATTATTTCATGGAACGCAAATTGAGTCCCTGGATGGATTTCTAGGCTGTCATGGATCATTTTGCAGAGTTTATTAAAAGTTTCAATATTTAAACGAAAATGGCTTTTAAATATTGGGTTCGTGTAAGACGGTACAATTTCTTCAGCAAAATTGTATATTTTTAAACAATTTTCTTCTTCACTGCTGCTTTCGTCGGAATCATCACTATTTTAAATTATATTGTATTTGTTTTAACAACTCCGTTAATCCATTTTTATTTTAACTTGTACATACTTTTATATATTACTCGTATAAGTATCTTTTATTATTTTTACGTTTCACAGGTCATCACTTCTGCTGAAATGTCAATCGGTTGTCTAATGTTTAGTGGCCTTTATATATTTTCAGTACAGCTTATAAAAATCGGTAAAAAGCTTTTTCATATAAAATATTATCAGACTTGTCAGGTAAATTATCTCTCTGAGTTATTTGATACCTCGGACACAATAAAAAAAGAGGCCAAATGCTGACGTCTACCTACCTCACCTCTTCTATTCGCTTGCTTTTGAGCAGTGGAATCAATTGTTATGCTATGTGATTTTTTATTTTCAAATATTTGAAAAACACGAAACCGTATTTACACATCAATTATAAAAAATATATAAACAAAATGCGCTCAAGCTAGCCAATATTAATAAAATAACCACTACTTTGTTTTTCCAGTTTGCTCACCTCGCGCTGTTAGTTTTGGTACAAAATCGACACTCTGGTGTCTACGCATTCTGGCCTAAAATGCCCTCGCCGTGAAGCGAGTTCGTGAAACTGTATTGTTATTGAATAAATCAGCACCTACACGTTCATTTACAGCGCGTGCAGAACATTGCAGCTCATTCAGTGTGTGTCTGAATGTGTCCATCAACATCAACTTGCCATCGTGCTCAAGAATTAAAATTTCACGCAGTTCTATGAAAAACTAGGTATAAAGGCGCGCAAAGGTCAATTAGTGCAGGAGCTGAAGCAAAATGACCACCTGCAACGTTTTCGGTTCGCTAAATAGGCTGTGGAACTCTTGGAAGAAAATGAGCATTTTTACCGAAAAGTCATCTTTTTCCGACGAAGCTCATTTTCATCTTGGAGGCTACGTGAACAAACAAAATTGCCGGACTTGGAGCACAGAAAATCCATCAAATCTTGTTTTGTGAATTAGCATCCCTGCGTCAAAGTTTGTTGAAAGAAACATATTTTAATCCAATGGGGAACCTGTTTCGTTCGAAGAGAATGTTTGTTTTGGTTGGCTATTTTCACTCTCTTTAAATGCCCTTAGTCATATTTTTTCCGGAAAAATTAGACGTACTTAGAAATGAAGTAAGCTGATTATCGTTATGTTTTTTATTTCTCAAATTTGAATTTTTGTAAAAAATAGTAAATATGCGCGGGGGAACACAAAACGTATGAAGGGGTAAATTTGTTTGAAAGGTAGGGCATTCTCAGCGTTAAAAAGCTCATCCGAGACTGCATTTTATACACATAATACGTATTATTTCTAATCCCACGATTTCCCTCCATCCCATACTCCCTTAACTTTCTCATCCCACACATCCTGTTCCCATTCAAAGCAACTTTTTGGAGAATATAATCGTGTACTGCGCCCTTCTAACGGTCTCGAGTCTAAGTAACAAACTCCGCAGATCGTGGAAATCACCACAAATCAAATAAATTTAACACGGGAAATGCTCTTCTACCGTTGAAAAATAAAAAAAAAATCTACCGCTCAAGAATTTAAAGGGTTCGCAAATCTGCTAATTTTAGACAAGTTTTAGACTCCAATGGCCATCTACGGAGCGAGTAAGACAACCCACTAGTCGTAGGAATTCATGCTATGTAAATTTGATATAGTAACACGGGAAAAGCGTATCGATTCCGTTGAAAAATAGAGCAATTTTACAGCCTTAAGGTTCATCGGCAAATTTGTTAATTTAGATAAGTTCTAGGCCCGCCTATCAGGCAAATAAATCGGTATGTAAATCTGAGTGAGAGTTGTACGATATTCTACGAATTTGAGCAACAAAAACTTGTCTGGAATGCATGATAACGTTCTATCACCTTTTACACCCGATTTATCATTACCAATAGTTTATTTACTCTGTTGGCCAATTATTACTGGCCAAATGTACTGAGTCCGTTCATGATGATTTGAATTCAAACATTAAACTTTTAGTTTTACATTTCCTTCTATAGCGTTAAAACGGGGATATATGAACATTTCGACAAATGCCACGAGTTAGTGCTGGCCACCAGGATTATTAAATATATAGCCTCATTACCTCATCAGTTGGATAGCGGGTCATATAGATGGGTAGATCTATATATGGGCAGTTTTTATAGATGACCAAATGAGTTTCTTATGTAAATCAACAAACCTGCGGGCCGTTTAAATCCTTAGGCAGTAGAATTTTGCTATTTTACAACGGAACAAATACATTCCCATGTCAAGAATATTGGAATAGTGAGATTTCATCATAGATTGGTCAACAGAGTACCGAAACTACTGGCAATAACAATTCTGCGTACCGTTTAATAGAAATACCCATCGCAGACTACCCATCGTGAAACTGGTATTCAAATTTACATAGCGGGAACTCCCACGATTAGCGGAGCCTCATATTCGTACGCTGGATGGCCATGGGAGTCTAGAACTTATAAAAATCAACAAATTTGCAAATCCTTTAATTCCTTTGGCAGTAGAACTTTTCCATCCCTCAAAGCAAAAATATGTTTCCCGTGTCACACACATTTGAATTATGGCTGCTAGTGGTACCCTTTTTCAAATCGCAGGATAAAAGCCTGTGATAACTTCAAGGTGGAGCGTGTTAAACCTGTGTCACCTGCGTCAAATTTAAAAAAAAACTTACGGAGAATATTCAAGGAGAGTGGAACCAACCAGCCAAATCGTTCCATTTGGTAAGCAAACCTCATCTTTATATTTTTTGTTAATCTTTTTCATCTTTGGCTGAAAGTTTATTTGGAAATGCTTTGTGATTGTTGGAATGGATGTCGACTGGCTTCATTTCGGGGTGCGGTAGATTTTGCGGAAAAACTTTGACGCATTTTAAGGTGTAAACAAACACGAAAATCGTAATATTTTTTATTCTTATTTCAAAAGCACCCACGCAAAAATTATAGAAATTACAGTTTATGTAAATTGTAATATGTCCTTGACGTGAAGTAACCGTGAAACTTTAATTACTATCTAATAAACAGATGCAGTTTCTCAAATAAAATCGAGCGTTAGGATCGGTGCAGTTTTAATGATCTTGTTGAAATTAATTAACACCTCAATAGACACTCAGCCATAAATATATGATGGTTAATTTCTATGTTTTAAAAGGGTTACTCGTAATAAATAAATAAATAGTCTTCTTTCAAAACGAACCATTTTAAACTTCCTGTATATAAAAACTTGATGAGCTTATCTTTATATTGAAATAAACCGGTAGAAATCAAATTACCCACAAATACGAAAGAATTGCAAGAATTTTTTATTTTAGCTCCTGCAAAATGCTATTTTGATGTGCGTCAAAACAAACTGAATTTTATTTGTCTTGAAATTTGCTTGTTTAGTATGTGTGCCAAACTTAAGGTAAAAGTCAATTTTAGGTAAATTTTTCGGTAAATTCAATTATTTTTCAAAAACTCAATTGCAAACTGATCGAAAAATCTGTCATAAGACCGTTTTTACTGTAGTAAACGATTTACCTTAAGTTTGGCACATAGTAGTTAGTCAATTATTGGTGAAGTAGGTAAAAGTGAGGAAAGTACTTTCAAATTAAATTCAGTACTTTTGATAACTTAGCAATATCAGCCCTGATAAGCCCTTACAAAAAATGAGAACTTCCTTAGGTCTATTCTTAGCAGCTTGGTTTTGTACCTATAAAAAGTTGATCTACTTATCACGTTGCAACGACCAAACTGCAAAAATTAAACTCTTGCTTTATACCTATATTATAAAACAAGAACCTGTCGATTTGGCGAATTATATCACCAAATCAGAAACTTTTGGAAATTTTCACTATGTATGTGTACTAAGCCATGGGTGCCATTAAAAATGACATTTTGTACGAAAACCTGAAAAAATCTCAAATAAATCGCTCTTAGTTATTGAAGAACTGGTTGTTAAATTACAACAATCCGGCTTCATTGCTCTGAACCATGCCGATCAGCTAGTCGTTGCAGTTTCAGGTAAATACCTAAATATCCTACCTGAATTAATCAACGCGCTCTAGAAGTTGTGGACATGTGGTCCGACCCTTCTCTTTTTGGTGAAACAGAGGAGACATCGTCAAACACCTTGGTATTGCTTTAGATGGAAAGCTCTATTGGAGATTTGGTACTGTAAAAAAACGTTTGAGAAATTCAGCGGTTTCACCAAGCTAATGTTGTTGAAGTTAAATTCTGGTATAGCAAAATTTGATAGTCTGCAGACTCCGATGTTTACATTGCACACAATTTTGTGGCTGCCACCGCTGTAGACATTCATTCTGGTAACAACTTATTCCGCTGCTTTTACGTTAAGATGCATTGGTGCGTCGAACAATCTCGGTTTGCTTGCAATGTCTTTTTAATTTTCTTCGCCCAAAATACCAAAGAATTTATTAACAAATTTTCAATCTCTTCAGTACAATTGTACAAAAAAATCACTACGGTTAATGCCAGACTGCTACCAGAATTTGTAGTTGATAATTCTACTACGTCTTCCCTTCAATAATTGGGTGTCTGACGCGCTTTCGTCAAATGTGATTAATTCTAAACGTTCGTTTGCTCAAATGTGATTACTTCTAAACGTTCTAACTTGTTTAAGTATTGTAAACAGTTTATTAGTCGGCTCTATTCCAACAATATAAGTCATGTGTACGCCGGCTCATTTTGACATTGAAGGAAATCTAATAAATGACTCGCTAGCAAAAGTTAGTTCACGTCTAGAAATTAATGGAAGCTGAGCCCGCATCTGGTTTTATCTATAATTATGAGCAGAAAGGTACGTTCATTGCAAATGGCTTGCTTCGGCTACTTGCAAAAAGGCGAAATACTCTATTTGTAAACCTGTATTTTATTTTTGTCTCAAAGCCTAATTAAATTAAATCACATTTCTATTATATAAAGTTTACTGCCTCTGTAATTCTAAATTTTCTGTATTCTATTATAATTTTGGAAAATCGAATAATATGGAAAATTATACTCTCACTGGATTCCCCATCAAAATTAGCAGGAAAAATATGTTGGTGCGCCTAAGCTGCCTTTATGCGATACTCAGATCAAAAGTAACATGTAAGTGTTTTCATCAATGACTTGTTCAATTTTAAGGGCAGAAGAATAAAATCAAAATGTGCCATAAACCAACAATTAAAGAAAGGTGCCCAAAAATGTTCAATTCATGCAAAACGCAGAAGCATAAATTCCGGGATCGATAATCATGTCATCATTACAATGTTTCTATTGATTGATTTGATTATCGTTTGTTTTATGTAATTAAAATGCTTGAAACGTTAAACACAAATCACTATGTTTTGACCTTTATTAATCAAGTTTACGCATTCGATACCCCACCGAACAAAATATTGTCATATCATCTTCATTAACAAAATGTTTAAAAACCTGTACATTAGGTTGTTAATGGTAAATTCTAATGCTTTACAAGCGGAACGCTTTAAATGGACGTTTACTGTGTTAATTACAATTGAATTTGTTTTTGATTCGTTACACGGTCACTATGAATGCGAACGTTAAACGATACTACTATCTTAAGCTGACTTTAGTAATCCGAAATTAGTAAACGGTGGTTATAATTTGATTGCCTTATAAAAACTTGATTCGGCCGATCAAATTCTAAAACAATTTTTGAGTAACTCAAAAACAAAGTACGAATACGCTAGATACACTAACAAATATCCGGAAATAGCTAAATATTTCATAAACCACTTCAAGCGACATAAAAACATTGAATTAAATCTCGTGTTGCATTATTATGTCTAGCATCACGCAGTAAGTTGTACAACGTATTTAAATCAAATTTCATCTTATGAGACGAGACGATAGACAAAATAAAAAAAATATTAGATCAACTTACCCAGAGGTAGGTGTCTTCTCTTCTTTTATCACAGTTGCGAGAATTGGTGTCGTTGCAGTAGTCGTATTTGCTACATTTAATTTACTATTAGTTTTTTGTGAACTACAAGCGGATGAAGATGATGATGAACTTTGTAATTTACTATCATTACTCCGCGTACTTAAATTACTATTTTTATTATTACAACTACTGGTACTACTACTACTACTAGTATTATTATTTATATTATTATTATTATTATTTTCACATTTAATTGAATGTAACGTTGTGTAATGTGTATCATTTTCCTTTTTTATTATAGTCAAGGAAATTTTTTCTTTGGGTGGTTCATTGCTTCTAATTGCTGTGGACGATAATTTTTCTTTATTGTCACCCATTTTTGGAAAATTTCGTTTTTTTTTTTGTTGATTTTATTGATTATTACTATTTTACTAGTCACAACATGAACTGTCTAAAAATATAAAAAAAAGGTAGATTAGTTTTTTGAATATGTAAGTGATTATAATTTTTGGATACCTTAAGTCTATTTATGATTTTGCTTATTCATAATTTCGTTGTGCACATTCACTTAATCTGAAAAATATAAAAAGAAATTTGTTCATTAATAATTTGAACCAAAAAAAGTTTTTTGTTAATATTTTAATAATTGTAGATTATTTGTACGTAAGATTTAAATGACTCATATCCCGAATGTCCGAATCTATTAAGTTATGGCAATATTGTCTGACCTTAACAATAGTTGACGTTAAGACTTTTTTTGATTGTGCAGGAAGCATACATGATCTTTGGGGAGGGTTAAGAATCAAAAATATTGTAATTCATGGAATACTACTCTCTGCCGCAGATGAAACACACCACACACACACATGGTATAAACCAGATGACGAATATCTCGTTATCCTCATATAAAGGTTAGTTAATAAAATAAATCCCTATACTAGGAATAACAAATCAACCATGTTAGAATAAACGCGAGAAAAGTTTACGACGAGGAGGGGACGATGAAACGATCGAAATACTTCAGCAGCAGTGCGGCTGGCAAGCTACTAAAAGACTTGGTTATGAAAACCTCGCAATTCCGCCTTTTAAATATTTAATAGAATTGAGATAAAGTATATCCGGGTCGTCAAATATAAAACAAAAGCTCAGGTAAAATCTGTCAAGTACGCAAACTAGGCTAGACTAAGAGCTTAGATGAGATCACCACAAAAGGTTTCGAAAACTAAAGTAATGTTACATATCGTGTGGGACGCTTCTGTGGCATCCCATGTTCATTTTTAGATGGCGCTCTCGCTAAACCCATTTTTATGCGATAAACTTCAAAATATTGAGAGATTTGTGCACTAAACCCGTTTAGTTACTAAACCAAAAACAAAACCCGTTTAGCTAATCTCGAAGTTGACACATTAAGAGATAAACTCGAAAAAATGATTAAATGCGTTTAGCTAGTCGCTAGTCTGTCAAGGGTATAAGTATCATAATAACTGGTGAATGATCTGATGATAGACTTTCACTGTTCTCTGAGTGAAACGCCTTAGTGAAACTCGCATTTTAGGTGTTTGACTACTGCGAACAGTTCTTTTCCTTTGGCAGTCGTTAACCGTTACCCAAACCGATCCGCAAAAAATATGTTTTGCATTATAGTCCCCTCCAATTAAAAAGACACTTTCTAGTATTTTAAGAAGACTGAGATACTACAAGTTTTACTATTATTTAATTTTATTTTGATTGTTGTGACTTGCATGGAAAGCTTCTCGACTTTAAGTTCTTCGTTATGTTTTATATAATCTTTTATGAAGATAGCTGATCCACCTCTAGCTTTGTTGTCTGGATGTAATGCATGGTAGAAATTATATCCTTTTATTTTACAGAATGAAGTTTTGCGGTGGAGCCATTGGTGGCGTTCTAGGAAGTACCGTACATCTTCTACCAAAGGCCCATTCATTTATCGCTTGTTCCGTGCTCCCAGTAATACTAGGAAAAGGATCAGCCTGGTTGCCTACCGACAATTTCCTTTGTAATGTCGCGTTGCTGCCTCCAGAATCCGTAGAGGAGCCCGATAAATCGGGGTGGGATTTAAAATCTAAGTTCTGACCCACCTGGAGTATGTTATTGTTTATACTCGACATCTCATCTTTTTGTTGACTATCTGCTACACTGATTCTCTACTACGTAGGGATTGGATACCACAACCGTTCGATCTACAGTACATTGCCCAGGATGCGCCACATGGAGGCTGTCAACTAGTACCATTTTGTCGAGGGTGTCTAAATCACCTTTCAAGGCATTGTAGTCCAAGATCGTTTTTGTTTTTTGGACCACCTTTTTATCTTGTACTATTTCGTCTCCTGCGTTTGTAGTCGACATCACGATTATACGCAAATGCGCTATTGAACTAGCCTCGTTGACGGGCTGCTCGGGCGTCGGTTAATTCACGTGGCAAATGTGGTTTTATTCGAAAGAACGGTATCGACCAATGTTGTTTTTTGTGTGAAATGGGTTTGTACCAGCAGATACGACGTACAAAATTATTCATGGTTACGTTGAAGCGTTTATTGAGGTATCCAGCCATCAAACGAACCACAAGGTCATGTGAAACTTAATCGGCTCTAACATTCCCAGCTTCTTGACCAACGTAGATTTCTCCAGCAAATTGGTGCGAGCATCCACCACCCAAAAAATGTTGATGCCGAACTTCCATCGCGTACTGGGAATGTATTGTCTGAATGTGCAATTTGCTCGACCAACTCTACCTCGTGTGGTTATCAATTGGTCTTTAGTCAGGAATATGTTGAATTCAGCATTATTTCGGATCAGCAATAACAGCATAACAGTAACTAGTGTCGTTACAGTAGCTGATCTAGTCTTATCCACCATAGAACAACCTCCTTCCCTTCTTATGTTAGAAAGATTCTCAATAATCTATTGGCTAACATTAATTTCAGCGTCAGGCTGGTTGCTATCACTCTGTTACTTTTGAATATATTGACAATCAGTCAGTCCTTACACTCGCCAAAAGATCATTTGTCGAAGTCCTCCTTGGTACAATAATGAACTAAGAAGATTGCGCAGCCTTAGAAAAAAACATTAGTAAACATTTCTAAAAACTCAGTTGGAATTAGATTACTCTAAATATATGGACATCTATAACAATTTTAAGGGTTTATCTCAAGAACTGTATAATAATGACATCAATCAAATGCCATCCAACATTATCTTACATCAGAAATCTGATGGACCTCCTTCCACCTTAAAGTACAATAGTTATTCATCAAATGACCCAAGAGCTATTATCAACAAGTTCGCAGAATTATTTAGTTCGTATATTTCATCCAGATTGATTAAAACCCTGTGGTTGGGAAAATTACAAAGTTAAAAGATGATTTTTCATGCGGCCATGAAGGTTTGCCATCCATAATCTTAAAAGAATGCAGTGGTAGTCTGACTTAGTCACTTACGGCCGTTATTCATCTGGAAAGTCTTTCCTATTCATAAGAAGAGATCAAATATATCGAATGTCATGGAAACAGAGAATGAAGTAGATGCGCAGTTATCATAGATTTTAGTAAGTCATTCGACAGGTTTTCCCATAAAAACATTATATTTAAGCTCAGAACCATAGGGTTTCCATCGCAACTTCTCCTGTTGCTCATATCTCAGAGACAGAAAGCATCAGTTGATCTTCAGACCATCAATATCATCTGTTTTCACAGCCACATCCGGAGCGGCCCAGGGTATAGCCATTTGCAGCCCAATCTCTTCATTCTATCTATTAACGGCGCTACTGGTGTTATTAAAAGATATGAAGATTTATAAATCAATCTCAATCCCATTGAGTCGAATTTATTAGTTACATTGTTAAGCGCTGGTCTAAAGAATTTTACGATCCTTTTGCAACCAATGCTCTCTACATAATCTTTATTCGCCCCTGCTGGGGTATGCTAGTCAGGTGTGGTTTCCTTATCATGTAATACACATAAAAGGAAGATTTTTTCTTCTAAGCGCTGAATTGTTACGGTATCGATTTGTCGGTATCGATTTGTCTGTTCTGATTGGTAAAATAAATTTAATCGTCAATTTTCGTGCGCTAGGAACAGTACCTGCCGTCAGAATCACACATCACAGAACGGGCCTTGCGATTTTTTTTTTTACTTTAACATTAGTAAATTGTCTTTAAAAAAAATGTTTACCCTACATTAAGCGATGATCTTGGTCATCTATAATTTTTATTTAAATATAGTCAAATCTTTTTTTGTGCGGTAATAGGGACCACATAAAAAACGCATAAAAAAAATCTTCAGAATTTCACGAGTAGGTATAAAAAATTTGTTGCATTATAGTCCCCTCCAATTAAAAAGACACTTCCTAGTATTTTAAGAAGATTAGTATAATCTACTTGTTTGAGATTGTATCTTAAAGGGTAGTATATTGCTGAGATTCTACAAGTTTTACTATTATTTTATTTTGATTGTTGTGACTTGCATGGAAAGCTTCTCGACTTTAAGTTCTTCGTCTGTAGTGAGAAAAAGCAACATCGAAACTTCGCTATATTTAATAAATCCGGCCAAATTCTTGGATATGCAGATGATATCGTGCTTCTTGGCCGAAGACCTAGCGATATCAAGGACAGTTTCATACCGCTCGATCGCTGCGCAAGAAGACTTGGTTTGGAGGTGAACAGCAGTAAAACCAAATATCTAACAACACCCAGGAACATCTCTAGTGCAAATCTCGGAATTGGCGACCACAATTTTGATGGTGTCGAAAACTTTAAATACCTCGGGTCAGTCATAACATCATTGAATGAAATGCAGGCAGAAATAAAAGCCCGAATCGCTGCCGGACAACGAGTTTTCTACGCCCAATCAAGATTATTGCGTTCGAAACATCTATCGCAGTCGTGCAAGCTCGCACTTTACAAAGCACTAATAAGACCTGTGCTGACTTTCGGAAGCGAGAGCTGGACCATGACCTCTAATGATTGTAGATTGTTATCTACATTCGAAAGGAAGGTCATCCGTTCAATTTTTGGTCCAATTAAAGTTGCGAACAACGAATATCGGATTCGTATGAATCACGAAATAAAGCAACTCCTCGGAGGCAGCGATATCATCGGATTCATTAAATCCAATCGAGTGAGATGGCTCGGCCACGTTACAAGGTCCCCACAACAACGGATGATTAATAAAGTGTTTCACCAACAACCAGCCGGAGTACGTCGTAGAGGAAGACCCCGACTACGCTGGCGTGACGACATTGAACAAGATCTGCAAGCATTAGGATGTCGAAACTGGAGGACGAGAGCAATGGATCGTGATGGATGGAGGGCCATTGTGCGGGCGGCGAAATCCCTTCATGGGATGTGAAAGCCAGAGAGAGAGAGAGAGTATAAAAAATTATTTCGCAACACATAAAAAAAGATTTTTTTATGCGGTGAATCACTTATGCCAGACAGGATATCACAGAAACCATATTTTTCTTCGTTTCTTTCCCCGTTTACCTCTGATACCGGTTTTAATTGCGACTTAAACAAATTTTCCGTGCTACCTCACTAACACAAACATAAATGAAATAAAAAATATTTCAAAGGCATTTTTGACTCATTTCAGTTTAAATTTTATTTTCGAGAGAGCAGAACAAAACAAAATAAAACACACATACATATATACATTATCTATTACCACTAGTTGGCCTTGAAAAATTAATCAAAAAACGAAAAATCTCGTGTGGCATCAGCCAATGGGGACGGCATAAAAAAAGTTTCACGTAGTAAAAACTCAAAACATTACGCAACCTGACGCAATACTTACGCAATGTGATGAAATATAAAAAATCGAAAAAAAAAAACAAAATGGCCACCAACGTCAATTATGTTCTAATTTGATTGAAATTTTGAAAGAACTTAAGTAGATTGTACTGAATAAATTATTTACATACCGCACAAAAACAGGTTTGAATGTATTTCCATTGTTAAACAATACACAAACATTAAATTTTCAACTTTTGTTTTTAAAGTTTTACTTATTTATTGTTTTTTATTTCAATTTTCCCACTATTGGCGTTTCCCATTTTCCAATCTGGCCTGAGATTTTTACGCCATTCTCACGAATTTCTCATGAGAATTTGTTTGGTAAACGTATACAAATTCACATGAGAATAGCGTACAAAATCCCACTGCTGATGAGAACCATCTGACAATTTTCTCTTACCTTGCTACTTTGGTGTGTCATTCGTTTACTGGGGGGTGAAAATAACCGGAATTTATATTTATAGCGGGTATGCTCCCCCGAAAAGCTATCGTCATGTCGACCAACTGATAGCTAAAAACAGCAGGCAACTTTTCAGAAACGATCATCTGCAATAAATTTGATGAAGGGTTCGAAAAAGCTGGAAATCTTACAGTACCAATATGGTTTCAGAAAAGCTCCCTCACTCAAATGGAATATAAAAAATGCTGAGCATTTTCGTTCACTTAAGATAGTTATAATTTATGAATAGTACTGTTGGAACTTTATAAGAACTTCATCGTCTAACAGGGTCGGCAGTGTTAATTCGTTTATATTCGTATTACTCAGTTACTTTCTTTCTCTTTTCCACATGACGGCCATAAACACTGGCAGTTTAAGGCTTCGAACTTACCATGTATAGAGATTACTTGGCCTTTCGACCTTATAAATAGTTTTGAGTTTTTCTTTAATATCAGGAATGACGTCAAATAAGTGTCCTACCATTGAACGATTTATCCCAACTTACTTACCATCATTTTTTCTTAGGTGGCACAAGTGCGCTCTCTTTTTGATTAGAATATCCACTAGGAGTATGAAGAAACTGAAACTTTTAGAAACTGATATAATTTCATCGAAGTCATTAATTATGCTTGTGTTAAACACGATATTTCCGACCTCAGGGCCTATAATAGGACATGTCTTTTACTACGGCAGATCGATTATTGAAGTATCTCCTGCAAACATTTTGAGAGGTTATAAACAGATAAACGTGCAATGACACTAGGCCAAGTGAGGTTATCAAATGCTCCGGTAATGTTCTGGGACGTTTGACTTCCTTGATTTTATTGGTAAACGCTTCCGTTGACAGGCTGGAGTCGTTTTCTCTTGTTGAGATAATTATCCGTTCTGCCTTTGCCTTATTGTGCCAACGCTTTCTGGTCTTACGTTATACCGACTGTACGCCACTATTCTTCAGTGTTTAATTTGAGATAGTCGTTGCACTAAATGAGAGATATGTCGAAATTACTTTCACAGACCGGTTCATTGGATTATACCATATACCATACAAGGGCTTCCGTAAAAGTTTTTATAAAAAGTAATAAAAAAATAAAAAATTTCAACAAAAATTGCCAAAATATGTATTCGCGTTTAAGATCTATACACCGTTTGAGCATACGCTCAAACCATTTATCGAAACACTTTTGCCAGTCCGAAGATGATAGCTCCAAAACATGGCTTTTGAACGCTTCAATCGTTTCTTCAGGCGATAAAAATCATTGTCTGCGCAATTTATCTTTGATTGTTGGGAACAGGAAGAAATCATTGGATGCCAAGTCGGGGCTGTAAGGCGGATGACTCGGCGGATGGTTTCTCTTAATTTGTTGAAAACCTCGGGCAAACAAATAGTCGAATACCAACTGAATTTGTTACGATTCCCAGGTCATACCATTAATTTTTTTTTACTGTTTCGTTTTCAAATTATTAATTTCTTTGTGATTGTTTGAAAAATACCTTTTACTGATGGCATTGCCATCTGTGTTGTGTCATTGGTGTTACATTGGGGATATTAATGCTCTGTATTAGGTTGGGCATTAATATTTTGTATTGCGTAAACGTCAAATGATTTTGAGAGTGAGACCAATCTGTACCCGTACTCGTGTGTACGAGCGACTGAGATATAGAGGATTATTTTTGTTTTTTCTTGTTTTGGTGCGTGCAGCTGAAGCGGGTGAGAGGGAGTATGCAAGTGACGCGTGCGAAAACACAACAAAAATATTCTTTTATATTTTTTCATATGGTTCCAGAATTTTTTTTTTTTGATAGTCTCATTTTGTTTGTATAATAAAAAGTCGAGTTGGTAAGGTGATAAAATAAAGTCGACGAAAACTAAAATATTTAAAAGACATAAATTCTTAAAAGTTTGAAGTTTAATTTGTAAATTTCTTTTTTTATTGGAAAATTCATGACAAAACTTATAGTATCAGAAAATACATAACAGTGTTCGGTTATTTGTTAATACAAAATAAAAAAATGTTTTTATGAAGAAAGAGGAGAATAGAAAAGGGTTCAAGTGTTAATTTTTCATGGTTCGTTCATTTTCTAATGAGAAGAAAATGCTGTATATTTTGAGAAAATAATAAAGTTTCCAAAAATACAAAGATCAGTGAGGACAAATCTCTATGAATATAAATATACGAAAGAAAAGTGAAAATACCAAAACCAAAAGGAATACATTAACGACGGTACCATATCACCGAGCATTACGCATTGTTCAACGGGTGACGCATTTTTATAAAGCGAGCACCGTAAATTATTCCGACGTAATTTTCTACGGTTAATGCGACACGCCCAACGCTGGAGAATATACGAATGGCCAATGAAGGGCAGTCGTTTTCATTTATCAAAGGCGGGAGTACGCCCAACATTCCAGTGGGAGACCGGGACTCAAGGTACAAATTTTTTTTTTATTTAAATTTTTGACATCGAAGATGTTTTTGGCGTCGCATTATATAGAAAAAGGCAACGAAATTTTGTCCCAAGAATATGCAACGAAATAAAAAAAATAAATAAAGTAAATACGAGAGAACCAAAACACGCTGGTGTGCCAATTTTGTTTTGTGCTCTCTCTATGCACCTATTTCTCATCTACGATATCAATTAGTGAGCGTAATATAACGGGTGTTTTTTTAAGCCTGATAGAACATGAAATTGTAAAAAATAAAACAAAAAATTAAATTTTTGTGAAAAAATTACTCTGGCAAATCATCATGAATAGACTGACGCTTGAACAACGCTACGAAATTATTAAATTTTACTTTGAAAATCAGTCGTCGATTCGCGCAACTTATAGACGACGTCAATGGAGATTATTACCTCACCATGATCAATGATTTATTGTTTGAAAATATGAATGACATTGATCCAGACAAGATGTGGTTTCACCAGGATGGCGCTACGTATCATACGGCGACGGCAACCATCGACTTATTAAAATGAAAATCTTGCGATAAGTTGATTTCGAGAAATAGACCTGTCACTTGGTCTCCACGGTCATGCGATTTGACGCCTCTCGATTATTTCCTGTGGGGCTACGTGAAGTCACTGGTTTATGCTGATAAACCAGCAACAACTGACGCCTTGGAGGCCAGCATTGTTCGTGTTATTCGTGACATACGGCCAGCAGTGCCCGAAATCATTTTCAAATAGTAATGCCATGCCATGTATTGATCTTTCAAACAAAAACCAAAAAATAAAGTAACTACGAGAGAACCAAAACACGCTGGTGCGCCGAAAATTAATTTTTGGGCTCAAACTTTTTTATTTTTTATTTTTACTTCTAAATACAAGTACTCTAGCCCAAAACAAATCAGTAGGCTTAACCTTTTTTATTTAGGCATTAAGCAAAATTTCAAGCCCCATCTTCGATGTTTAAATTTTAGCCTTAGGCTCAAACTTGGGGTTTTTGATTTTCCATTTTTCAATTTTTTTTTTCAATTTTTTCTGTTCATTTTTTTCTAATTTTATTATTTCGATTTTACCTGGTTATTTTATTTTATTTTTATTTTTTGGGGTTTGTTCAATGAATAAAATGGATTACTAAATTTTATACGGGTCGGTATGTTGGGAGGGGATTCGCATTTCGTGCCAGTGCCATATTTACAGGCTGGGCTTGCCACTCCCATTCATCCCCTTTCCAGGACATCCACATGGTCGGAGTGGTGAGTCCAGCGTATGTGTCGTCCATTCGGGGGCGACCATAAAATTCACTCGGTCTCCCTGTGGCACTCCGGTAGTTTCGAGCTGTCGGTGTGTGTTGTGGGGGATTCGCTGGAGGTCTCTCCGGTTGAAGAGGCCTGGTCTGATGAGACGTCCCTACTCTTTTATGCTGCTTCGCTGTGGCTGGGCATCAGCTTCTAGGGGTCGATGTATCATTCGGAGGGTCTCTTCAACAGACTGAGTACTTGTCACTCGGAAATATCCGGTCGCCGCCGGATGAACACACCCGGTTATCATTCATTTTATTACGTTCCTTAAGTTTCGTTCAACAAATTCTGGTGTCTTTAATTTAACTTAAGTGTGGTTTTAATTAGTTTTTGATTTTTTCTGTTCCACGGTATAGGCCAGGAGCACGCAAGCCTCTATTTTTCCATGACCCTAGCCATTATCCTGAGATCTAGCCGGAAGCGTGCTTAGTTGACAACTGCGGGTTGGCTGAGAGCCATCCGTAACAAATTGACTGTCTTTTTATTTTCGAGATCCACAGTAGCCACATGACCGGTTTTCGTAAAGAAACAAGCTACCATGTGGAATCCAACGTACACATAGCTTCCGCGCTTTTAAATGTTCATGTAAGATCGTATGTACGCTGATGTTACTAATGCTTTGTTATAGCATCGGGAAAAATTACCATGGTATTGATAAATAACCATGCTGTACACCAATGAAATCAAAATATAAAAACTCCGCCTACTTTTTTCATACTCGGGTTGAAATATTTCTTACTTCAATACCATGGTGCAAATACCATGCTATTTTCCCGATGTTAGGCATGCCTCGATTTAACGATTAGTCAAATGACGATCGTCTTCAATCAGTTACAGCGTCCATGTTTTCTTGCACAACAGCTGTTTTCGGACGACCTTCACGAGGCTCGTCTTTGAGTGAACGTCGGTCGCGTTTAAATTCATTGTATCAATTATAAACACTAGCCAAGGATGGTGCTTCGTCGCCAAAAGTCGAATGAAGTGATTCGAAGCACTGTTGTTGCGTTAGCCCCATTCGAAAATCGTAAAAATCATCACACGAAAATTTTCACGCGATAATTCCATTTTTTCACTGAATTTAATTTTTCAAGTAAATAAAAAACAACGTTGCGATGCGAACTGACAGATGACTTCTGAGAAACGTAACCTCCAAAAATGTTACACTTTCTGACTAACATAAAGATTTGCATCGGAAAACACTAGTATTACAATTTTATACCATACCGTATACTAACAACGTCAAATTCATTGAACAGTGAACTTTTTTGTGTAGGCTGTTCAATAATTTGAAACTGATTTGGCCAATCAATTTTATGCGCACAACCACGCGAATATCCGTAATGATAAAATGTTAACATTTCTATTTTTGAAATAAAATTTACAGTGAAATGGTCGCCAAATTACTCCTTATGAATAAGTAATAAATTTGATTGCCATGCGCCTAACTGCATCCTCTATATTGGAACACCTCCGCATACAGTAATCAAGATTATAACAGAAATCGTAAACATAAGAGAATATTACGGGATTGAATTTAATCGGCATACCTGCTGCGTGAATCAAACCTTGCAAATTATATTCTGCCATAATGGCATCCTCGTACATATATAAGAGATACGTAGATATAATGGGTACAAACAAGGATGTAATGTAAACATTTAATTTTAGGAGAGAGGATATAAATTTTGAATTTCTAGGAAAATAAAAAATTTGCGATTCACGGAAATATTTTTTCTTCGAATGTTCTGAGATACAGTTTTAGTCGCAGAAGGTTTATTTTTTTTTTTTTGATTTTACCCCAAATTCGTTAAAGTCAATAAATGATAATGTAGCAGATTTTCATATTACTTATTATTATTTTTTTTTTTGGAAAATAAAAATCAATTTTCAACCAAAATTGTCAGAAAATATTTTTATGTGTAGTAAAGCGCGCGGTATTCTTTTCGTAAATTTTGATTATGTTTGGTGTTTATGTTGCAGAATTCGATTGATTAACGATGTCTTGTTTAATATTATAGACTAAATATAAAATTAATTGGTTACCAAACGTAATTTTGTGGGATTTAACATTTTTATTAAAATCCTATACACACACACAATTAAACGTATCTCAATATAATAATATTATTTTGCGTAAAGCTCGAGAAAAGATGTTTTTCACAAAAAATAAAATAATATTTTTCCTGGTAAATTAAATAATTATATTTTCTTCTTATTACTTTTTGGTTCGATTTTCCATTCATTTCCCATCTTTATATAAATCTACATACGATGTTTTATAATGATGTTCAAAAATTACCACGCGCAATCTCCCGCAATGATCAACAAGAAGCTAAAGGGTGCGTAATTTTATATTGCTACACCGCCGCCTTCGATAAAAGACTCCGAATAAACGTATGTCTATTTTTGAAATTCATTAAAGTAATCTGTCTTCTTAAATTAACAATTTATAGATTTACACACATGTCGTTTTATATAGACGTACGGCGGAAACTTAATTCGGATTATTGTGACGTCATTGAGTTAACAATACAAAATAACAAATTACATAATTTTAGCCTTAAAGCCTAACAAGAAATATCGCGTTTCAAAAGTCAGGCGCTTAGTTACTTCTTTCTTAAAACACACAAACCTCACGTCAAGCAACCTTTATTACAGTTAATGCAAAGTTGGATGATCACGTGGGAACGCAAAGAAGAATACGCAAAAAACGGAACAAAATGGAAGCACCGACAGCCCCCCCCCCCCCACCACTGTAATACTGGCATGCCTCATCCAGCAGATCTGAGAGCTGATTAGAATTCAATGGAGTAAGCAATCATTAGTTTGAATATGAAAACTGATTATTTGGTGCCTCAGAAATGGGGCGGCCAAAACCCTACGGATTTCTTACAGATTTCGGAGAAGCTGTTTTAGAACATAAGACTACTAGAAATTGTTTTATTTATTTCTATTTATGATTAATCTAAAACTAATTTACTTCTATTTTGTAAAAAGTACAATATTGGCTTTATTAGGTGTCAGTAACCGGGCAAAGGATCACACAACTAACTCTTCTTTCTTGCTCTTCTGTTTTGTTAAATGGAAAAGGATTCACGTTGAAGCCAGTTCATCTTTATGATCGGCAAACTCGGGAGCTATCATTTGGTCATTGTGACGTTTGAAGCTTTCACACTCTTGAATTTCGTTTCTATCTAATAGTTATACTTTGTTCTAGCACGAATTTCTATCTAGTGCTGAAAGTGTCTCCCACACAGAGAAAAAAGTGACCCCTAAAATCAATAAAATTTTCCTCTTAAATATAAAAATGTGTAAACCCGTTAAATCCTTATAGTAAAACCAAATATTAAATAGTATCAATATAGGACACTGCCTTGTAAAATCGTGTTCCAAAACATTTTTCTATAAGCTAAGAGTGAAGTTAGGTGTTTTAGTATAAGTTCGAAAAAAATTCGAAAATCAACACAGCTAGAGCAAAAAACTGTGTGTAGGTAAAAAAATAGTAAATAAGTACTGTCATTGTCATGTCAAAAACGTTCTCAATTAATTTTTAGTGGTCTTATAGTCTGTGAAAATGCTAGAAAGATGCTAGAATACATAAATAATAAATGGTGATACAGACGAATGCAATGTGAGTATATCGTCAATTTTACAGATACATTTAAGTATTAATTATTGTTCTTAATATTCTATTTCAGGCGGGGGAAAGTTGGAAAAGTTACCGAATTCAATCATCTACGACATCAAAATTCTCTCTGAAAAATCGATGTTTAATGCTTCCGAAGGAGAGGATCCTGAAACGCCGCTTAATATAGATGATAAGCTTAAGCTACTCACAGATAATAGCTTGTTGAAGTCCGTCCAGGATCAATTAGAGAAAAATCTTGAAAAGTTAGCCAAAGAAAAGGATGCTTATTCTCCCGTTATATTGTTCAGCTGTAGCGCTGACACTATTGCACCTAATGAAAATCTGTCCTGTTCAGTGAATATGGAAAGTACCCAATCAGCTAGCCTAGCCGCTCGAATTATATAAAAATCCTAGAACAATACGTAAATATTTTTGAACAAATTCCGTTACGTTTATTAAGAACGTTGAAACGTTTTCAAGTTGAGACATTCCAACAATTAAAAAAGACTCGTTTAGACTTGAAATCCAAACTGCAGATTAGCGAAAAAATCTTAAGAAATATTAAAACGAAAGGAACCTTGAGTAAAGATGTACAAAAGTCAACCACCGAACTTTTAAATTTGGATTATTCAGCTGAAATGGCGTCAATATAAGATGAACAGGAATGTGCTAAGGTAAACGGCTATAATACTGACATAGGCGGTATTACTGACATAAATTGCATATCTTTTAATTTTTAAGAGAATTACTCAATATACATACAATTTTTTTCTTTAAATACAATCATGAATAAGTCTGTTTCATCCTGTTCTAATATTCGTGTAAGTGTTGGTATAAAATTAAGTAATAATCAGTTCCAATTTAACAACGGTCGTGAATACATCTAGTTATTGCACATTTGTTAAAATTTTGCCTTAAATTTTAGAACTTCATATTTTAGTAATATTTATCATGTAAGTCATTTTTAATTATTAATTATTATTGTAATATGTTCTTTGGTTATTGATTTTTGATTATTTAAGTGTGTTTCAGTGAAACAAGTGAAACTATATATAAATATTTGTTAAATTAGTTATGTCAGAATTAGATACAAATGAAAAACGGCATTGTTCCTTTTACTGACACATGTGTCAGTAATCGGTCAACAACTGCTATTTTTATATCTTATTTTATAAAAAGGGTATCTAACATTTCTTTATACCGTTTTTACATTACATTTCTAATTGAACATACCATTTAACTGTCCTAATTCTGACACTAATATATAAAGATATTTTTAGTATAAATAAATAAAAAAGCGACTGTCAGTAATAAGTCCACACATATATCAGTATAGCCTCCTTTCTATGTCAGTATAACGATAAATTTATTATTTTTATTTATTTAATTTTAACTATTTTGTATATAATTTAAACACTTATTTAATAATTCAATTGTTTTAAAATTATTCACTCAAAACTTATCTCAAAACTGACAACAACTTTTCGGAACATTTAAATATAATAAATCTTCTTAAAATTATGTGTCAGTATTATATACCAAACTGTCAGTAAAGGATTATTATAAATTTTAGTTAGAATGACAACGAAATTGAAGCGTCTGCAATATAGCCGGGATGACCTGAATACTGCACTTCAAGATATGGCAAACGGGATGACAATATACGCAACAAGCCACAAATATAAAATCCCACGAACGACATTGTTATACAAAGCAAGAGGTGTATATGCGTTAAATGCAACGATAGGCCACCCAACTATTTTATCTAGTAAGGAAGAAGCAAACATAAAAGATTGGATTATTTACATTGGGAAAGCGGGATTTCCTGCAACAAAAGATCAGCTACTGGATAGTGTGCAGCTGTTACTTAAAAACCTAAACCGGAAAAACAATTTTAAGGATGGTAGGCCCGGTAGACGGTGGTATGAAGGTTTTTTGAGGAGAAACCCCGATATATCTGAACGAGTCTCTCAGAATTTAATTAAAAGTCGTGCCAATATTACGGAAGAAAATATACGCGACTGGTTTCAGCAAATTAATCGGTATATTTCCGAAAACAACTTTACTGAAATCATGACCGACCCGACGCGTATATTTAATTGTGATGAGAGCGCATTTTTATTAGCTCCAAAAGAAAATTGCGTTTTAGCAGCAAAGGGTGAGAAAGCTGTATACAATTTTTGTAATAATGATGAGAAAGAATGTCTTACAACACTCATCATGATAAATGCGTCAGGGAATATTTCACCACCAATGGTCGTATTTAAGTACAAAAGAATGCCGTTTGTTTTAGGCCGCAAAATGCCAAACGGCTGGGGTATGGGCTGCTCCGATTCTGGTTGGATGACTGGCGAGGTCTTCTACGAATATGTCGCGAATGTATTTTTACCGTGGCTGAAACAAAGCGGAGCCAACTTCCCTGTCATACTATTTTTAGATGGACATGTATCTCATCTGTCTTTAGCATTAAGTGAGTTTTGCAAAGAACATAAAATTATATTAATAGCGCTTTATCCGAATGCTACTCACCTCTTGCAACCATTAGATGTTGGCGTTTTTCGGCCTCTTAAGATTGAGTGGAAGAAGGCTGTTCATAAATGGAAGCTTGAAAATCAAGGGAAAAAACTGAAAAAAGAAGACTTTGCTCCTTTATTGGCAACAATTTTACCTACGGCTGCTAATGCGACTACTATTCAAAATGCGTTTCGGACATGTGGCATATATCCCTTTTGTGCCGATGCTGTGAATTATAGAAAAATGTTGAAAAACCAGGAAATCATCACATCAACACCTATTACGAACAACCAAACACGAGAAGGCTCGTTTTTAAAAACATTTGAATCTTTCTTATCGGAACTTCAACTACAATCTTTCAAAAATGCAGAATGTATCTCGCATGTAGCTAAAGAAGATGAAAATTTATTCAAGATGTGGGTCGAAGTAAATCAGAAATATGATCAGCCAAAACGGCTAAATTTTTCTACGGTTAGTGACAGTAATATAAGTTACACACTACACGCTAACACTATTGTTGGTGAGCCTCAACAACAAGAGCAGCCCGTTGCAGTTATTGGCGATAGAATGCTAGAGAACGTCGATTTAAATGCCGCATTTAATAATGAGGTTGATCAATATTGGAATCATTTTGAAGGGATTGGCGACGTAATAACATTATCGGTAGAAACTACTTCAGAAAAAGAAATTGTTGACCTTCCTCTTAATGAAATTCCGGTAAATAGAAACGAAATTCCCAAAGAAGGTACACTTCCAGATCTGGATTTTTATAAAAACGTAGAAACGCCATATAAAAAAAGTTTCTTTTGGCCAGAAGCTAAAGCCAATCCAAATTCTATTAATAAGGTAAGGAAGCGAATTCCAACTGTGATTATTTCATCAAATGAATATATTGAGTATAACAGGAAAAAACAAGAGGAAAAAGATAACGAAATAAAGGGAAAACAGGAACGGAAGCTCAAAAGGCTAGCGAAAAAAAATGTGAACATAAAAACCACCGTAAAAAAAACAAAATCCGGTAATGTGCAGCCTGCCGAAAATACTTCTCCCAACATGTGCCAAGTAAACATTGGTAACTATGTCATAATACGATATGAGGGGGAGTATTTCCCAGGTATTGTTTTAGATACAAAGCTAAATGAAGCTTCGGTAAAAGTTATGGGAATAAGTGGCCCTAATTGGAAATGGCCTGAGAAGGATGATATTCTCTTTTATCCTATTCAAGACATTGTCCAGTGTATTCCTGAACCATCATTATTAAACTCTCGAGGAATTTACTCTGTACCTGAAATACAAAAATATATTTAGATGTTAAGATATACCGATTGGTTTACCTATTTATCCTATATGTATTATTACTTAACTATGTATGTGATAGCCAGAATTAAGTGCTATATTTATTTTATTTATTTTACTTATTGTTTTTACTAATTTGTGATACCAGAATTTAGAATTACATAAATGTACATGATATGTACATGCATATTGTTTTTTATAAGTGCTTATATTAATAAGTATTATAATTTTATTTTCATTTTTTAAATTATACTTTCTTAATTTCTAAATATTTTTTTTTTTTTAAATAAATAGCTAAGTAAGAGGAGTATTTACGTTTTATTTCACGTTTTCCGGAAAATATAGGTATGCACTTACCTCACATAAAAATATGTCAGTATTAGAAACCAAAAATGTCAGTAATGGACTCAACAAATTTCCGATAGATCAGTATTAGGTACACTTTTCCGTTTTCATCAAATATTTAAAGTTGTGAAAGAAATTTTCTTTTAATTTAAATGTTCTTTTCTCTAAAGTAATCTTAAATAAATTGACAATTTAGAAAACCCGCAAACTTTGCAAAAAGTGTAAGTTGTATATTTAATAAGGAATATCAAACATGGATTTGTCGCGGCATATGTCAGTATTATAGCCGTTTACCTTAATAAAAGTTGATGTCGATGACTGCCAGTTGAATATTTGTAACGAAATTAAATCTGCGGATGAGATACATCTGTAAACCATCCCTTTAGCTGGTAACAACTCTACGATTGCAAAAAAATCAAGTTTCGTGTTAAAAAACCATTAGCCAGTACGTTGTCGTTAAACGCAGTGGATTTGAAAGATTTTCACCCCAATTGTAGAAGTCGTCTCACGTCATTTTAGACGACTATAGTCACGTCACTTCATTTTTGCTATTATCGAAGTCGTCTACTACGACTCTAGTCGCATGATACGACAACAGTCACCTAATTTTTTCAAGTGACAAGAATATTTTATGCAAACACGTTAATGATTTTTTTGTAATACAATTTATATTCATTTTGCAAATATTTTACTGTTTTATAGCAAATTCTTTCGAAACAAAATTTTGATCTTAGATCAAAAAAATGATTGGCAATACAATAAATTTGATCGAAATGTCATTGAAATACATGGCATTGCCAGTCATTTTTTTGATCTAAGATCAAAATTTTGTTTCGAAAGAATTTGCTATTAGTAAATACTAGGGTTATCCAGTTCGAGGTTGATAAAGTAGAAATCTGTATACCGACATCTGTCAAAGATAAACGTCAAGTACGCTGTCATTTATTTAGTTGACATTCTGCCATTTAAGAATATGGAGCATTTAACAATCGACCAACGCGTTAAAATTATTAACAGAAAAACAGGCCGTCGATGCTGATTTTTCGAACAAAATTTTCTTCAGTGATGAAGCTCATTTTTCGCTTGGTGGATACGTTAATAAGCAAAACTGTAGAATTTGGGGCTCAGAAAATCCACAATTGATTGTAGAGAAGCCATTACACCCGGAAAAAGTCACTGTTTGGTGCGCATTGTGGTCTGGTGGTGTGATTGGGCCGTATTTTTTTGAGAACAACCATGGACGAACCGTTACCGTCAATTCTGAGCGCTATGGCCGCATGTTAACCGATTATTTTTTTACGAAAATCGAAGATTATGATCTTGACGATATGTGGTTCCAGCAGGATGGAGCAACCAGTCACGTAACACGAGCAAATCGAGATCTTTTGCAAGAGAAATTTCCTGGACGTTTGATTTCGCGATTGGCTGATGTCAATTGGCCTCCAAGATCCTGTGATTTAACGCCTTTGGATTTCTTTTTGTGGGGCTACGCGAAAGATCGTGTTTACGCAAACAATCCTCAAACTCTTGACGAATTGAAAACTAATATTCGTAAGGTAATGGCCGTGATACCGCCCGAAATGTGCCGAAAAGTCATTGAAAATTACCTCAAAAGAATCAAGGCCTGTAAGAAGTCCCGTGGAGGACATTTGAATGATATCTTGTTTAACTAAAATGGCAAGGATCAATCTGTAAAATGAAATAAAAATTACAATACATTCCGAATATTATGTGTGTTTTTTTTAAGTTTACTTTATCAACCTCGAATTGGATAACCCTATATATAAGGTAAATTTATCATTCAATAATCGAAAGGTTTTGTTGAAAATTTGGAATTTTTAATTACGATGGAAAACATCATGGATATTTTGCCTTCATCATAAATTACTGTATGGTTTCTGGAAATTAATTAAATAATTAGATTTTAGTTACCTATTTTCAATTTTTGTGGTTTTTACAATAAAATATTCATAATATTTTGATTTTTGACGTCGAATGGCTTGTCAAATTTGAGGAAATTATAAGCGCTGCCCGATATTTCTATTGTAGTATGCGTGTCGTTTAAAACGACTTCAACAATACCAATTTTGGGACGACGTGACACGACTGTAGTCACGTCACTTGAAGTGAGACGACTTCGACAATTGGGGTGTTTGATCCAAATTACATAAGTGATGAGATTAACCTCGACGATTCTTACATGATAAGGAACACCATTATCTAATTTCATGAATAAATGATAATTAAAACACTTTTTTAACCAACATTATTTTATTTATTTATTATTTATTGATAAACAAAAATCGTAAACTTTTTGACAATTTCATTTTATTTCGAATATCTTTTCGAAGTTCGAAAAAACGACAAAAGCGACAACGTGACAAAAAATCTAATTACGGCGATAAGCTAAGAGAAAAAAAGAACACGAACGTCGTATATATAAGTTATTTAATATATGGTAAAACCTTTTAAAATGAATAACAGCGCATCTCCAATAGAATTCCTTTAACTGTTTCCTTACATAAAAGTATGAAAAAAAAACTTGAGACATTTTTTTTTCTCAAGTTTTTTTTCATACTATCTGTAAGGAAAAAGTTAAAGGAACTCTATTGGGGATGCGCTGTAAGTCTCCTCTAAATTTAAAACCGCATTTCATTTTATTTTTTAATATGATCTGTAATTAAATTTAAAATGATGTTCCTTTTAATATTCTTCATTGTTTGGAAAACTCTTTTATTTTAAATTTTAATAATTTTATTTTAAAACCGTTATCCTATGCACGTAATTTTATTCATTTTTATTTTTGTGTTTTCGTATATTTAGAAGTGGCGGAAAAGAGATATGTACAATGCTAAAATGAGACCAATGTATTTAACTTCGTTTTTTGTAACAATAAATTACTTTGTTCGCACATTCGAGATCAACAGACGGCTTTGAGTTTATCTAAACAGTTTTGAGGATTTATTGTATTAAATATCAAACATATTTAAAACAATCTTAGTACTAAATTGTAGTACTAATAGTACTAAATTGAAACATTCTATAATAACATGAATAGTCCAATTATTTAATAGTTAGGCTGTGGGCCAATTCTCAGGTAAATCGATTAGTACAGTAAATTGAAATTTTAGTACAAATTACTTTTCAAATCGTACCAATTCTCTAGTAAATAAAATTAGGTAAATGCGGCTTAAAGGGACACATTGTTTCTAGGAATATACAAAAATTGGTATGTAGGTACACGAACTAATGTCATAAATTTTATTGTCGTTGTTCCAATTGATCGTATTGTTTATACGAATAAATTTAAATTGTATATTTTCGCAAATTTGTTGAGTAATATACACAATAAACTATTTGAAAAAATAAATGAAAATTTTAATATATAAAACTGTGTTCATAAATATCGAAGCGCATTTTTATTCCATGGGAAATGCTAGTGAATATAAAAAAATTATGTCTAGAAACATGGCCGACATATTTTCATGAATTGTTTAGCAAAAACAAAAACCACTACTATTTACCTTTTGTGTCTTCGCTTTACCCTACTTTTTAGTACGGTATTTCAATTTACCGCATACACTGTTAAAAACGGCTTTTACCCTAGATTTACCTTAGAATTGGCCCGCAGCCTTAGTGTATAATAGAAAATGGAGGAAGAAAATTGTGAGGTGGGTGAATTTGAGAACATTTCTTTAATTAACATCAGTGAAAATGATGAAATTAGCGAAATTCTTCGAATCTGGTCGCTGTCCGAGTGAACAATTAGTGTCATCAAATTACACGGCATAACAAAACTAATACATTTAGAAGCAATAGAACTTGAAAACATTTCTGTAATATTTGAAAAGCAATGGACCACATTTTTTTGGTGTTCAGTTGCTTTTTACCAAAAAAACTGAAGTAGTGGCGCATTGAACAGGTAAATGCTAAATTCTAAAGAGTGGTTTTCGGTATCAATTTTCATTTTAAATTGTTATATGTTGCGATAATTTAGTTTGGTTGATTAAAATAATATGGAAATGTGCTTCCAATTCAGCAAATTGGAAACAACTGGAACCCTATTTTACAACCACAAATAAAGTAGGGTTAGTTAATAAAATATTTTAAGGTTAGGTCGACATCTAAATTATTATTTTTTAAATTATTCATTAAATTTAAATTTAAGGGAAAGCCAATGTTATGTGATGCCGACACAGTGACCACAGCTACGAACAGCAAGATTTTAGAATGGTTGGAAAAAATATCAAACGCCATTAGTGCACAAATATCTCAATGTTCCACACCAATGAGCATACCTGAAAATTCATATCCATCGAACGTCTCAGAGTTTGAAGAAGTTTTAAAATCAACGGTAAAGGGTGGACACGTTTTAGATTATTATGCAACTCACGATCGCTTTAACAATACACAACAAAAACAATTAGTTCATTGTATAGTTGATACTTGGCCTTTGAACCATTTAAAAATTACTTACACCGATAGGAAACGATGGGCCGAACATATAGAACAGTTGTTCTCAAATGAAAAATCGGTAAGATTTTTATACTATACAATTACAAAATGAGGAACAAATTTCGTGTCTCGAAAACCAGGTCAAAGGAATCCTTCAGAAAAATTAGTTTCGCGGTGGAGCAATATGTCACATAATAAACCTGCTTCTAAAAAATTATGTCTTCGGTTAAGAACACAAAAATTATGGATACCGACATTTCTGATCAAGGGACGCTTTATTGTTATAAAATATTTATGTTATTATAACAAATAAAAATTATAAATTATTTTCAGAACTTACAGAATTGAAATTTTGGATACAAAACCTCATGGGATCAAGTGGTTAATAACTGGCGACGTACATCAAAATATCGGACTAATCAGCTCCAGAATGAGGAAACTTTGTTAAATAGTCTATTATTAGAATGGCCATTTTATACAAATCGTGACAGAGACCAATTAATTGACATTTATTTCAATACAATGCATCCAGGGAAGCAGTTTAATTTATTAAACAACTCACAAGTTTTATATCAAAAATAATGGGTTGCTTCGAGGAAGAAATTAAAGATAAAATGTCTCTCGAAATGATAACACCCACTTTAATATTGGTTTTATTATTATTTGACAGATTCTAGAGATTGTATTGCAGTTACATGCGGTCCTTCAGCCGCCGAGAATCAGTCGCAATTTCAAACCCAACCATCTTAGATGGGCAACAAGATTTCATGATATACATGTAAGGAATCTAAGTGAATTGCAATTAACCGTGGAAAAATTGTCAAAAAATGCTGAAGAAAATAATTGCGTTTAACCAACGTTAATAGCAATCGGCACGCAATTGGAAAAACTTGACCATTTTTATGTTTATGGCGAGAGGATACAGTACAAACCAACGACGTTCGTAAAAGGTAATTAAATTGGTTATTGTCACTGTTATTAAATTGTGCTATGTCTTTAAAACTTTTTACTAAAAAAAGGTAAATTAGTGTGGTTGTTCCTTGAATAATATTTCTTCCAATTAAAATCTGAAGAATAATAACTCGAGCAATTAATTCAAACTTATTTATAAAACACCTAAAAACATTTTATAGAATACCTAATATATATAAATTCGTATGTCATCAAGTTGATTGTTCGCAAAATTTTCAAAATATTCATGCATTTAAAAAACACTTAAACAAACACGAACATATTAAAAATCCTATTTTTTTAAATACCATCCACTTCAATTTGTCAACAACCAGTGAATTATGTATTGATAGGACCGTATGACAACGGACCGTGTGACTGAAAATCAGTCTATTTCAAGTTTATATACATATAACCATGAAAATCCTGAGTTTACCACCAGACATAGTCAACTCGACATTTTTAAAGTTTCTGTTCCTGTTAATTCTTTTAAAACTACATCAGAGATCAGAATTGTCACGCAAAATTATTCAAAATTTAATTACTGAGTTTATAATGAAATCTATATATGTTAAATTATCTGAAAATATACATTTAAATACTGATGTCACTCAAACATTACTTAATCCATTCGACCAATTAAATACGGAATATAAATTGTTAAGTTTCCTTGAAAATTCTGGAATATATAGTCCTCCGATACCATTTGTTATTGATTACAGTCTTGCAGAAGTAGCTGCTCAATACACTCCAACACTATTACCATGTGAAACGGCAGGTTGCCTCTTAGATATAAAATTTCACAAATGAAGTGGGTCCCATTTGTTTGGGATATCCATATGAATGGGTAAATGAGTGAGTGAATGTGGGAGGAGGACGGGGGCGTGGGGGCGGGGTGCTCCGTGAGCCAATGGGCTGGATTAAGGTGTTACGCGACCCGTGCTGATGATCGGCTAGACTGGGGGCCCATTTAACAAAGCAAAGTCTTGAACGGAGCCCGCTGGATACCTATGGCGACCTCCAGTTGTATTTACCCTTGCCTGCGTAGACGGATCTCTGCGTAGATCGACCTATATTTCTCCGATACTCGTGGGAAATCATGGAAAATAAAAAAGAAAAGAAAAATAAAGGGACCGGCACCCTTCAAAAACCGGAAGCAGGGAGCATCTCTAACCGAGAAGATGGGGCTCCATCATCAGGGGCAAGGTTAAGCGACACTTTGGCGTCAAACCCAGGTGGAAGCGGAACCGCCAAAGGGGGGATTGAGGGATATCCCTCCGGCGAAGCGTCGATACAGGGAGAGACGGTCGGCGTTCAAAATTCTAGAAAAACTGGCTGCGACCCCTGAGGGGCAGCTTACAGTAGAACAGCGAGAATCTGTGGCATGTGCTAAACAAATTGTCGGCTGTGATAGCTCGGAAAGGGTCCTTGTGTCTAAAAGACAGAGGTTCCAAGATGAGCTGGAAACGGGCGACAGCAAGCGGGCCAAGGTTGAAGCAGACAAGACGTCGGGTGCTCAAAGACTGAAGCTATTCAGTGAGATCCTAAAGGGGCACCTGTTGGTGCTAGCCGTCATTGACAGAAGTCAGGAAGATGGGAGCATTACGTCAGAGAAGTGGAGGGTAGTGTATAATGCACTAAACTCCATTTTTCTGCGGATCCTGAGAGAAAATCCGGGATCCCTCCCGTCCTGCAGAAATGCAGGATGGTACCAGGGGCGCGTGAAGTTGACGGCGTGCTCAGACCAGAAAATGGCAGACCTTTATAAAAGAGCGGTGGCCGAAGGAATGGCAGGACGCGAGGCTTGAGGCAGCTTGCAGGGAAGAAATCCCGAGCAGGCCGAGGACACGTTTATCCGAGCCTGATAAGCCAGAAGAGATCCTCGAGATCATTCGGACCAGCAATACCGATCTTCCAACGGAAGACTGGAGGATTGTCAAGCGAGAGGAGACTAAGGGAGGCTTTATATTGGCAATCATGCTGATCAACAAAGAATCCCTGGCTTCCCTTGCAAAATTAAAGGGAGTGATCAACTTTGGGTTCGGGTCGATCACCCTTAAAATATATAAAAAGGACGAGGCCGATGCGACTGCAAAAGACCAGCCTGGGGGTGACGGCAAACGAACCCATCAGGAGACGGTCAAGCGGGCTGAGGACGGCCAGGAGGGTGATGCTTCGGATGTGGGGAGCATTGTAAGGAGAGACAGCCTCCTCTCTCTGGAGCATGATGGGGACATCCTGTCAGGCTCTCGACGAGATGTAGATAGCGGCCGGAATAACGAGCCAGATGACACTATCCCGATGCAGGGAGTGCCTCGGCAGCTCTCGTGCTCAGACTGACTAAGTCAGATGAGGACTTGGTGTTAATCCAAGAGCCTTGGGTTAACAATAACAGGATCTGTGGCCTCAGAATGAAAGGTTATAAATTACTATACTCAAGCAACTCTGAGAAGATCAGACCGTGTATTTTAGCTAAAAATAATTTGAATATTTTTCTTCTAACACAATTTAGTAGCGGGGGCGTTACAGCGGTAAGTGCTGAGGTTGGTTGTGAAAAACTATGGCTAGCCTCACAATATATGGATCGCGAGGAGGCTCCACCGGATAACCTGGGGGAACTGATCCGAGAAGCAGATCAAAGAAGGGTAGGTGTTACACTCGGATGTGATGCACAGACATCAACGAGAGAGATGAGTTATTTTTTGATTATTTATTAAATACCAACCTTTTAATTTGCAATATTGGACGAGAACCGACATTTATTGTTAAAAATCGACAGGAGGTTTTAGATGTGACCTTTGGATCAGAAACAATCTTTCATATGATCAGAGGGTGGAGAGTGGGTGAAGGAGCACTCATTCTCTGATCATCGATATGTAACATATAACCTCGACATTAAACCTGTTACTCGGAAAACCTTCAGGAATCCCAGAAGGACAAACTGGAACAAATATGGGGAGGTGTTGCAGGAACTATTGCCGCTAGAGGTCCCTGGACCTCCGGAGACAGTAGAAGAATTAGATTGCATGGTTGATATTTTCACAAAAGCATGCAATCTTTCATTTAATGCTGCATGCCCCTAATAAAGCCGAGGAGCAGGCAGAAACCGATATGGTGGACCAAGGAGTTGGGAGCCTATCGGAGAGTGTGTAGGACAGCTTTTAATAAAGCTAAGAATACAAGGGAGGGTCAAGATTGGGATTCCTATAAGGAGGACCTAAGAAAGTACAAAAAATAATTGGGGAAGGCACAAAGGGACTCTTGGAGACTCTGTTGTAGGATGGAGGAGGTTTCTGAGACTTCTCGCCTTAGGAAAATTCTAGCTACTAACCCAACCAGTCCTAGTTATTTAATTAGACCGGACGGGTCATGGACAGCTTCAAGTGCGGAATCATTGGAACTCCTCATCGAGACCCATTTCCCGGGAAGCTTTGATGACTCGATGGAGCCGGGAGCTCACCGGGTATCACCTTCAATAGAGATGGAGGGAATCGTGAATAGTGAGAGAATCCGGTGGGCGCTGAATGGTTTTAAGCCTTATAAATCTGCGGGCCCAGATCGGATAATACCAGTAGAAATCCAAAATAACTCGGCAGTCATCCTCCCCTGGCTGTAGGAGATTTTCAGGGGATGTCTGAAACTGGTCTATATTCCTGGCAAATTGACAGAGGTCATAGTGGTCTTTATCCCGAAATCGGGAAAAATCTCACATGCCTATCCAAAGGACCTGAGGCCTAAACTCTATCATACTTTCTGTTGAAACCCTTGCAAAGGCTGGTAGATATAGGTATTCGATCGAAAATTAAGCCCAGGAGTTGGGCAAAGTCAATTTATTCGCAAGAGTTCTGTATGGTAGCATTTCTAGACATTGAGGGTGCAATGTAAAAACGGAGGCGATCATGGGAGGATTGTCATTTTTGAACGTGGAGTACCCCATAAGTAGGTTGATAAATCAGATGCTGGTAAGCAGGATTATTACCTCGAAACTGGGAGAGGCCACTATTAGAAAGCGGGTGGTTAGAGTAACCCCGCAAGGAAGCGCAATTTCCCCCTTTCTTTGGAGTGTTGTGATGAATAGATTGCTCTTGGAACTGGAGAGAGAGGGGATAGGGCTTGTAGCTTATACGGATGATGTAGCGATAGCTGTCTCAGGCAAATATTTGGACACGATTAGGGATGTTATACAGAATGCACTCCTGACCGTTACGAAATGGGCCAGCAAATGTGGAGTAGGGATCAACCGTTCCAAGACAGAGCTGGTACTATTTATTAAGAAATATAAAATTCCGGTAGTTAGCCCCCCTACCGTGAACGGCATTAGACTAGCTTTTGCTGACAGAGCGAGATTTTTGAGCATAATCTTGGACAGTAAGCTCAGCTGGAAGCCTAACATTGTAGAAAGGGTGAATAAGGCTAACGTAGCCATTTACTCGTGTAGGAACGCCATAGGTAAGAGATGGGGTTTAAAACCAGAGCTGGTACACTGGCTCTATACCCAGTGGTAAGACCTGTGCTGATGTACGGGGTGGGCGTGTGGTGGCCAGCTCTGGAGAAGGTAACGAGAGGAAGATGATGGAGAAGGTGCAAAGAACGGCCTGCATGCTTATAAGCGAGGCACCTAGGTCAACACCTACACGCGCTTTAGAGGTTATGTTCCACCTTATTCCAATCGAATTTTTTGGTAAGTAGATGGCAGCCAATGTGGCTACGAGACTCTCGGCTGCCTCTCAGTGGAAGTGTCTTCAGGCGGGACACTCGACGATAGTTAGATCGCTTAGGGAAGAACTGCAGCCCTATTCCTGAATACGATACGAAAACGAAAGTATAAAATTCCTATTCAATTTTAAATAAGAATCGTACGAATCTGATTCAATTCAAATATGAATTTTGCATTTTCGTTTTCGTATCGTATTCAGGAATAGGGGGGCTGCCGAATCTAGATTATATTAAACCAACGTTGTGCTTCAATAAAGGTTTCCGGACCATCTGTCCTTCGAGAGAATCCTGGAGGAACGGATCAATACTGAAAAACGAGGCACTGCAATTTTTGACGCACGGTTCTAAGCTAAACGGCAAGGTAGGAGCCAGAGCCTTCTGTGAAAAGCTTAATGTTAATATTTCCGTTCGTCTCCCTGACTACTGCAGCGTGTACCAGGCTGAAGTGGTGGCGATAGGCGAAGTCGGGACATGGTTGAAGCATAACGTGATATCCGTGAGGGATATCGCGATTTATGTGGACAGTCAGGCGGCGGTCAGGTCACTAGAGGCGGTTTGTCTGAAGTCACGGATGGCGCTGGATTGCCGATCATCTCTTAACGAGATGAGCGAGTATTTCAGCATCCAGATAGTCTGGGTCGCTGGTCACTCGGATGTCACGGGAAACTGCAGGACAGACGAACTAGTTAGGTATGGTACGACTCTCCAGATGTAGCCGGAAAAAGCATGTCTGGGGGGGCCTATAGCAGCGCTCAAATCGGCGCTCAGTAAGAAGGCAATCTCCTTGACAAACGAGAGGTGGACCAACACCGTCACGTGCCGGGTAGCAAAACAGGTTTGGCCAAAACTGGACTTGCGGCGCTCCAAAGCACTAGTATCCCTGGGAAAACGAGAGGTAGCATTGGTCGTATGGATACTGACAGGACACTGCCTTTTTGGGGAACATGCGAGAAGGCTGGTTCTACAGAAGAATGACTTTTGCTTTTTATCGTTTTTAATACTATTAATAATTTTCATGTAACCAAAAATATTGGATGTGATATAATGCATGATATTTATCTGGGTGTCTGCTTTTGGATTATTTCATTTATAAGGGAAAACTTTTCTCTTTAGAACAATTTAATTACATAAAACAGACATTTCATTATGGTTATTCAGAAATAGGGGACATAAGTCCACCAATTGAAAAAACACATATCCAAAGTTCACTCTTCAAAATTAATGCGCGAAAAATGAGAACACTTATTCATTTTACGCCCTTGTACCTCATGATAACCAAATTTACAGTTTTTTAATAATTTTAGTTAAGTTATTCGATACGAGTATTTTAATTTTACCTAGGTTTGATGAGCAAACATTAAATTTGCTTCAAAGTTTAATTCAAAGTCATAATGAACAGTATTAGGAGCTTTTAAAATTGCATTTAAAGCCTAAATTTCATAATATGGTGCATTAAGTATCCGACCATCATAAGAAATTTAGGACCTATAATGTTCATGTTTCCGATTAGACCTTTTTTCCGACACGTTTGGCCGAATAATTGGTTTTACTAAAACTTTTAAATGAAACTGCTACTTTGTTGTCTCCCTTTAACCTCCAAAAGCATCGTTTTATATGCCACGCAGAATTCAAAAGATTAAGCACCACTACCAAACTTAGGGTGGTGTTTGATGCTTCCACTAAATTATAAACCAAAATATCACAGTTAGCTATGATCACAGATAGCTTGTTTGCCATACTAGTTCGATTCCGAAAGCATGTAGTCGTATTTACAAGTGATATTGAGAAAATGTACCGCCAAAGGCTCGTTTGGCGAGAGTCACCAGAAGCAGCAATCGAAGACCACACCATATTTGGCAACCATCGCTCGACATTTACCCAGCAAAGTATCCGACACCTTCAAAGATAATCAAACAGGACTTCTTTATTGACGACTTGATGTCCGCTAAAAGTGAAAAAGTAGCTCTCGTATTGCAGACGCAATTTCAAACGACAGTATGTGTAATTTATCAGGCCAAACCAGCTTAGATCAATTCATTACGGAGCATGGTAATGCAAAACCGTGGGTCGAGGTAATATTACAAAGATTTTGGCCAATAATTTATTTTTGTTTTTTTATAACATAATTTTTATATATTTGAACCGCCGTGGTTTCCATTTCACAATATTTTATTGTATTTTTTTAAATAAAGAGTTAAAAAACACCTTTTTGAAACCACAAAAATAAAAATAAAATTCAAAAAACAAAATTTATTATTTTGAAATTTTTTAGAATAAAATTAAAAATTTCAAAATAATAAATTTTGTTTTTTGAATTTTATTCTTATTTTTGTGGTTTCAAAAGGTGTTTTTTAACTCTTTATTTAAAAAAAAAAAAAAAAAAAAAAAAATACAATAAAATATTGTTTTTTTTAACATTTAATGGAGAAATTTAACTATGGCTTGAAATATATAGACAATGCCCAGTCGTAATATTTTGCCACCACTAGAAATCGAGCTCTGACCCCCCGAATCACAGAGCAAGTGTTTTACTTACTTTGCCATCGAGGGCGACGAAAATTGGATCAAGTATTAATAGCTTCCTGGATGCTTGTCTGGATGAAGGGATTTTTCCAAAATTTGGATAAAAGTGCTCATAAAAAAAAGCGGTGATAGAGACCACACCGATCCCAAAGCATACAATCATGCTGCTGCTAGTCTTAGGCAATTACTTGAGAAATTGATTACTGGCAGATTGTTAAACATATTCCAGATTAGTGGAATATGTTCAACAATCTGCCGGTAATCAATTTCGGGTTCAGAGAAAATAGGTATACAGAGGGCGCTATGGTGGAAATGGTCAATATAATAATGAAGTCAGAGCAAACAGTATGTCTTAGGAGTATTCCTAGATGTATCTGTAGCTTTTGATAATTTGTAGTAGCCTGCTATAATGACAACTATTGTGTCAAATCATGATACGCTTTCCAAAAGCAATTTATTGTGTATTATTGTAAGTTCAGAATTTCTACCTATTAGCGAATACATTTTCCTATACTTGATGTTCAATTCTTTTTTTATTTTTAACATGTACTTTCCATCTAAGCTTGCAATCGGGAGTCATGCCGAGGTGTTTGGCTGTATTTGCATTTGGAACCTGCCTTAAATTGAGTTCCACTGGAGTCCAGTTAACTTTCTGGTTAGTAAAGTTTACGTGAACCGATTTTGCTTCGTTTAGGCTAACGCGCCATTTCTTTGTCCAGCTACTCACTGAGTCGGTTGCTTGATGAAGTTTCGTCGTTACTTCTGATATACAATTTCCAGTTGCCAGAATAGCTGTATCGTCTGCAAATTTTGCTATGGTACCACCTTCTGTATTTGGTATATCTCTGGTGTACAAGATATACAGTATAGGACCCAGTACGCTACCTTGTGGTATGCCAGCTGCTATTCTTTTTAGTTCAGAGTTCTGTCCGTTATGTACGATTTAAGAATTTGATAGAACTGTTTAGGTAGAACTCGATGCAATTTAAATTCAAGTCCTTGGTGCCAAACTCTGTCGAAAGTTTGTGCTACATCTAACAAGATACTGGAACATATTTTCTTTTTCTCAAGTGCGTCTTCTATTATGTCCGTTATTTTGTGAACTTGTTCTATTGTAGAGTGACTTTCCCTAAATCCAAATTGGTGGGGTGGAATTAAATGTCGTTCTTCTATTATTGGCTTGAGTTCCTTGAGCAATAATTTTTCAAACAATTTTGAAATGACAAGAAGTAGTGAAATCGGCTTGTACGGCTTTTTGTTGCTTGCTGGTTTGCCTGGTTTATGAAACATAATTACTTCAGCAACCTTCCATTGTTGTGCGTCATATTTTAGTCTAAAGGCAGCATTGATTATTTGAACCAATTTTCGTAATCCCTTCTTGGGAATGGCTTTTACGATTTAGCCAGTAATTAGATCATAACCTGGAGCTTCTTTCGCATTTAAATTGTACTTGATCTCCTCTTTCAATTCTTGTAATGTAACAGACCGTATATTATGGTCATCAATTTTGCTGGTTGTTATGTTTTCATATGCAGTTTGCCTGGGTAACGGTTGAAAGGTTTCTTCCAAGTGAGCCGCAAATAAAGTAGCTTTTTGCTTCTCACTTTTGGCCCAGGTCCCTTCTGCATTTTTATAATATCCGGCACATGCATTTTGGTCCTTTTTAATCCCTTTGTTGCTTTCCAAAGAGAGTAATCAGTGTCTTTATGTTCGGAGAGACCACATAAGTAGTTACTTGTTAATAGTTTCGTTCTTAATATCTTTTATAAGTTGTTTCAGTTTATTGCACAGATAATTGAGGTTTCTTTTGTTTTTTGAGTGCGTGTCCTTTGCCCGGTCTTTCGTGCCTTCCATTTCTCTCTAACTAATTTCCTGACTTCAAGCGGGTAATTTTGATTCATACAGGATTCGGTATGATTAGTAGGAGAACTTGGTCATGCTACTTGTTGAAGGTCTATTTGCACTTCAATTAATCCCTTTCGTTACATAGAAATCTATGAGATCTGGTATTTTATTTATATCAGCAGGCCAATTTACCTCCAGAATGGAACTCGCAGTTGTTTACCCGACCTACTTCGAAAAGCTCTTTCCCTTTAAGGGTTGTAAGTCTTGATCCCCAATAGGTGTTATTTGCATTAAAGTCACCACCAATAATAAAATTGGATCCTAGTGATCTAAAGAGTCTGCTATAAGCTTCTTTGTTTAGCTTATAGCGTGGAGGGCAGTAGATAGAGGAGATACTGTATTCATTATTATTACTAGTTTCGACTTTAACGGTTTTAACTTGCATACTTTCTTCTTCGATACCAGGTTCTTCATAGTGTTTGACATTCTTTTTCACAATTACTGAACAGCATGATAACATTCATAATCACGTATTTTAATAAATGATTTTTCTGTCAAATGGCTTTCCGATATAAGGCATATATCTATTTTCTCTAAATTTAGAAAAATTTCTAACTTTGGTGATTCCGTTCGCGTTCCAGGTGACAATCCTTAACGTTCTGCTCATTTTAATATAGGAGGGCTGTTGCCCCGTTAGTGGTTTCTTGCTTTTCTATATGCTTATATAAAGCTTCTAGACCACGTTATTGCTATGCTAGCCTAGCATTTATGGCTTCTATACTTCTACATATCCTTTCGAGAGGGTTATTACAACAACAAGTACAATTTGCGAGTGGGGTATCCACCCTGTACATATAACTAGTGGCTTTGGCTCCACTTGGTTTTTGCTTACTTTCACTCTGATAACCTTAGAGCTTTGAGGTAACTGATACATTTTGTTTCTCAGCCTTTGAAGTTCTTTGGCTGGATGATGCTCTTTACAGTTTATGCATTTTGCAGGGTTGTTTCTACTTTTGTTACACTATTTTGCGTTGTGTTTTCCAGCACATTTTACGCATCTAGGCTCCCGACCGCAATATTTTTACGTGTGGTTGAAACCGTGGCACTTTTTTGCATTGAGGTATTAGCCTCCTATTTTTCTTTAGAGGTTCTATTTTAACCCTCATATTTAGTATTGCTTTGATGTTGAAATTTTTTTCAACTTTCTCTTTTTTATTAAAAGTAAGCATAAAAACTGGGAACCCTCTTTTTTTATTTCATTGTTCTCACCTCTCTCTCGTTTTAGGATATTTACTGCATCTTATGTTTGCAGATTTCTTGCTACCAGATCCTCCATTATATCCTCCTTCTTACACGTTGGATGAAGGCCTCTGGCCAAGACCTTAATTGCACGGCTGTTTTTATCTTCATATGTGAACCATTCTTTACCTTCCTCGTTGAGCTTTATGGCTAGAGCTCTATATGTATTGGAATCTGGTGTATTGATTTTTCACACGTTATTGTTTAGTGATACTACTCTGTACTTCTTAGAGGTCACTGATTTCATTATAGTTTGTATGCTGATGTGCTGGATTAGTATTAGTAGTACCAGATACAATAGCTTGCGATTGTTCCCCAACTTCACGCGAGCATTCCGCTCTTCGTTTTTTTTGGTAGGTCTTTCTTCCTGTTCCTGTTCAGTACCCAACCTGTTACTCTCGCGAGTTTCTCCTCATCAGTATGGAACTCAATGTTATAACTGGTGAATGTACTTGCTTCGTTATAACTGGATAGAGGGTTTTCATAAATCTCAATTTCCATTTCTTTGGGCTTCTTTAATTCTTCATTTTACTTTTTTAGTTTCTCAACTCCGCTTCTTAGTTGGGTTATAAGTTTTTCTAAGTCACTTAGTTTTCAACAGAGTCCAGCGTTTTTATTTTTCAGCTGATTTGCTGAGTTAGTTTGTCTAGTTGGTGATCTTGACAACTTTGAACTTCTTATGAATGGGTATGGCAATGATTGGCTCACCCCAGAATCTATTGAGCCAGCCTCGTTAGAGTAGGTAGTTGATGTACCACCCGGAGTATTTTCTCTTTTTTCCATTGAATCCATTGCTTTAATTGGTCAGGTTATACCTCCCAACACTAGGTCCCTGACAGAACTTAGCCACTGCAAGAAGTGCCCATCCCACGCGACGTAGACGCGCGCGTTTACCCACAGCCGAGGGATCGGGATATTTTTACACCAGAATCCTGGGTTCTAAAATGAGGGGGAGTGCATTTTTCTACTTTTTGTAGAAATATTGTGAGTAAATGGCCTCTTTGTTTTTGTACGACTAGAAAAGTCGAAAACATTGTATGGGTGTCATTAAAACTGATAATTTGTCCGAAAAACCGAAAAAAATCTCAAATAAAGTAATGTACATTTTATTATTCTTGCGTTCTCGACTCAAGAGAATTACTTAATCTTGCATCTAGGCAATCGCAGTCATAACTTCGCCCAAGCCACAATTTAAATCATTCACACAAAAAAAAGTTTAAATATCAAAAGGAAATGTGAGAAATATTGAATGTAAAAAAAAATAAATTGCGCTGATTTTTCCACGCCTAAGTATTTTCTAATTTTAGTTCGTAGACACAAAAATATGAAACGATTTAATTAAAAATGTCAGAAAAGTTTTTGTAACGTGTACTCGGAAATAATTTCTAGAGTATCTAAGGTCAGTTTACACTTTGGAATCGTGTCGTTTCACACGGAAATGGCATCGTAACATAAAACATTTGATGCAATATTTTTCCCAATCGCCACAAATGTTCGATAAAATAATTTTAGGGTTTGATATTTTTAATCATTTTCATGTACGTCACCATATATATTTGTTAGTACGGCAAAATCAATTGCGTACACAACAAGCGATATCTGTTATGCTTCTAAATATACATATGTAATTTCTCAAGGTTGAATGAGTAGAATTTGTTGTTATAATAATAATCTTGTATGTGCGTTAATCGTCTATGTATTGGCTAGGTCAGGTTGAGGTTATATATATTTGAACAATGATTTGGTCATTCTTCTAAATTTATAATCATATAGTGTGAGTGTGTGTGTGCGAAGGTATGGGAATAGTTTATATCGATTAACACTTCTTTAATAAACAAGTTCCGTATCTCGTATATTGCCACAGCCTTGAATAAGATTAAAAGATTAACACTTCAAATTCTAATTAGTTTGGCATTGATAACGTGAACGCGCGAAATTTTAAACTATTTATTTGTACATTAATTGTGCATTTTTGATGATAACTGTGCTAAAGTGACATCTGTTGGAGGATAGAATAAATGTGCGAGATTAAAAGACTGCGACAGCTTTTTAACTGTTTCAATAAAAAAACATTCGTAAATTTAAATTACAAAACATGTTGTTGCTTCGTATTATTTATAAATTGTGTTACTAATAATTAGAGAAGGTCGCACATCAAATATGGTATACATATATAGATTCGGCACTATTAGAAATTCGTTAGATAACATTTTTTAGATGATACGATTTCACACATAAGCACGAATCGTGCGATGTATCTTATAAGTTCGTGACGTGGGCACTTTTGTAATTTTTTTATAATTGGAGAACGCATGTGCCATATTCTGTACACACTTACAAATAGAAGAATATAAATTGTCTGTCCTGTTGATTATAAATATAAGGAAATCTCGCATTTACTCGGAAAAAATAAATTGGAAAATTGTTTCCCTGAAATTCCCGGGATATAAAATCCCGTAAACTTGTTTTCTTTAAATCAGATGTCATAAACATTGACCCAATTTTCTTTTAAGCGATACAAATAATATTATGGGCCATATGTGTTATCAAACCTTGTAATTTTAAATTTAAATAAAAAGTGAGAATCAAATCCGAATCAAAAAAAGACAGCAAGACCATGACAATCTCTTAGTGATATAGGTTCGGCTTAAAACTATAGCAGCTTCCAAACGAAAAGTGAAATGCGCGCAACGCCAAAAACCTTACTAAAGACAAATCTTATTACTTTCACCTAAGACCCATACATTCATCAAAGCCATGAATGGAAAACTGGGAAAAAACATGGCTCATATATCCTCTGTGAGTACTTATAGTCTTCGTCAAAGAGGTTTTTGTCACATAATTTTTACAGTCCCTGTTCATTGAAATATGGACACGGCTGTGTGCCTCACGTTGATTTTTTTTTCTAAATTTCCAACTAACTAAATTCATGGTTACTTCATACCAATCGTTCAAAGATGGCACAAAACAAACTTAAATTTAATATTCTACAAAACCTTTATAATCGGTAATTGATAAATCGGAACTAAGTTTTCAGTTTAGAACTAAATATCGGGTAGATTTTGGTTAATAAATATTAGAGACATCTAACAATACCTAGGTGAATTTTTTGGTATATAAAGCCGTAAATTGATGTTGAATGACGAGTCTTATTTCAAACGCGATATAGTGAAGTTTAAATAGAGCGATTATTAAAGCAATAATTTGGTGTTAATTTTGTGTTGTGTAATTTTTGTGTTGTGGAAATAAATTTGTGTGTGTTCAAATTTAAATCAGTTTTTTTTATTCACAATCCAGAGATTCGAACCTTGAGTGACAAGGCGGAAACGTAACAATTGGAGACAGCGGTGGGATAGTGAATAAAAAGGAAAATGATTCTCTCCGAATTAAAGCTTCCGCAAATAAAAAAGGAACTGAAACAGCGAGGTTTGGCCAGTGAAGGTTCAAAAGCTAGTTTAGTGGAGCGACTACGTGAGGCCATGGAGAAAGAATGTTTAAATCCCGACGTGTATGATTTAGAGGAAAAAATGGATGAGATGAATGTAGAGAAGGAAGTAGAGGACGTACAAACGGTGGTCGAAACAACACAAAACCCATCTGGAAGTTTCGATTTATTGCAGTTAATGGCTGCTATGAATCAAATGATGGGACAACAGTTGGGTGAAATTAAACATCAAATGAAACAATCGGAAATTCAAAATGTTAAAGGGGAGGTTCAACAAAAATTTCAAACGATTAAACAAAATCTATAAACGGAAGATCAACGTCTCGAGAAGGAACTTCAAGATGTCAAGGCGAATGGAACAACACATCAAGTGATCCGGCCAGTAAACACAGTTAAGTTAAAACCACCAACATTTGATGGAACAACACCCTTCAGTATTTTTACAACATTCTTCAGCATTAATTGTGACTCTAAAGAAGAAACGGCGGAAACACTACAAATGATTCCCGAGCAAGATCGCAACCTTTACATCGGAATAATGAAGGCGCTGGATCAAACATACGGAAGTGACCACAAGAGAGAAATCTATCGCATAGAATTGAAGGGTCGATATCAAAGACAAGGAGACTCGCTACAGGAATATTCATCGCAATTGAGCGGCTCGCGCATTTAGCAAATTCAAATACGTCGGCCGATTACATGAAGCGAATTAAAATCGATGCATTCATTGACGGTATTCGAGATTCTAAGACACGAAGATCGGTGATGTTGTCACCTAAGGCAACTTTCGCGGAAACCATCGCTTGTGCGTTAACAAACGAAACTGCTCAAACCAGCAATGAAAATTCGCCGAGTGGAGATCGATTCCAGAATAGACACCGAGCGGGCTACGCCAAGGTTCAGAAATGGAAGTGGCAAGATTAAATGCTGGGTGTGTGATAGTTTGAATGAATCGTAGACCAAACGAAGAGCAGACAGAGTCAGAAAGGAGGGTCAGACGACAGCGGAGTCGTTAATACACGTTTCGAGAGTACGATTCCTCGTGAAGATATTATTGATGGAATTATAGAACTAATGGAATGAAATTATGAACGATGACTGGAGAAAATTCAGCAATAAAAGGTAAAAAGGTCGTAAAAATAGAGATTGGACGAAATCAACACGAGGTGCTGGTTGCAGATATTGTAAACGAAGTCATCTTGGGGATGGACTTCATGAGAACGAATGGCTTCGTGGTGGATGTTGGTCGGAATGTATTAACCGTCCTAAATAGTTTACATTTCGTTGGGCTTAGCTTATATCCGGCGGCCTGCACCTGATCCAAAACCTCTGCCAAATTCCTTAAATGCTCGTCGAAATCCTCGCACAAGACGATGATGTCCAAATATACGCGGCACGTCCTCCAATGTAATCCCTTTAGTACGCGCTCGCAGGGGCGTTACATAATACGAATGGCGTAACGTTAAATTGCCACAACCCGTTACCCACACTGAATGCCGTTTTCTCGCGATCTTCCTGCTGGACTTCTACTTGCCAATAGCCGCTTTGCAGAATGTCGAAAATATTCGAGCATCCGATAATGTGTCTAATGTGTCATCGATCCTTGGCAATGGGTAACTATCCTTTTTCGTCACAGTATTTAATTTTTGGTAATCCACGCAGAATCTCTTGCTACCATCCTTTTTCCCGACCAACACTACTGATGAACTACATGGACTGCTTGCATATCTCTTACCATTCGATCCACTTCTCCTTGCTTTGCCAATGGTAATCTCCTGGGTGCTTGGCGAATCGGCGCTTCTGCTCCTATATCTATTCGATGTTTTACCATTGTGGTCCTCCCATTATTGTCTGATGTACTGCAGAAAATGGGCAAGCACCCTACCAATTCCTACAATAACACCTTATTGAATTATATCAAACCTAGCTTTAGCCGAAGTTCAATATGAGTTGCAGTTGGCAATGCCTTAGTCATCACATCTGCCAGTTGCTCTTTGGTTCCAATGTATTTTACTTCGATATCACCACGCTCAATTACATTTCGCAAAAAGTGATATCGAATATCGACATGTTTTAGCTTGTGTGATTCTTTTCCACTGGATGCAATTATAATGCACCCGTGGTTATCCTCGTAGATGGTCGTGGGTTTATTAACGTCTTCACCCATTTCGGATAACAAACCCCGGATCCAGATTGCCTCACATGTAGCCGAACTTAACGAAACATATTCGGCATCAGTCGAAGATAACGCAACAGTTGTTTGTTTTCTTGTATACCGTGATATTGTGTTCCCGAATACCATAAAAACGTATCCAGAAACCGATCTTCTGTCCACGACATCACTGGACCAGTTTGAGTCTGCATATCCAGTTAATACTGCCGAGTTGTTTCCTTTCACATATGTCAATTTTAGATTTAATGTTGATTTGCATAATGCTCATCACTTGCACCAGCTTGAAATTGACTAAAGTATCCAACAGACGCACATAAATCAGGTTGTGAAGTTGTTTCTGCATACATCAAACACCCGATTAATTCTCGATATGGTTAACGTGTCAGAGTTGTACTCTCATCTGTTACTTTCACCAATTTCAAATTGCATTCTTTTGGTGTTGAAATACCATTGCAATTATCTATTTTGAACCTCTTGAGCATATCTTCCAGGCACACCCGTTGGTCAATTTTCAATCTTCCAGTCGCTCGATCACGTTTTACTGTAATTCCCAAGAAATGACGAACTTCTCCAATGTCCTTCATTTCAAATCCATTGGAGATTGATTTCTTAATTTTAATGATGTTTTTAAGCTATTTCCCAACCAGAATGAGATCATCAACGTACAAAAGTAGATATACTGTTTCATCTCCCATTCCGTTCCTAATTTTTGAAATTTCTCATTCCAACCACGTGATGCTTGTTTTAGCCCATAAAGTGACTTGTTTAGTTTGCAAACGAGTCCATCCTTAATAAAACCCACTGGTTGCTTCATGTAAATTTCTTCGTGAAGGTCCCTATTCAGAAATACCGTACAAACATCCATTTGACACATTTCATAAACCCGTTCAACCGCCATAGCCAGGGAATAAGTTCCAAAGGAATCAATTCCCGGTTTTTGAGTAAAACCTCTCGCAACCAATCTTGCTTTGTAGTATGTTGGTCGCCCAGATTCATCACGTTTCCTGGTGAAACCCCATTTCGAACTAACAATTGAACGTCCCGGTGGTACTACCACCAATGACCATGTTCGATTCTTCATCAACGAATTCATTTCAGTATTGACAGCCTTCATCCATTCATCAGCATCTTCTTTTCCTTCAATGTCCGAAAACTTCTGTGGCACATCATCAACATATGCCATCGCATTCAATGCAAATACGGTCATTTCTTCATCCAGAAAACGATCAATAGCTGATCCATTTACATAATCATAATAACGAGCTGGTGGACGACCCTCTCGTTGGGGTCGTGATGAAGATGCAACTTGTTGATTCAATTCAACATCTTCCCTCACGATCTGATCTTCAATGTCTGCCCCATCGTCACCACTTGCCGATTCATAAGTGCTTGCGTCTTACACATCAACATCCGACATGGACTACGCCTGAACTTCACATTTTTCGATTTCAACAATGGAATGTGAATTTTTCTTGAATTTGCACTCATAAAATTTTACATCACGGCAAATAACAATCCGTGAAACGATAGCCATTTTTCGCATATCCAACCATGGTCATTGGATTCGATTTGTTGTCCAATTTACGCAAAGCATCAGGGATATGTGCATATGCCGTTGATTCAAATACTCGAACATTTGATAAATTTGGTGTTTTTCCAAAAAAAATTTCTGCTGGCGTTTTATTGACATTTTATGTTGCACTCAATACGGCCTCACCCCAAAATTTCTTGCCCATTTGAGCTTCTGCAATCATCGAACGTGCCTTTTCGAATAATGTTCGATTCATCCTTTCTGCCACGCTATTCAATTCAAGACTGTACGGAATTGTATATTCGATTTGTATTCCAGAAATTTTTCGTTCAAATTGTGCCGATAACATTTTTGAAAAAAAAACGATAAAATTCTTCAAAACCTCTGATTTATTTCCCATCAGATAAACGATCTTGAAATGGGTAAAATCGTCAACGAATGTCACAATAAAACGATTTACGTTCCATGTTGGTAGATTGATTGGTCCGCAGACAACGGCGTGAATTAATTCCAACACCCTTGATGATCTCATTCCACCATAATTATTGAATGGCTTTCGTGTTTGTTTGCCCAAATTACACGGTTCACATAGATCCCTCAAGTCGTTGTTAAGTAGACCAATTCCATATACCATTGATGACAATCGTCGCACATCATTTGAATTTAGGTGTCCCATTCGCTTATGCCAGAGTTCCATACTTGCTTGATTTTTCTTCTTCCCACTGAGTAATGTTCGGCCACTTGTTTTGGTTTTCACCTCACAGTGCTTAGCAGCTTCCATTTTGCTATCTTCTTCCAAGCTCTCGGCGACGCGATTAATCACCAATGATTCACGTAAAATACCCATTTCAAATTCATACGGAAGCTTTCCGAAAACCAGCTCAATGTCATTTTTTCGAACATAAACTTGGCCCTGAATGAACATAACATCAAATCCAGCCTTTTCTAGCCAGCTAATTGAGAACAAATTACATTTCAAATCTATCACATACAAAACATCGTTGTTACAGCAATTTCTCTCAAAACCATTTACTAATGTTGTTCCACGAATGATACCAATTTTTTTTGCAAAAATCAAAACAACACTTTTGGCCACACCAATCGATATTGGTTTATTCAAAATTTTCGATTTAATAAACAATGACTCATCATTTGTCATATGCTCACTAGCACCCGAATCAATATACCATTTGATATTTGTACATTCCAATGCATGGCTAACGGTGTTGGCAAAAATCAAAATTTCATCGTCAGAAATATTTGCTTTTCTCATATTTTGTTTTTAGTATCTATTTTGTTCTCGATGCTGCTGATCACGGTTGCCAATTTTCTTTAACTTCGGGCACTCGAATTTTCGATGACTATTTTCGATCACGTACACAATCAATAACGTTGGAAGTGTTACTAATTATCTCACAACAGCCATACGATCATTTGCGTTTCCACCACATGATTTGAGTTCCCGTAAACACTTACAACTTCCATTCTTTTTCTAATGCTAATTTTACCGGCTATACTCGCCCGTTGAAACGTTTCGCGAAGTGATGCGATTATTTGATATACCGTTTCTTTATCTTCGATGTTCTCTAAATGGCTATCGGCTACACGACGCACAATCATTGGTTTACATGCTTTATCTTCTTTGTGGATTTTTGTCTTCTGTAATTCAGTTACACCTTTTGCATTTTTAGTCACCGAAGCATCATTTTCAATCCATTGAACGAGTTTTTTTTCATCCAACACAATTCGTAATCGAAAAAGCCAATTGTAAAAATCACAGTCATCAAATAATTTCAATTTAAAACGTTCTTCATCCGCCATCTTCTTGAGTTTTAGTACAGCATAACCAGAAATTATCACGATTTATCAATCAATTATTTAATTTTTTTTTTGTGTTTAAAGGACCATAACCTGTTGTTTCTCTCTCTCTCTCACTATGGTCCTCCATCCGTGTCGGTCCATCACTCCCGTCCTCCAATTTCGACATCCTAATACGAGTAGGTCTTGGTCGACGTCGTCACGCCAGCGCAGTCGGAGTCTTCCTCTACTGCGCACTCCGGCTGGGTATTGATGGAACACTTTGTAAATCATTCATTGTTGTGGAGTCCTTGCAACGTGGCCGAGCCATCTAACTCGATTAGATTTGATGAAGCCGATAATATCGCTACCTCCGAAAAGTTGCTTTATTTCGTGGTTCATGCGAATCCGATATTCATTGTTCGCAACTTTAATAGGAACAAAAATTGAACGGATGACCTTCCTTTCGAAGGTAGATAATAATCTACAGTCGTTAGAGGTCATGGTCTAGCTCTTGCTTCCGAAAGTCAGCACTGCACGACTGCGATAGGTGTTTAGATCGCAATAATTTTGATTGGGCGTATAAAACTCGTTGTCCGGCAGCGATTCGAGGTATTTAAAGTTATCGACGCTATCAAAGTTATGGTCGCCAAATTCGAGGTTTGCCATGGAGATGTTCCTGGGTGTCCTTGATGTCGCTAGGTCTTCGGCCAAGAAGCACGATATCATCTGCATACCCAAGAATTTGGCCTGATTTATTGAATATACAGCGCGAAGGTTCAATGTTGCTTTTCCTCACTACGTACTCAAGCGTCAAATTGAACAGCACAGGCGCGAGTGCTTCTCCCTGTCGAACACCAGATGTTATTTGAAAGGAGTCTGATACAGTTTCTTCAATTACAATTCTACATATAGATCCAGATGTTGTTAATTTACACAGAGAAACAAGTTTCTCTGGAATACCTAGGCATATGAGCGCCGCCCAAAGGTTGTCACGGTTTATACTGTCATATGCCTGCCGGAAGTCTATATATAGTTGATGAAAGGTTATGTTGTACTCCCAAAATTTTTCCAAGATCATCCTCATGGTAAAACACTGGTCAGTGGTCGATCGGTTGGTACGAAAGCCACTGATAGTCGAAAATGATGTTTTCGGCGAAAGGGATGAGTCTGGCAAGTACAATATTAGCCAACACTTTGTAAGCAGTGTTCAGTAGAGCAATACCACGATAGTTTTCATATGAGCGCCGTCTTCCAATTCTCCGGCAGCTCTTCTTGGTCCCAAATAGACACGATGAGATCGTATAGATTTGTTGCAAATGCGGCGCCTCCGAGTTTAATTAATTCTGCGGGTATTCCATCGAGACCGGGTGCCTTTCCATTTTTCAATCTACTAATAGCGGCTTCTACTTCCTCTACTGTAAGATATTCGACAAGGACCTCTACATCTGGCGGAGCTATTGCTCTAATAGGGGTCACTTCGTGATTCCAATTTAGCAGATTTTGAAAGTAGGTTTACCATACCGAGAGAACATCAGCCATGTTTGTTCTCAACTCCCCATTCCCGTCTTTGATTGCTGTACTTCTTGGGCGGAGGTTTTTAGTAAGATTCCTGGCATTGGCAAAACAATCTCTTGAGTTTCCTATTTCCGCTTGGACGCTGATGTTTTTAATATATGATTTCATATGTTCACGTTTCTTTTGTTGGAGGAATTTAATCGTGGCTTTCGTAGCGCGTAGATATTCTGTTTGAGTGCTTCTAGTGTTGCGAGCCAACCATTTTTCTCGAAGCTTTCGTTTATTTTCAACGACCAGGCGGCATTGATCATCGAACCAATCATTGCGGGATCTCGGAGGTCTTCTTCCGATAGTGTTTTGCGCCGCGGTGATAATGGCCGACTGTATAGCGTGCCACTGCTCCTGGATGTTAGAAGGAGCTTCTTCGTTGTTGCTGGGCCGCTCTAAATAGTTAGTGACAGTCTTTTAGAGCATCGATATTCCATCGAACGGTTTTTTGCGCTTGCCTATTGAACGTAGATGACAGTTTACACTTATATTTAAATGAGACAAGCACATGATCGCTGTCCATATCTGCACCTCTTTAAGATCTTACGTCAGACATGCTGGTAGAGTGTCTCTTAGACACCATGACGTGATCGATTTGGTTTTCCATTCTTCCATCATTCGATCTCCACGTTACTTTGTGGATTCTCTTATGTGGAAAAAACGTACTTGATACAACTAAGTTGCACATTATTGCCAGGTCGATGACGCGTTGGCCGTTGTTGTTACTAGTTAGGCGCAAGCTGTTAGAACTGATGTACGATGTATTTTCTGCACTCCTGCCGATTTTTGCATTAAAGCCACCTACGATGATTTTAATGTCGTGGTGCGGTATGTTATTGATGACTTTCTCCAGCTCGACAAAGAATAGCATCAGGTTTATCTTCGGTGGGTACATGTACATTAACGATCGTGATGTAAAATTTCTTAGTGCGAAGTCTGACCGTGCATATCCGCTTGTTGATAGGGCGGAAATCGATGATATGATGCTTCACGCGCCGATGGGTGAGGAAGCCCACTCAAAATTCTCCTCCTGTTGTCTCCAGGAATTTATTAAAGTAAACCTGTTGTTTACTTTAATAAATTCCTGTAGTCAATTATCTACTGAGAACTGACCAAACAAATAAAACGTGTTTAATGCTCGAATAACAAAATCAGAAGAAGTTTTTATTCTATTGTTTAATAGTATGTCTCGTTTGCTTACACGGTCATCATTATTTGTTTTGTATACTGTTAACATTAATCGGATTTTTCTGCACGCAATTCATTATCGCAGATAGTTATCTCTTTACATTTTGCGATTATTGTCCCTTTTTTATGGTTTTCGTCTTATCCGAGAGATTTAGAGTCCTAATTGGTACTCTATTATCGCTGTCTGGTTTCACTAGAGCTCTCCCGATTATAATTTCTCTGGCTTCGCTCTCCATTTCATTGGTTTTCACAACAGACAACTTGGGTGAATCAGAACCTCCCTCCAATCTTACCCATAATATTGTCTCCGAGTTCAGTGGTAGCTTCTCCCGATGATCCATTTTAATTTGTCTGGTCGCTTCTCTTAAAGCGTGAACGTAAAGTGGCAACTCGATATTACGGAAGTAAAATATTTGGGTCATAAGGTAACAACCAATGGAATTCACACCGATGAATACATGATCGCAGCGATAAAGGAACGGCCACGACCAAAAAAATTACATGAATTACGGAGGTTTCTTGGATTGTGCACCTATTATATACGGTTCGTGCCAGGATTCGCCAGCATCGCAAAAAAATTACACGAATTAACCAAGAAGAACAAGGCATTCGAATGGAAGGAAGACCAAGAAGAGGCATTTGTGGAACTAAGACGACGATTATGCGAAGCACCAATCCTCGCATACATCATAGATATTCATCATAGATATTCATCATAGATATTCATCATAGATATTCGGCTTATGCAAGCCCTACCTGATGAGGAATGGACTGATGATATGATCAGGAAGGAGCAATTACGGGACGCTGATCTGTCATTCATCATGGAACATAAGGAAAAGGAACATCGGCCCACAGAAAATGGATGTTTAAAAAGAAAATGGGAAAGCGCGGATGGTAAAGTAAAACAATTGTTGGTAGTGGTGCCAAAAGATCGGATGGCGGTCACCTAGGGATTAATAAAACACTACGAACGCCCAAAAGTGTTAGCTGATATACACAAAGGTCACCCGGGTGTGTCGAAATCATTAGTAAGAGCGCGAAGCAGCCTCTACTGGTCTAGACAAAGGAAATCAAGGAATTTGTCTAAAAGCGCTCTACATGTCAACGCATTCAAAGATCAAAAACAAAGGAACCATTACTATAGAAGGTTTTGTCGGACTATCCATTTCAACTAGTTCCTACAGACATGTTTACGTTCATGAGCAAAGACTACATCATTATTGCCGATTATTATTCCGGTTTTATGGATTTTCAAGAAGTAAAGTCAACAATATCAGCAGCAGTCATTTTGCAATTTAAAAAATGGTTTGCTATTCACGGAATACCGGAAACGTTGGAATCAGATGGTGGTGCACTAATTCAACCATCGCATTGTCGCAAGCATTGATATTGTTGCGAAATACACCACGTAATGATATTTTGGGTTCTCAATGCCAACGATTGGTTAGCCGTGGCACAAGAACATTTATTCATATCAGACAGGATGATTTGAAACCGCAAATCATCAGCGGTGTCACCAAAGAATAGGCAAAATTACGCTTTCAACAAAAACCGTACGCAATCGTGTTTTATCACCATTCAAGGTAGATTTACATATCCGACGATTTTTCGGCGAAGCTGCTTGCCGCAGAAAATTCGGCGAACGCTATATTATCGATGATTTACATATCCGTCGATTTTTTTTCACACATACATACATAAACAATATTTTGTATACAATGTCAAATCGTAGAAAAAATAAAAAAACAAAAGAATTTTTTTTTATCGATGTGTGCTGTGACGTCGCGCCGAAAAGATAAATTTTGTTCATGTCTTCGCCGTGCCGAAAATTCGGCGAAGAAGTTCTTTCTGATTGGTTGAATGTGTCACGTGATGTTCGGCGCAGAAAAATCGTCGGATATGTAAATCCACCTTCAAGCAGTTAGAATTGAGCGAAAAAGTTCGATTACAAAAAGGCCACCGTGATTGGGTGTCAGCAAAAATCGTGGAAAGTCAGATAATCCACGGTCGTTGATTAGGGAAACAACGACGGGTAAGAGATACCGCCGAAATACAATTCATTTACAGCGTTCATCAGCTAATGGGGTGCTCAGTAAATCCATTTGATGCCATTTTGCTTACGTTTTCGAGCTTTCATTAAAAGTGAGTGAAATCTATCACTGGTGAAAATTATTTAAATGACTGTGTGTGTGTTTTGAAATAGCAACTATGGCATGCGGTACACTATCGAACAGCTCAAAAGGTTGTGAATTGATTCTAATCCTTGGAGATTTTAAAAAAATCCCAAATACAATGCATGTATACTTAGGAGAGTTGAAACACCTATTGAATTCCTTTAACAAACTTTTTAAACGACTCTCGTATAGACTCCACAGCCTGGAAAACATAAATGGCCACCTAGCAATATTCAACGCCAAATTTTTTATATCTTATGTATGACATAAACCAAAAGACACTTGCGGCATTCACAAATATAAATACTTACTGAAATAAAAAACAAATTTGGGTTAGGGTGGGTCGATATGGATCCGGCACGGCACCGCAGCAAAATGGAAAAATGAAACAAACACAAAATAATTTCAAACTGACCTACGCAATGCTAACCACTATAAGACTCTTTATAACATTTTCTTTTTTAATGAAATGAAATCGCACGCATCTAACCTTGAAATCTATCAATAAGGCAGCTCGATACTGGTGCGATTCGTGTACATATATTCTATCTAGAATGAGAATTTTATATCGTCGTCGTCGTCTTTGTAATACACATACGCAATTTAGATCTATGTACGACGAGGCTAGAGATGAGCTAACCTATTCCAAACAGCTATAAATAAAATGAAATAATAAAGAAAAAACTTTTCCTTTTATTTTGTATATGTATATGTGTTTTTCTAACCTAAAATACATATATTTTCGCTTTTCATTTTCTATTCCAAGGTTAAACGATAGGAAAAGTCCTTTTTATCATACCCCCCAGCCATCGTATGGATTTGGGACAAGCGGGAATATTGAATTATGGCGATTTAATACGATTAAGAAAATTTGTCATACGAACAACAAAATTTTGGTATGTTGGGGTTCTTATCTTATCGGACGTACTCATGACAAAATTATAATTTGTCATCTTAATCGTGAGGTTTAGGGTACGCTTTCGATTCCATAGGGTTCTCATTAACCAACACCAATATACAACGAGGTATCATAGAAAACATAAAATTCGGAATACCTACGATTCCGGATATAGATTTGCCGTACACCTGGAACTAAACGCATACCTGACCGCACATAATTTTGGATATTTCTTGTTATTCGGTTTGCGATAAGGGCATTTAAAATTTAAGAAATTACGAAGCCAAAAATCAATTTGACAGTACTTGCACACACACACACACATACACACAACTTTGTTTTTCCCGAAAACGAAAAAAAAACTTACGCAACTAAACACAAATTTTCCCCGCGATTTATGAAGAATACTTAATTATAATTTCGTGGTGGAGTAGCTAGGTAAATTACACTTTTTCGACGGTCGCGTTAATATTATAAATCGTAAGAAATTTAATTGAATCTGTGTTAAACTTCATATGGTTTTTGTTTACCTTTAAAAGACAAAAAAATAAAATTTCTATGTGACAGGGCATATTATTATTTTTATTCTTGTATGTTTTGTTCTCTTTCTTTCACAACATAAAAACAGAATACACTTTCTCACTCGCACAAAATAAATTTTCACTTTTTTTCGATTTTTTTTTTTTTTTGTATTTTATTATTCGTACAACACAGCACACACACACAAATTGGTTTATAAACTTTGTAACTTTATTAATTATCACTATAATTGAACTAAACTAATTTGATTGTAATTTACAAATTAAAACCGAATCACTTTACAACACTAAAAACTACGATAAACACTTGAGCACTCGTTTTAAATGTCAACACTATCGCCATTTTATGAAATATAACATTTGTTGTTGTTGTTTCCTTGTTCTTGTTTCTTTTGGTTGTTTTTTTCTGATCAATAAAGTGATGTGCGTGACATCTTAAGGAATTTTTATCGTACTATACAATATTTGTTGTTTGGTAGGTGGCGTTATACATACGCAGTTCAACTATTTCTAATTGGAATGTGTCTTAAGATCTGGTGGTGAATATAATTAATTCGCCTAAATTGAGGCTTTTAATAATGTTAAATGAAAATCGATAATTTTTAAATCGCAATTTAGGCAAATCTTTATTGAGTTACGTTTTTAACCAGTAGATGGATATATAAAATATTTATATTTTTTATTAGCACTTTTTTATTTGGATGGTGAATATTTGGCAATTTTGTGTGTTTTTTACAATGTTCAGTTTGTGTTGGAACATATCTTTTGTCACTTCCCTTGTAAGTATAATATATATTTAGTCATTTAAGCCGGGGTATTTGAGTAGGACTGGAAATGTGCGTATACCCAGGAAAATTAGTCAAATAATGCCCTCATGTACCATATCCATACAGTTTGCAGGATTGTTCAAAAAGTGATCATTCTAAAATTGTGAGCCTTGGAAAATGGTTGAATCTACAGTTTCGGTTGTGATATCTGGAACTGGTACTGCTTCTGTTTAACGAGTAAATCGATCTAATAATGTGACACAGTAACGTTGTCCCTCAGATTCTGGAAGTGGACCAATATAATGCCAAGATGAACTTCAGCTAATCTTTTAACTACTGGAGTTTAACTTCCCAATGAAGTTTTATTATGACGATGTACTTTTGGCGTTTTGGCATGCCAAACAACATTGAGCCATTTTTTAACGTCGTTTTTAATATTGACCCAAATAAATTTATCTGTCATGGCTTTGACAGTAGCTTGAATACTTGGATGTGCCAGATTGTGTACTGCTTCAAATGCCAATCTGCGAAAATCTGTTTGGGGTGTATGGACGGTTTTGCCCTGTTGATGCCTCACAATATAGAGTTATTGGAGAATAAAATGTTAACGGATTTTTTTCGAATTTTAGCGGTTTATTATCTTCAATTCTTGAAGGTGCGTCTGCTACTAGATTCTCAATACCGGAAATATGCTGTATATCTGTGGTGTACTGGCTAATGTAGTCTAAATAACGGAATTGACGAGGAGATGCCTTTTCAGGATTATGATGAAACGCATATATCAATGGTTTGTCATCTGTGAGCAATGTAACTTTGCGGCCTTCGATTAGACGCCGAAATCGGTATGTGGCAGAATAAGTGGCTAACAGTTCTCTGTCATATGTACTGTAGCGTTATTGAGTGACGGTTAATTTTAATGAATAAAACTGCATAGGTTGCCAAACGTCCACGGTTTGTTGTTGGATAACTGCTCCAATGGCTTTGTCCGAGTTTAGCATTATAGGTATAATGGATGGCTCGGCAACTTCGCCTAGTTGTTTTTTGTTGTTCATCTCACTAGTTAATGATTCGTGTGTCATTTTTTTTCTTCATTTTAAGTAGTCGCAGAGGATGGCTTGGTTGCCACCAGCGTTCGGAATAAAAATTCTTTAAAAATTCAATATGTCCAAGTAACGATTTGTAACTTGGTGTTTAGTGGGCGAATTTCTTTGGATGTCGCGCGTTCTCTTGATGAATAGTTCCAGAAGAGGTAACACTCTAACGTTAATCGTATTAGTGTCAATTACTCTTAGTGTAGGAATATCGGATTTGACAGTTATTGCTCGTACTAGTAGAGAAGTTAACGGATCGACCAGACGAGTGTTCTGGATGTCGACCAGCAAACCTCAGTAAAACATCCGACAAAATGAAAGTCCCTAACATGGGCCAAAATGAAAGTCCAAATGAAATGTCTTCGAAGACCGAGGTTTAACTTCCTTTTTTCATTATTGTTAGCGGAAATGACGGAGACATCAGCTCCAGTATCAATTAAAAAGATAATTTGTGATAGAGGATCAATAATTTAAATAAGGCGACAATTGATTAACTTCCCCCACACGTTGCCATTTGTGAGGATGAATTTAGTGTTTTGCTTTGAATTCGCTCCAACGTGAGCTTTTTAGGAACCATGAGACAAATTTCGAGGTCTATATTACTCCATTTAACGCTTCTGCTGTTGACGTTAAAATCTCTTGAGCACTTGGAGGTAACCGCTTCAACCAAATCATTTTAACAAATTCGTCATCGTCGTTTAATCCACCATTGATTTCCCTCCTTCGAAGGAGCTGAGACGGCTTAAGATCTCCTAGTTGTAATCCTTAGAGTAGTCGATAGATCTGAGTCTGCTTGGAATCACCTAATCTATCAAAAATGACATTATTAAGTCCGTGCATGGTGTGGCACTTTTCGGTCCAATTAGGATATCGCTTACATCAGCAATGACACGATCATTCAGAGTACCGAGGAGATGATTATAGCGAGTTGCCTCCGAAGTGATTTTTCCGAGAGTGAGTTGAGATTCAACGATATGGAACCACACTTTTGGATGCGTCGTTTCCGCTTAGCATTTGCGATGAACTAGGTGATGCTTCTGGTCTTGTATCAAATGCTTGATGTCTGATGGTGACAATATTTACTGGTGAAGTGGATTGAGGTGATATTTCTGGTTCATTACACATTGTAGTCTATATGTATTGTCACTTAACTGAATTTAATTGACGAACGAAGTTGTACCGTATAGCACAACTGGAGCAAATCAATGAAAACCGACAGGATCAGGAATGACGAATTGAATGGAAAAATGATCAGTGCACAATTTTTTCGCCACTACATTCTACCCTTTTCTATACAAATCAACGATAAAAAACGGTCGAAATATTTCCATACAAAAATCGAATAATGTCCCTTGCGATTGTATTCTGTGGTATAGCCGTAGTACCCTAGCTTGAAGAAAAATATGTAGATTAAACGAAGCACGTATGGAGACAAGTCAAGGATCTCAATTTACCGAATCCGAATTAGGTTAAACTGTCCGAAAACAGTATTGAGTCTGATAAATAACAGAAACCGAAGTAGCGCGAACAACGCAACTAGCCGATGGGAATGAAATGACAATCGAGACTCTCCAACTTGCTAATAAGAATAAACGCCACGTCTTTAAAATGTAGGAGTGTTTCTCTGCTAAATTCATTAAGATAAATTCAAAAAATCATGGAGAAAATCAAATTCCATCCCGAGAAAATAAAAACAATCTCACGTACACAAAACAAATTTTAAGTTGAAAATCTATTACAAGAAGAGATTTGCCACACATTAAATTAAGAAATGTAAAAAACAATTCCGTCAAACAAAATTGATTGAAAAATTTTCAACGACCTTAATATTTCGGTTAACAGAGGTTTGCACATATAATGGTATATGCCTAATTAATGATGAACTAACCATCAACATTAAGCACACAAATGGTCATTACGTTACAGTGGAGATAAGAGAGGCCCAGGGAACGCTGATGGTCAGTGCATTAATCAGGCATCTATCGTTATATCTGCCGAACTCTGTGAACGGAGAAATTTATGGTGACATATGAGCATAATTCCGAAACCTTGTGGCGATGCTTACAAACTTGAACGTCAATTTTAAGGCGAATTTATATTTCCGACGATTTTTCTGCGCCGAACATCACGTGACACATTCAACCAATCAGAAAGAACTTCTTCACCGAATTTTCGGCACGGCGAAGACATGAACAAAATTTATCTTTTCGGCGCGACGTCACAGCAAATCTTCTGTTTTTTTATTCTTTCTACGATTTGACATTATGTGCAAAATACTGTTTATGTATGTATGTGTGAAATAAAATCGTCGGATATGTAAATCATCGATAATATATCGTTCGCCGAATTTTCTGCGGCAAGTAGCTTCGCCGAAAAATCGTCGGATATGTAAACCCACCATTAATTGTCAAATATACAAATTTACAATGAACTCTCTAAAATTATGTAAGAGACAAAAAAAAACCTGGTCTACCAACATAGGTTGTGACAAAACAAAAAACTTTTATGTTACGATTATTATTTTTTTTCAATAATATTAAAAAAACAAAACGGCTGAAATTAAATCTATGGTTAACCCTAGATCTCGATCTCGTTCAAATAATAGAAATCAAACAAAATCCCGTTCAAGTCGGGTTAACCAAAAAATTCGATTTGTGTTTTTACCCTTTTAGATTCAGAGACAAAGCACAGAAATGTCAGGTTGGATGTAAATTTTACGATAAAACCTGCGGTCAGATGATCGAGAAGGATTTTTAAATGTTCATCAGGACGTGATGACAGTAACTGATGAACCTACTACCAGTCGTCTATTAATACATAATGCCAATTCAAGAATTGAATTTCTAATATAGACACTGGTGCTGACGTTTCGGTTGTTCGACTCAAAATTTATCACATTCTGCATGCTTTTAATTATCGGAGCGGATTTTCTTAAAAGTTCTGGATTGATAGTTGATCTTGGCAAACATCGTCTTCTAGATCCAACGACATCATTATTTACCGTTGGTTCTATCTCTCTCATAGCCGAGTCAACACTGTCTCAAGTAGACAAATCTCAGGTGAATAATCAAATCCAGCAACTTCTTTCTAAATTCTCAGAAATTATGACAAACTCCCTAAACGCCAAACCAGTTAAGCATATGATCACTCATGGGCTGGAAGTTTTTGGCCCACCGGTTTCGGATAAATTAACGATTGAAAAACAGGAATTCGAGAATCTGATGGCGCTATAGGAATTTGTCGCCCAAGTCTTGAAGAAAAATGGAGATTGGAGACCATGTGGAGATTACCGAAGTCTGAATCGTGTTACTATTCCAGATCGTTATTCTAATCAACATCTTCAAGGTTTTTCGTACCAGCTTGAAGGATGTACGGTTTTTTCGACTCTTGATCTTATCCAAGCTTATCATCAAATCCCTATTGAACCGTCTGTTTATTTGAATTCACTAAAATGACTTTTGGTCTCAGGAATGCAGCGCAAACTTTTCAAAGATTCATGCATTCCGTATTGTTGGGACTTAATTTCGCATTCATCTACTTAAATAATATTCTGATAGCGCCTAAAACTCTCGAGGAACATCACGCACATCTTAAAATAGTTTTCCAAAAATTATCAGACAACGGTTTAATAACCAATCCTGGAAAATGTGTCTTCACTTCACCTGAAGTTAAATTCTTAGGACATTTCGTTAATTCAAAAATAGCATTTTACCTGTTCCAGAACGTGTTGAAGTCATCAAGAATTTTGAACGTCCGATAATGGTTAATCAACTCAAAAAATGATTAATTTGTACAGACGTTTCATTCCAAACGCCGCGGCTGATCAAATTTTACTTAATGATTTTCTTAAAGGTTATAAGAAAAATAGTAAAATTCCAATTAATTGGTCAGCAGAGTCCATTGATGCCTTCGACAATTGTAAGGAGAAATTGTGTAAAGCTACTCTTCTTGCACACCCTTCATCTAAGGCTAAACCCGTTATTATGGTAGACGCTTCGGACACAGCTATCGGCGCAGTATTTCAACCGTATATCGGCGATATTTGGCAACCATTCAGCTTTTTCTCGGTTCGTCTTAATGAAACGCAACAAAGATATAGTGCTTATGACAGAGAGTTGTTGTACTCTGGCATCAAGCATTTCAGATATCTTTTGCAAAGACGACAGTTTACGTTGTTTACGGACCACAAACCACTTGTCAACGTTTTTTGCCAGAATCCGGAAAAGACATCACCCCGTCAATTCAGACATTTGAATTTCATGGGGCAGTTCACAACCGACATCCAACATATTTCAGGCATCGATAATGTCGTCGCAGATACACTTTCCCGCATATTATGCGCAAATTGCAGATGCCCAAACTAATGATGTCGAGCTAAAAGATCTGATGCGCGATAATTTAACTTTAAAGTTTGTGCAAGTTGCGTTGAGTTTTAACTTCAGCAAAACTATATATTGTGATATTTCGACAGCATCAAAGACCTTTTATTCCAATTGGATTTCGGAAAAAAGTTTTTGAAGCCTTTCATAATTTTTCACACCCTAGAATTAAAGTAATTATTGACGAAAAATATCATCTGGCCCTCCATCACGAAAGATTCAAAAACTATGGCACAATCCTGTTTAGCTTGTCAGAAATCCAAAATTTCAAGGCACACTGTTTCACCTCTAGGATCTTATCAATTACTTAGACATCATTGGTCCTTTGCCTATTTCTGACAATCAGCGATATTGCGTTACATTAATCGACAGGTATACGATGTGGCCTGAAGCAGTTCCAGTTCCTGATTTTGAGTTTTGTCTTTTTAATGAATTTTCAGCGTTGGTCGGATTCAGACGCGTAAGAACGACGACTTATAACCCAAAGTCCAACGGTATGATTGAGAGATGGCACAGAACGTTCGCAATCATGTGTCACAAACGTACTGTTAGGTTTACGCGCGTCATATAGTGAGGAACTTAAAACTTCTCCTGCTGAACTTGTTTACGGAAGTACATTGAGGGTGCCTGGTCAATTTCTAAATTCTTTTTCGACAGATAAAATTCTACAGACAGATTTTGTTAATAATCTTAAAAAACGTTTTGACGAGATCAGACCGTCTCCGACAACCAGGCACTCCAATGTAAAAACTTTCGTAAGCAGAGAGCTTTCACGTGTTTTTAAGGTCGGATTTTGCGAGGAAATCCTTACAATCACCTTATTCAAGACTGATTAAAGTTCTCGAAAGAGGGGATAAGTTCTTCATTATTGACGTAAACAGCAGGTAAGGTGTGGTGTGGATCGCCTCAAACCGTGTTTCGGTATTGCACTTGTCATAAATTCTTCCGAATTCATTGGGGAGGGAGTATTGTGGCGATGTTTACAAACTTGAATGTCAAATTTAATTGTCAAATATCCAAATTTAAAACCAACTAGTGTTAATAATGTATGACTTTGGACTCTAAGGTATGTACTGATGTCATGTTCACTCAAATTTAGGATGGTCATTATAGGTCAATTCGGCCGATAGTACATTGAAGTTGGTCATTGTGTCACCTAAATAAACCATTTAGTGCGTACAATGCTTGACTTCTAGTTTTTTGACTAATGTTTGAATTTAAACCTTTTCCTCATTTTATTAAATCTTTATTGTAATGGCCTTAAAGTTGTAATGAATCTGTTTAAATAAAAAGCTCGGTATTTTCTACACAAACAAGGTTAAGTTTGTTTATAAATTTTTATTTTAGAAAATATTACTTTTTTTATTTAAATTGAGGTTTGAGTCATTTTCTAAAAATACTCATTCTTATATGATTGTACTAAAATTTTACTAAAATAAATCAGTACGAGCTATACAGAAAATAAATTTGAGGTCGAAACATTCTGAACGCCAAATCGAACCATTTTAGTTGGGCCTGGATTCGATACCAGTAGAAGTAGGTGGACTTGGTAAGAGGTCTTCCTACACAGAATGTTGAAACAACGTCAACATGCGCAATAATACAATATTCCAAATGGAAATGAAACAGGTGGAATATTGTATATTGTAGCAAATTCAACAGTTTTAATTTTTGTATATTGTATTGTCTGTTTTTGTTGTATTTGATACTTTTAATTTCAAGCGTAAGCAATTTTACATAAAAACACGGCTTATCGTGGTAATAAAACAGAATTGAATTATAAGCGCATACCAACAGTTACTTTTAATTCTCAGAGTGAATATTGGAGCTCACAAGTGGTAAACCAATATTCATTTAAAACACAAAAATCAGGCAGAGGCCAGAGGCAGAAGGCAGAGGCCAGATTTTTACATGGTCCTTCGAGCCTCCAGAACAACCGGCGGACAATACGCTCTACAAACATATTGCTATAGGACAAGATACATCGAAGTTTCGATCTCATCACAACAACAGGTATCTAAATTCAACAGCCAAGCAACAACCGGCAAATAAACCAACGTCTACGCCATACAACAACAGTCTAGCATCGCTGTCAATAAAACCATAGACATGGAGCAGTTATTGCAGCAGCAAAATGACAAGGCGGTAGAGATAGAGCACATCATTTCAAACTATAAAAAAGATGGTGCAGCTCGGAAAACGAAAAATATCTTGAGTTGAAAATAGCAACGCTCAAAAAGCTCAAAATCGACGAGTACGTCGATGTGGACAATAAAATAAGGGAGTTCCAACCTGAAATAGAATCAACACACCAGTACTATAAAGTCAGGCAAGTAGTACGGGAAAGATTCACAAAATATGTTGAAGACATGCGTCAACGTCTAAACTCATCATCCTTGCCATCAATGCCAGCTCCAGACGCATCCTTCAAATTCAACTTTGCCGACGAGGAGTCAAATAACAACGAGCGACGAAATGAAAATTCATCAGGCAACAAAACTAATCAATCATCTGAATCATCAAGTAAGGACTACCAACAACATTTTGAAAATTCCAGTAAAGGGGCGGCACAGAACAACCAGAAGCTGCTCAAGAAACAAGATGTCCTGATGAGGAGGATGCACAGAAAATTAGAATTGATTGAAGAAGCATTGGACGACAACAATATTCCAATGGAATTCATAAAGCTAAAAATGGCTCAATTATCACAAGAAATGGGGGCAATTGATGATCTGCACATAGAGCTCGTAGTAAAAATGGAAGAACGAGAGCAAACAACTCCCTACTTCCAAAATAACTACTATGAGACTCTCAAGGATAGAGTGGACTTAACAACATTGCGATGGCAGCGCAACCTGAAAGAAGAGACTTCGAACCATGCTGGAAAAGCCAGGGTACAATTGCCCAAGATAGAGCTACCAACATTTTATGGCGATTATGAGCGTTGGAGCTCCTTCAACGACATTTTCACTGAGCTCATTCACAACAACAATAAGCTGTCTGACACAATCAAAATGACGTACTTGAAGGCAAATCTACAAAAGGGAGCAGCCCAGTTGATCAGTCACCTCTCAACAACTGGTGACAATTACAACAAAGCTTGGGAAATACTGCAAGCAAGGTACAATAACCCCAGATTATTAGCAAATAAGTATTTCAACTCATTACTAACTTTGCCAACAATACATGCACCATCAGCGGCAGCAATTCGTAATTTGCATGACACTACAGTTGAAATATTGCACAACATCAACAAACTAAAATTGCACTCTCCGTTCGAAGACCTAGTGATGTTCATTCTAGGCAAAAGGCTAGACCCGGAAACCACTAGACTCTACGAAACGCCATTAGAGAATCCGAGAGAAACTAAACGAATCAATGAATTCTTCATTTTCATTTCATTTTACTTTAAGAGCCTTGATAGACTCAGGATCCCAAGCCACCTTAATATCATCAAAAGCCGCTCATCTATTGAATGCAAACAAAAGAAAAATCAACGTGAATATTGCTGGCATAGGTGGGAACAAGGCTGACGTTTGCAGACATTCCATCAATATCAAGCTAAGCCCAAGATCTTCGGGAGAGTTTTCTATATTTGTTGACGCTTTAGTATTTGACAAGCTCACTCAACAGCTGCCTGAAATCAATATTGACAAAAGTAAATGGAAGCATCTGGAAGGAATACAATTAGCCGATCCCCACTACAATCGCTCGCAACCAATCGACTTGGTGATTGGAGCGGATTACTATCCGTTTATAATAACCGACAACATCATGAACCCATGGCTCAAAACACTGAATTTGGATGGGTCATATTTGGCAATCTGTAGAGCAATGAGCATCAAACAACAACTCCTATGGTGACAACAAAGGACATTCAAGAACAACTACAATTGTTCATTGAGAATGAAAATATCCACGAAGAAAGAAATCCCACCGAAGAGGAGATACAAATCGAAGAATTTTTTTAAAGAGAACCTTAGGCGAAATTCAGATGGAAGATACACGGTGAGGATTCCTTTCAAATCAAGCCAGCACAACTTAGGCGAGTCCAGAAAAGTGGCAGTAGCCAGATTGCTACAGCTCGAGAGAAAATTTGCAAAGGATGCTTCATTCAAGCAGATGTACCACCAGTTCATGCAGGAATACCTGGATCTAAGGCACATGGACTTAATCCGAGGGGAGCCTAGAGAAATCAATATGAATCAAAACTATTATATCTCACATCACGGTATTCTCAAGGAAGGCAGCACAACAACCAAACTACGAGTTGTGTTCGATGCTTCAGCGAAGACCACCACGGGAGTGTCATTAAATGACTTAATGATGACCGGCCCAAAATTGCAGCAGGATCTTGCGGGCATCTTGCTCCGATTGCGACGGTACAAATTCGTACTGACTGCAGATATCGAGAAAATGTATACAGACAGGTATGGATTCATGAGGCAGATCGAGATTACCAGAGAATATTATGAAGAGACGACCCCGCAAAGCCTATGGTTATACCTACAGATTGAATATGGTGACCTATGGAACTACAGCAGCCAGTTTCCTAGCAGTACGAGCCTTATTGCAACTGGTACAAGATGGTAGCAGCACTTATCCAACAGCATCCAGATGACATGCTAACTGAATTTGATACTCTAGAGGAAGCATTGTTAACTATAAAGGAATTAAGAGAACTCACGAAGGAAGGTGGGTTGAACCTAAGAAAATGGACTTACAATTACGAAAAAATCTTAGAACGTATACCAGGCGAATTACATCATAAAGGCAACGTACAAATCAAACTATCCGATAGCGTAAAAACCTTAGGGATCGTGTATCATCCCTCTACAGATGCGTTTGAATTCGATGTATCAAGATTGCAACTATCACATGGTCAACCAACCAAGCGATCATTGTTGTCGGATTCACCAAAACTATTCGACCCCATAGGGTGGTTGTCACCAATAACCATTACGGCCAAACTAATGATGCAAGAAACATGGACCATTGGAATAGGATGGGATGATGGGCTACCAGCGACACTAAACCATAGATGGATGAACTACAAAGAAGAAATGTCCATAATGAGCAGATAATGATTCCTCGGTGGATTGATACAACAAAAGAAGCATCAATTGAGCTGCATGGGTTTTCTGACGCATCCGAGTCTGCGTATGCTGCAGTGGTATACTGTCGAGCAATTGACAATATGGGCCACATTACAACACACTTACTCACAGCAAAAATACGAGTCGCTCCAATCAAGACCAAATTATCAATCCCACGTCTTGAGCTTAACGCAGCCTTGCTACTAGCAAAACCCATGAGTCACACTCAACGTGCCCTGAAACTCAATGGCGTTAAGACTTACGCCTGGGCCGACTCAACTATTACATTGTGCTGGGTCAGAGGGGAGCCAAACCGATTCAAAACGTTTATGGCGAATAGAATCCGGCAGACATAGCGTCACGTGGAACAACCCCTTGAGCTCTTGCTAACAGTAACTTATGGTGGAGAGGCCAGGATTTTCTTCATGAAGAATTACGGTTGGATCTTGATGTTCCCGCACCAAACACATTCCTAATGACGTACATCTGGAGGAATTAAAAGAAAACTCAATAGTTAATCTGGCTGGTGTAAAAGAAGTCAACCCGTTCTTACAACTATTTGAGCGGCATTCAAGCTTCAACAAACTAAAACGCATCGTCGCGTATTGCAGACGTTTTATCTACCACAAAACGTCCACAGTCAACAAGCCAAGTATGCCATCGAATAAGGAGCTACAAGATGTAGAAATGACATTTCTTAAAATCATGCAGGAACAAGACTTCCATAACAAAATTCAGTGCCTCAAATCCCTTAGGCAGTTAGACAAAAAAATAGGCTCTTATCTTTAAATCCGTTATTAGATAATAATGGAATACTAAGAGTGAATGGTCGGCTACAAAATTCCAACCTTACGCCTGCCAGCCGAAGCCCAATAATATTGGACAAGCACAACATATTAACGTTGCGAATAATCGAAGATGCCCATATCACAGCACTTTGCACGGTGGCATTCAATTAACCTTGTCACATTTAAGGAACAAATACTGGATCATTGATGGCAAGCGAGCGGTGCGAAGCGTGATTCAAAAATGTCTAAAATGTTTCCGCCACAATCAACGTACGTCCGAACAACTAATGGGAACTTTGCCAGCTGCCAGAGTGCAACCAGGAAGAGCATTTGCCAAAACAGGAATCGATCGATCCCATTCAATTGAGAACAACAAAAGGAAGGGGGCACAAGGCCTACAAGGGATATATAGCACTTTTCGTATGTATGGTAACTAAGGCGATCCATATTGAAATAGGAAGCAGTCTTACAACGGAATCCTTCATTGCTGCCAACAAGCGTTTCGTTTCCATAAGAGGCTTGTGTACCGATATTTTTTCCGACAATGGAACTTACTTTGTCGGAGCAAATTCTTTATTAAAAAATAACTATCGCATGGCCATGACAACATTACCGAGCGACATTGCAGCTATGTTAGCCATTGATGGAACCAATTGGCACTTCATTCCGCCTCACACTCCTCATTTTGGAGGTATCTGGGAGGCAGGTATAAAATCAGTAAACTTTCATCTCAAGAGGGTTATTGGTGATTCAACATTAACATTCGAGGAACTGTGCACGGTAACAACTCAAATTGAAGCGTGTCTTAACTCTCGGCCTTTAACACCACTCACAAATGATGTCTCTGACTTAGCAGTAATAACTCCAAGGCATTTATTAGTTGGTGATTCATTGAAGGCTCCACTATGTGCAAACATCGAAACTATGAAGTTGAAAACAAGATGGCACCTGACCGAACAATTAATATACAACATTTCTGGAAACGATGGACTATATTCACCAACTTCAGCAGCGAACCAAGTGGACAAAGATCCAGCCTAACTTGTTGGTAAACGACTTAGTATTAATAAATGATGATCAACTACCTGCTACCCGGTGGAAGCTGGGACGGGTTCTTGAAACTCACGCTGGGAAGGGTGGCATGGTTCGAGTCGCCACAGTAAAATGTCAGGACGCAACATATAAAAGACCAATTACAAAACTATGCAAGCTACCGATCGAAGATGGATTGAAGGAAGCATTGCCATACCACTACAATCCAATACTAGCGAAACAATTTCAACTGATAACAAAAACTCACCCCCTAGGTGTTGCATTTTTGGACTTGCACAAGCCACCATCCAAATAAATCCGTTCAACCAGTCTACCGGGAAACAGTTTGAGGAATTAGGCAAGCTTAAAATAGTGGCAACGAAATGGACATTAGTCGTTCATTACAATTTAACCTCATATTGGGAGGAAATTGATAATTTTAAATTAGCCCACACCGAATTGCAGACGGCTTCTATTAAGCTGTCCGGTTTAAAATGCGACGTCATCCTTCAACAACTCTTATGGCAATACAATTACTTGATAGCAGACAACGAGCTATTGTTCGAAAGCAATAAGGACCGTAAACGAGTGAAACGTGGTTTCGGTGACTCAGTGGGCCTTGTGTTAGGGGACATGTTTGGCGTTCTCACCCAACGAGAAGCTGAAAAGTATGAGTCCCACTTTGAACAAATTAACGATGATGAGAATTATCTTTTGGCGCTTCTCAAAAATCAAACAACTGTAATCGATAGCACCATCAATCTAGTAAAACATAACACAATAACCTCACTGCAGTATCGATAAACAACTTGTTACAGGACCAACATCACTGGGAACAGGAAATACTGCAATTACAAGAATATAGAACATACGAAGATAGAGTGCGATCAACGTTAACGAGCATTTTCGAAATGATGCTAGTATACTAAAGAGTCTTCAGGATACGCAACAAGGCTTACTTAATGTGATCTATCATGCTCATCAAGACGTGCTACATCCATCCATACTTACACCAAATCAATTGGAAGAAGAGCTACAATTTATTCGTCAACATGTGCCTGTAACCATTGCTCTACCAGGACACAATATCCACGATCTCCATCACGTGTATGAGAGCATGCAAATACGCAGCCGAGTGACCCAGAAAAACGTAATAATTGAAATTACCTTGCCACTGCCATTCGTATGGGACTATACACTAATTTCCATAGTTCCACTTCCCAATATCAACCATGGAAACACTCAATCACAAATAATTAGTTCTACCGATTATATTGCAATGGACAACCGGCGTGAACACTTCGCATTATTAACCAGAGAAGAGCTGCAACAATGTCAAGTCTTCAAGCCTGTTCACTTCTTATCCGGCATAGTGGAACTCGTGGCTGGCTGCGTGCTCAGAGATTCTGATGTTCAAATTATTACTGTAGGTACAACTAAACACAACATCAACACAGTTTCTCGCCATACCAATCAGCTAATGCATGATGCCAACAACTTACGAACCTTTAGTGCGTTTGCCAAAAATAAAACAAAGGGAGATAACGAATTGTAGTAATAACTAGTAATAATTGTAGTATTAACTACGCCAGCCACAACAGAGTTGGACACACAATTAGAGGCATTAAAAGATGCCGAGGACGTTATCTTTCAAATCGAAAATTTAAAACACAAAAATCTAGGCAGAGGCCAGATTTTTACACGGAATATAAGGGTAGCAGTAAACAGGTCTAAACAGGTCCAAGGCAAAATTGGAATTAATTATTTATTTAACTTTTTCAGAACGAATGCTGTAATCACCTTCATTACCAATTAACTTTCATCATTTGTGTAACGCGGGCGGCATACAGAAATCGCGCGACGACGACGTGTACAACTGATTTAGTATCGCCCGTTGTAAATCCAGCCTTATATAAATAACGGGTATTTGCATGGTGTTACTAAGATTTAGTATTTTATGATACCTGTGATAACAGAATTTCATTCTTGTATGAGATAAAAAGGAAGAGGGAGGGGGGGGCATTCCAATACTCACTGGCATACAGCCGGCTTATAGAGTGTTACGATTACATGATCGTAACAAGCGCTGTTTGTATTTTATTTTCCTCGGGTTTGTGCCTCCACTTTCTATGTTTGCTCAATGTTGGTTGTTGTCCCCACTTTCGTAGATGTTTGTTTTGTACGTACCTTATTGTAAGGTGGCGCGAGGGTGAGAAAGATGATGGGAGAGAGAACAATGCGAATCGAGTGTGTGTGTAAAGCAAAACATTCCATAAGAATGTTTTTCTTATATGCCTCTCGTTTACATCAATGCGAATTGATGTAAACGCGAAACAGAGAAGAAAGACATTCTTCTGGAATGTTTTGCGCGTCGTTTGTGCGGTGGGAGAATTTTTTTGGCTTAATATTCATTCGAGTGGTGATTTTTATAAAGTCAAGTTTGTTTTTATATAAAATTCGATTCTGGAAAGTAATAAAATAAAATATATTACTGATTTTTTGTGTAAATTTACCGGATAAACTCCTGTAGTTTATTATTATTAAAACTAAAATAAAAAAAATAAATAAAAATATCAAAATATTATTTGTGATTTTGAAATCCATTTTTGTTTTTTAATGTAAATGGAAATAAGTGTGGTGGGACATTCATTTTTTTTTGATTTCGAGTTTTGCTTCTGATAAAACAGTTTCGTTTTTGGTTTTTGGTGGACAGTCAAGTCGAGTCAAATCCAGTTTTGTTGACTCGTTTAAAATCAAAGTTTAAAAAAAAAAGAATTTTTGAGTTTTATGTGAACTTAGAGTGAAGTAACGCTTAAGCATAGAATTGATTTTCCGGTGGTTTTGAAGTAAAGCACAAAAAAAAGTTGTGTATAACTTTTACAATTCTGTTGATTTTTCTTGTGCAAAAGAGATACAGTGCATTACGTTCTCCAATTGGTATAAACTGTCGGGAGTGAAATTAAAGATTTAATTTTGGAAATCTTTAGCGTATATAATTGGCATAATTGCTACGAAGGTGTAAAAGGCACACATTATATAGAAGGGGCAGGCGTGCATCATTCACTAATTTGTTGCTACGGTTACCAGGCCGCCATTTGAGTAATTTATTTCTACGGTTACCAGAACAGCATTACTTTCTACGGTTACCAGAACGCCCGACCGCACAAGGTCGCAACGAACAGGTGGCCAACCGGCCAGTTGTACATTTTCCGTTAGTAATTGGTATCGGGGAAAGGCTCCGCAACGGCCGACCGCTCAAGGTCGCACTACAACGGTGGGGTAACGGCACCAAAGCCGCAACGGTCCGGGTGTGGTCCACCTGTGGCATGACGGCAGAGCAAGGCCGCAACATTTTTTCGTCATTAACATAATTAAGGTACCATTTTGTTTTTTATTTTTACTTTTTTTGATTTTATTCTTTTTATACTTGTGTTTTTTTTATTATATTAAAATTTCAAATTTTATTGTAATCGAGAGTCGCACAGCGATCGCGTGTCGCGCGCTCGATGCGCATTGTTCCTCTCTCTCTCGTTCTCTCTCTCGTTCTCCCTTTCTTGTTTTTCCTCGTCGGAAGGTGGTTTCTTTATTTTTATTTTGTTGGGTTTAAATAAAAAAATATTAAATAAAATGAATTATTAAATTTTTCGGTTTTGGTGTGATGAGGGGGAATTACCATCCTGTGTCGGCATAGTGTTTGCGGTCCCTTGGTGCCCGCATTCAATTTCGTAACCAGGGCCTGCCCCGTTTGAATTCGAATGGATGCGTGCACCAAGGCACCTCTTCCGTTATTATTATTTTTATTATTTTTCATATTGATTATTCGTGTCGTTCCTCAGGTTCCGGCCGACGAATTTCGGCGGAACTCGGGTTTTATTATTATTTGCGGTTTTTTATCCTTTTTATAAATTTCTGTATCATCACGGTGTAAGCCAGGAGCCATGCATGCCTCAAACCCCACGACCCTTCGCACTTCTCGCTGAGAACGTAGCCGGCAAAATATCACCGTGGAGGCCTCTGCATTCGCTTACGTGAAATCTGCAGGTTGGCAGTAGCCAGCTTGTAACAAGAGTTGGCATCACATGTAAAACTGCTCTACATACAAGTCGATGTAGAGCAGAGATCGTAATATCGATTAATAATAAGGAGTTTCTCGTGTGCACGAGACACCTCAATGAATATTGTGAACACCTATCAATCATTGTCTGTATACAAATTTCAAAATTGAGTATATTTCCGTATATATGTTAAATAACACGTGTACGCTAATATTCAGTTTAATGAACCATTTGCAAAAAGCGTTAAATCAAACCGAAGTATATACAAGCTAACATATACTCGTACTTAATTATTATGATTTATATGTAGAAACTACTTGTACCTACTAATTAATTACACCTGAATATAAAAAAAAATGACGTACACAGGCAATAAAACAATGATTGATACCTGGGTAGTACTTTCAGGTTTACTCGTAATACGTCTCGCACAAAAACGGAATTCGCACGGAAAATTTATTTTGCAATTTTACATAACCGGATACATTTTTGTGACATGACTGATCTGATTTAATCATTCTTAACCAATTATCAATCATAACAGGTGGAAGTTTTTTTTTTTATTAGATACCCATTAAGAATATTTTTATAACATAAAGATTTCGTTTCTTTATTCGTATGATAAATTACAAATCTATGGCAGTCGAGAGCAGCATATAGTTTGATCACGTGAATATCGCATGCAACGATCATATATCGAGGCAATGAACATAAAATACACTCGATATGTGCGAGATATTTAGTTAAATCTGGTTTTTTTAAGAAAGCCCATTTGTTAATTGATTGTGACAAGGTGTATCGGTTTCAACGAGTAAAAAATGTGCGTGCGACATCGGCGAAGGACAAGCCCTTAATTTATGATTACGATTTTATAAAGGCAAAGCCAAACTCGGTATAATGTTGATAGTTTTTTGTTAATGATGCCATTACACAGTAGTTTTGAAGGTGTGGTATGGTTAGTTGCATTATTTGATTTGAATGGATTTTGATTGTTTAGTATAATACCGGGAATCACATTTGTATTTTTTGCGGTTTCAATAGACTATAAAAAATTTTATGCGTCCGCGGCTAAAGTGTAAAAGTGCCGACCACAAACGCATTTGAAATATATGATTATAAAATGTTCAAGGACTGACTGATTCAAATGGAAAAAATTTACTTCCTTATATTTTTCTATGATACATTTGTGTTTTTATATTAATAAGAAGCCTTAAATATGTTAGAAACGCATTTTTAGGTCGAACGAATCAAATTCTATTGACTGGGGGTTTTCCTCTATGGCTACTGATTTAGTCACCGCTACAAACATTTGTCGGCAAAAAATAACCAACAATTTACTTAAACGATTTCCTGTTAAATCTGGTAATTTTCTGGGGTTTTCAGGGTTCAGGCAGACTGAGATAAACCACTAAAAGGATTTTTAAATTTTTATTGGAGTATGACTGAAATTCAATCATTCTGCAACCGAATGGCAAGTTCTTAAAATACATTTGTACGTGATGTTTTCTAGGTTATTCGCTTAGCAAAACTTGGAAGCTCGATTTACCAACAAGTGACACAACAGGTTATTTTTACCCTATCGTGTACCGAAACTTATGCGCTCGTTAACTAAAGAGAACCGGATATGTACATTTTCTTCTGCTTGTTTTATCCTGTTTGTGACCCTTCGCTTTTTATTTTCGTTCGTTCGGTTGGTAACAACTGGGATGCGAACGGACTTGATAAAAACCTAGGATGTAGGCGTGAATGAACTTCACACGATTATTGAACGAATATAGAGTACATGTGGACTTGTGATTTTGGTTTTTATTCGCTGAATTGTCGTATTAGATCGAGAATTACATCTGCGCGTTTCTACGAACGAATTTTCTTCGTCGGGATACAGGCAGCTGCTCAGCGGAACAGAGAATTTCGTATGCTGGTTTTAATTTATCAATCGAGATAGATTTGTGTTGTTTGTCTTTAATCGATGGTAAGGTGGTTGTAGAAAACCAAAATCAAAATTGTCGAGCGATTTTGGAACAAATATTACGTTTTGTTTTGATTGTCGAGTTGTCGTGAATACAATTTTGCCTGGTGGTGCGAAGTTCTTTGGTGAGTGTCTCGGTGGTAGACTAAGATGAAAGAGGATTTTTGAGAAAGAATTTTGCGGGTAGCTTGATGGTTTGTCATTAATCCATTTCAGCTAGTGAGCACTTCAGATCTTCTTTTACTGTTACTCGGATACCAAGTAAAACGATTGGAACTTCGGAGCTTCAATGAATGGTATTTTCCAAAGCCCTAAGAGCAGATTTACGCTGACGAGGGAAGCGCTCGACCAAACCGTCTGCTTACGGATGCGAAAAGTTTGAACTCGGATTGTGTTCCTTGATTAGTCGTGATGTTCAGTGAAATTTCAAATACGTGATAAGAAAGAATGTTGGAACTAGCGTGACATGTAGAACCAGAAAGTAGATTCCGTAGTTCCAAACCTGCTTTATGTGCGGTTGTGGTATCGATAACGCTCTGACGTGACCACGTTTTGTTTACCGTTCACATGCTGGATGTCGGTGGTAGCCAATGGCCCATAGTCAGTCCTAAATCTACTCCAAATCAGTCCTTAATCCTATGGCTCTATAGTCAGTGGCTTAGGGTCGGAGTAAATTGTGAAGTCTCGAACTTGAACATAGTCTCTAAAATGAAAAATCTTCGAGAAAAATCCCAATGGTTCCCAACAATTATTGTATACTGTTGCAGAACAGCCTCGACTGCAGTATTCAATACATCAGTCTTCACACTGTATTTTGCGTCGTTCAGCGAGTGAGTTAACATCGTTATATTAGTTAATCCACTTTTAAGTTTTGTGAATGCATTTTGGCTTTCGTCGGGCCAAGAGAAGTTCATGGGCGTCTTTGGCTTCTTCAGTCGAGCGGTGAGCCAAGTGAGAGTGAATTGGTCCAAGCTTTTCATCAAGTTTCGGAATAAATCGATGGTAATAATTTACCATACCATTTGTGGGAGCCGCGAATTCCAGAATGGCAACCATTCGTTCCAGAGAAAATAGAATATCATTAGATTTTATCTTGTGGCAAAGAAAATCTTTAATCGAATTCTTTATGTGAACATCGAATTTGGCTAGCCGTTGAAAAAGAGTTTCGATCGTGATGTTTTGGCGTTTGCGATAATACAAAACTTTCGTCAATATATTCGAAAACGTGGTCCCAATCGCGGACGACATCGTCGTGGCGATATGATGGGCCACGGAATGTCGCACTGGTAACTTGAAGTTTGGCTCTGTTGTTAGGAAAGTATACTTCTTCAGCAAAGCGCAGTAGCTTTTGTTGATCACGTAGTCTATCGATGTAGATGTATTTATCCGAACTGTCGTTGCATTTTTCAGCTGTGTCGCTGAATCAACCTTCCGTTTTCTTCTAAATTAAATAAGTAAGCTGATATTATTAAGATCGAAAGCGTGTGAACGGGCGTTTAAATCCCAGATCTTGTTGAAGCAATTTTGTTCTGTATATGTATTTATTGCCGAGCAATTGGCGGCCAATAAAACTGAATTACGTGATTTTAAATTAAAAAGAAAAATGATGTTGAAAAACGTCTGACTGGGAGTATCGAAAGGTTAGCTCCAGTGTTAATAAGAAATGTAAGGTGTGTTTGTTCTGTCGTTTAGGAAACGGCGGCTACTATTTAGGGTTGATGTTACCATCGAATATTCGTTTTTGATGTGTATTTGTCGACAAATATTTTGGACGAGATATTTTCTGACCGTCTCCTCGAGTCGTGCTATACGCACTTCTACCGTATTAGCACAACTTGTACAAGATGCACGGAATATGATGTTTATTGTAAGCCGATATCTAAATCTGTTGCTGTGGCATCAGTATCTCTTATATTTTATCATCGTTGGAAAACATAGCAATTTTGATCGGTTCAGTCAATTTTCAAATTCACAATGTCAACGGGAACGCGTCGTATATGTGGCGACGCTTTTGAGGGTGCCAAACGTTGCATTTAAATTTGTTTAACCGTCGGCTACGGGTTTGTGGGCTAACAAAACGAAATGTCAACAACCAAAAAAAAAACAGAATTTGAAAGTACCGATATATCTTTTCCAAGTGGTAGGATAGCTGTATCGTCTTAAAATGCTACCACTGTCATCTTATGAGTATTCAGTAAATCTCTCGTATAAAGAATAAGTCCAAGTACGTTACCTCGGTTTCAAGTTGGATTAGAAAGTATCAATCTGCAATGTAGGATGTAAGATTTTGATAAAATTACTGCAGGTTTCGATATTGATGCAGATAAAATTCAAGTCCTTGCTTTTGTCTCGGCAACGGTCTCTTCCAAACGGGCAGCAAATAGAGGGACTTTCTGTTTGTCCCTTTTAACCCGGTTCATCATTGTTTTTGTTATTTTCGTTTATTGCACAGAAAATTGATGTTATTTTAATGTTGCGGAACAAGAGTCTGCTGCTAGATTTTACGAGCTTTCCATTTTTCTCTCACTAGTTCTCTAGAACCTCAAGAGGATATTAATGCTTCCTTGTGGAGTTGGTATGAAAAATAGGTAAACTTTCCCAAGCTGCTTGTTGGATAATATTATCGAACACTTCTAGTTCAGCTGCTCTCGTTTAGATATGCAACTGTTCTAAGTGGTACTCAGAGCGTTCGCTCTACAACTAACTTTGTTACAACTCCCTGGTCATAACATTAATTTTTCATAGTATTTTTTACTGTTTCACGTTGTTCTCGCCCCATAATTTTGAAGACTCTCAGTTTATTTTCTTTGGGTTATTTTTGATTTCTAATTTAATTTACCGTTATTTTTATTTGTTTCCTTTTATTTTCTTGGTCGCATTTTTGTTCTTGATTTTCTCTATGGGTCCTCCATTTTCATAATTTTTTTTTGTTATCTTGACCCATTCCACTTTAAAGTGTCCCTTTTGTTGAACCTGTAATAAAAATAGCACAGCGATTCATGGGCATTCGGTTTCATTTTATTTTCTTTCATTGGTCGGGATCATTTTCCGGTTATTATTATTTTTCAAATTTATATTCTGGTGAATAAAATGAAATATTAAATTTTTCGGTTCGGTGTGATGAGAGCGGGACTCTCGTTCTGTGCCGGTGCCTTATTTACAGGCTGGGCTTGTCACTCCCCTTCATTCTCTTGGCAGAATATCCACAGGGTCGGACTGGTGAGTCCAAAATATGTGTCGCCCATTTGGGGCCGACAGCAAAATCCACTTGATTTCCCCGTGGTACTCCGCTAGTGTTGAGCTATCGTAGTGTGTATTGTGGGAGAATCGCTGAAGGTCTCTCCGGGTGAAGAGATGCCTGGTCTGTTGAAAGACGTCTCCACCCTCTAATGCTGCATCATTGTGGCTGGGTATCGGCCTTTCCGGGTCGATGGGCCATTCTGGGGATCTCTTCTGCAGACTGAGTACTTCTCACTCGGGAGATCCGGTTGCCGCCGGAATGACACACCTGGTTATTATTAATTTATAGCAGTTCTTCAAGTTTTATTCGGAAAATTCTGGTCGATTTAACTTAAATTTAGTTGTTTTTTTAGTTGTTTAGTTGTGTTTAGTTGAAAATTGCGGGTTGGCTGCGAACCATCCGTAACAACTTCTTGAATAAAAACTAATTGATTTTGTTGTCTGATAATTTGGGCAAGTTTTATCAAGTTCAGAATCATAAACACAAGTGAGTGGTCAGATGACAGTCATTCACTGTTTTCGATACTCTAGTCGTACTATGGAACTCGTTTTGTTACAAAGAAGTCAAAAACACCGGTATTTTATGTATGTCAGTAGGCCAATATGTTCGTTTATCGCCAGAGACTCAACACCTTCGCCAGAGTTCTCTCGCGGTGCATAACATAACCCTTTTCTTCTAGAGGTAGTGATTCTAGATCCCGAATAGGTATTTTTTGCAAAATCACAACATATAAAAATTTGGTGAAAGTGATTTAGAAAGTCGATTGAAGCTTTCTTTTTTTAACTGAAGGCTTGGAGGACAGTAAATAGAAAAGATACTAGAATCCTTGAGATGATCTTTACAGTTTATACACCCTAAAGTGTCATGACTGGAGAATGATTCAAATGAAAGGTCTCTATTTCACGAAGTATTTTCACGAAGATTTGAATTTTTCAAATTTAATTTAATTTAACTGTTTTGAACACTGTTCATCCACTATTCTACGGTATATGTCCACACTTGGTAACCTCTTTGACGTTTTTTTAATTGGCCATAGTCGCGCATCAAAAATATATTTTTGATGATCATCTATGTAAAGTTTTGCTATTTACACTTTTCGTTGCAACACTCTTTAGAAATTACACTTTTCGTTAATTTGTGTAACTACAATTTTCATTAATTTGTGTAGTTACACATTACATTAATTTGTGTAGCTACACTTTTTGTTAAAAAGTTTACTGCGGTGGTTAGCGCATTTTATAAGTGATCATTTAAGAAAAAGCTTACACATAAATCATCAGTTTTGTATCGAACTAGCTTCCAGGCCCACAGGTTGGGAGGGTGTAAGTTTCACCTGTATATCATGTGATACATTTTTATTACGTGCGTTGTCTTTTTCACTCTCTGTTACTCCGCCGAGAGATAGGTACCTTGTACCATTGTCAAGTTCAAATCTCCCTGAACTTAATTATAATTATATGTTTAAAGTTCATCGCTTTTTTAGCCGTCAATCAAAATCCGAATGTTACCGCTAGCACACAGTAATAAATTATGAAAAAGTAATTAATTTATTCAAAATTCATTAATAAAAAAAAAATCCCACTGCTCATGATTTTTTATCGATTTCATTCCAATGCAGTGACACAAATATGCGCTCAAACTGTAAGCAAATTATTATTAAAAATAGAAAATATTGAACAGAAACTCGGTTGAGGTCAATTATCCCCTGTGCATTATACATACATTGTGTGTCTCTGTGCGGCTGCTATGCTATATACACGTAAGTCGAGATATAAGATTAAGTCCAAGTTTAGCCGTTCTAATTTGTTAATTCCCCTTTTATAGCTGATCTGAACAACAGAGGCACTATTAACGCGATATAGTTTCGATTTTATTGCAATTCAAAATCTATGTTCAATAAGCATATGTTCAAACAACGCCAGTACACAACACAAGCACAACCTTGGGTGTGCGCTTTTCTTATAGGTTTTGCGCTGGATTATACCGGTATTGTATGTAAGCAATTTGAAAGTTCATAAATGTTTTGTATTTTTATTTTTTACTACATAAATTTATGATTCAAATTTAAGTTAATTAAAATCGAGATAAACCGACAAATAAATTTATATCCGAATTATGAAATTGCATTTTATGTAAGACATTGACCTTATATACAGGTTATAGGTGTTCGCGGAATACCAAAACTGATGATCCTTTTCCGGTGTACTAACTTATGTAACGGCGATTTATACACAGAAGATGTACAGAAAAAAAAAATCAAGACCTTAATAATTTCGTAATCATTTCTTTGTGCCCCATTAACGCATGTTAATTTAACATAACAATGATTTATTAGACATTAATGTTATTTTTTTTATAAGCAGCTAATTGAGATATAAACCCTGAGACTAACCGCTGTAAAACGGCGGAACTAAGTGGTTTAAACCAGTTTTGATTGGATTCAAATTTGCACGTAAATCTGATTTTCCAGCCAATTTTCACCAAAACTGGAAGACATCGTTATAATTAAAATCACCTAAATTAATTAGGTTTGGGCTGACCGCGATTTATTTTATAATATCAAGGCTTCTCTCTGAAAATCGTTTGTAAAAAATACTTTGTTTGTTACATTTGATTAAACGATTTACATACGCATCGTCTCACGGCAAGGGGATCGATTTGGAGGTATGTATAGCGTGCGGTGTCCTTCGTACAACATTTTAAATCTTTAAATGATCAACATAACTGGTTTAGACATAAACTTCTTTATAGTTATAGTTCAGGGATACAAAAATACCTTACATCGATACGTTATACCTATTTATACCTCTTTCAATCCAGTTTGTTCTGGATCATTTCATTGCACTTCAATCTCATTGCGTTTTATTTGTTAGCTATAAATCAATCAGTTTTTGCAAAATATTAATATCGCATTAGCTCGCATTGTCTTTTAACAGCGGGGCACTCTAAGCAAAAGCACATCTGCGTCGCCCTTCTTAGCTTAACTGATTGATAGATTCAAGCCATAGCGTTAAATGCCGGACGAACTTGTCATTTGCCAAAACTTTGCCGGAATTTTGGAACAACTTCGTCACTTAGTAATGATGGGAGTGGTAATTCGTGTGGGTTCGTATTACACGAATGTGAAGAAAATGCTTAACTTTTACTAGTTTCATTAATTGGGTATTACCTGGATAAGACGGAATTCGAAGATTACAGTTTTCTTGGATGTTTCAAAGTACATAGCTAAATATTTTAAAATCATTTTTACTACTTAGTTGCATGAATGTTTAATTTGACTCAAAATTATATTTAAAATTCACAAAAAACGAACATTACACAACTAATTACAACCTTACTGCACAAATTTGCCTTAGTAAATAATTAAAAAGTATCTTACGATAAGTGATACAGCAAAAACTCTGTTACATTTGCGGAATAAGATGCTCATATTCCAACATCAAAAATAAATCATGTTCATAATTCTAGAGATCTTAACACAACCTTATGTACATCGGGTGTTAGTAGGGGACCATGTATATTAGAACTAATATTCAAGAGCTCCCCATCCAGGGGTGGGGAAAATTTAAAGGATTTTGTATTAAGACCAAAAATTCTGAGGCTAACTGAGATATGTCCAGATATCATAATACAATCTCAGGTATATAATACATAGAGTGTAAGTTGGGGACCATGTAAGTTTTTAAAATAATCAGGAGCTATTTCTAGCCAGGGATGAAGATCAATTATAGAATTTTGTTATATGACCAAATATAATAAAAATTCTTATCGCGACCTGATGAGAAGCCTGATTTTTTCAAATCAGTAATCTCATCCGTTCGAAACGGATTGTTGTGATTCTTGCACATTTTCCATCTATAAGTCAAAAAAAAAAAAATCAAAAATTCATATGCCTAATCTAACATTTTGTATTATATATAATACAAAAATTTATTAACTGTCCCCTCCCATGAATGGGGATCCATTATCCCCTGGATGGGGATCAATTGAATTATCTACCTTAAATGGTCTATAACTAACACCCCATATATGTACCTGTGGTTGTGTTAAGGCCTCTAGAGATATCTCATTGGGTTTAAGAGTTTTTGTTATATTTGGTCATAGTACAAAGTCATCTATATTGTTTCCAGCCCTGGATGGGGGGCCCTTCATAATTTTTACTAACTGACGTGCTCCCCAGCTAACAACCGGCTACCTGAAGTTGTGTTAAGTTCTCTAGGAATATCTCAGTTGGAATAATATATTTAGTTTTATTCGGTCATAATACAAAATTCTATAAATTGTTGAGCTCCTGAATAGAAAATTAAATAAATAGTCCCCTCTCATTATTAGTTCACATGGTTGTATTTAGATTTTTGGGGATATCTAAGTTGATTCAAGAATTCTTATTATTATTATTTTTTTAATCCATGCCATTTGTTTTGTGGCCGAAACACGATCTTTTGCGATTTATTTTTCCGTCCTTCTTTACGCATATCATATCCAAATCGAAGACGTATGGCTATAAATGTCCGATTTAAGTTATCATCTGCGCATTGCACAGTTCCATGCCAGCCTATACTGGACATGAAAGATGGGTCGGCCCATGAGTTTTGCACGCTGATAGGGAGTCGTAGTTGTGTTCCTTTTAATCACAGATCGTAATCTGTCGATGAAAATTTCCTTTTGCATCCTGCCTCTATCGGGATTCGAACCCGGTACGTTCCGATCCAAACGCCAAAGCTTTAACCACCCTTGGCCGGACTTATTATATTTGATTATTAATACAATATCCTCTAAATTGTCAAAACCCAACATGTCCTCATTAATTTTTCTAACTAACATGAACCCTAATCAATAATTCGTATACCTCAGGTTTTGTTTAGGTAACTATGGATATATATATTGCAGCCTTAAGAATTCTCATTAAATTTATTTTTAATTTGCAATAAGAGGGACTTCCCCTTTTGGAGCTTGGTAATATTTTTTCTATTTTGTCTGTTACCCCACTCATTTTAAACGAGGTTGAATTTTGGTTTCTCCGGTTATCTCATTTGGTTTCAATAATCCATCCCACGTAGTTCCGCGTGTAGTGTGTGCTACTATTCTGCTCCGGATACCGATTTTCTAGTTATTTTATAAGAACTTTTATTAACCCCAATATTCGAGTTAGTGAATATTGATTAATGATATGGTAAATATATTATATTTTCTTTCGGTTTTTTTGAAGTTAACTACCAAATATTTCAAATAATGTTAATAAATTAAAAGTTACATTTTTTCCGCTTTATACAGGTTGTTACGGACGGCTCAGCATCCGACCCGCAGAGTTCAACTAGTCATGCAGCTACCTCACACACGGTGACTTTGCTGGCTACTCAGGGTATTGGGTGGAGGCTTGCATGACTCTGGCCTACACCGTGTTTTCAGATAATTTTAAAAAATAAAACGCAAATTAAAAGAAACCGGATGTTCCGCCGAAATTTTTCGGACGAAACTTGAGGAACAGTAAAATAATTATAACCGGGTGTGTCCATCCGACGGCGACCGGATCTCCCCGGCTGACTGCCTCCGAATGGACGACACATTCTCTGGACTCACCACTCCAACCCTGTGAATGTCCTGCCAAGGGGCAAGTCCAGCCTGTACATATGAAACCGGCACAGAACGGAGTTTCCCCTCCCACCATACCGATCCGACACAAATTTTAGTGATTCATTTTTTGTTTAATTCACTGCTGAGGAAGTGGAAAACAAAAACCCGTAAGAATAAATAAAATAAAAATAAATAACCGCCATAAAAAAATTTTGGGGCGAGACCAATGTGCGCCAAGGTCGCGCGCACGAACACCACTATGGCGTTCGATTACTATAGAATATTTAATACATATATAATAATAAAATGAAATACAATTTATATCAAAAAATAAAAAAATAAAATAAAAAAATGATAGGTCAACAGGTATGAAAATGAAAGTCGCATGGCCTCACCTGGCCACCAGTAAATAATCGGCTCGCCAAAACCCGGATATGAATGCTCGCTGGGGCGACCTTTTTGCATTTGGTAAATTTTTCCTGGTTCGGGCAACCAATTTTGGGCGTGCGTCCTTCCGCCTTTCGTAAAAACTTTTTTTCTTGATAAACCGCCATTTACAATGTTGGGTGTATTCCCGCCGTATCCCCTAAATAAAACGTTGATATGTTTTCGCCAAAAATCGTAGTAGGAATGGCCCCAACGGCCACCCGTTCACTGTAGCTGTAGCCCACGTGGCGGCACGCCCTTCGGTATATAACGACACCCGTAGAAAAAAATGTTTTGCGACGTCCGTTGCATAGGATGGCACCTGCGAAAATTGGTAGTAAAATTCCAAATCCAATTACCAATTTGTCCCACGTGAAAATACGGCAACAGTAAATTTTTGCGGCCCCAGTAAATTATTGCGGCCCTTCGAATAATGACACGCCTGAATCGATTGACACACTACCATATAAAATGTGGCGCCCTTGTAACTGTACGCACTAATTATCTGAAGTATACACATATTGACTTGCCGTTCCCATGTTACCAATAAACTACGTTATTATAATGTAGGCTGCATGATATATCTGAGTAATATTCTATATATTATCCTCTATTACTGTGCACACAAAATAGTTGATGAGCGGCGCAAAACAAAGAACGAACGTGACGCGCCAAAACTTAAAACAAAAAACACAGAAAAAAATATTAGTCTACACCTTAACCGCTCGTACACACGCACAAGGCACACATTAGTCTCGCTCCAAAAATTAATAAACGTTTACGAAACCGATAGGGGTGGGCAAAAAGAAAATACAACACAAAATGTTACGACAGAACAAATAGCTTTGAGTATGGCTACTTCTCCACAGATGCCACTGCCACAAGAAAATGCATTCCCAAATAATCAACACAAATTAAAAATTAGATAATTAAAATGTTAAGAACAGTCATAACAAGGTATCATTTTGATACACACTAACACATATACACGTTTAGAATAGTTTAGTAAAAACTTCACACTGCTTTATGTGAAGTTT